>JAEQBH010004638.1:0-99813 GCA_016808115.1 Tetrastigma voinierianum
AATGAAGGTGTTGCGATCCTAATTTCCTCTTGGCCTTCCTTGTTCCCCAGGAAGCCGCCAAATGTCTTGCAGAGTGTGTGATAGATGCCAAAGACTCGGGAAGTTGTCTCGTCGTCATATGATGCCCAGACCCAATTTTAGTGGTCGGCACCGATGTTTGGGGCATCGATTTCATAAGGACCTTTCCCATCTTATGGTCATTATACATTTGATGGGAGTGGACTATGTGTCCAAATGGGTTGAAAGCGATCACAGCCAAACCAATGACCCTGAGGTGGTGCTTAAATTCTTGAAAGCAAACATCTTTTCTAGATTCGGGGTACCAAAAGCCATTATTAGCGATGGAGGTTCACATTTCTGTAACAAACCTTTTGAAAACCTCATGGCTAAATACGGTGTGAAACATAGAGTGGCCACCCCTTACCATCCTCAAACAAGTGGTCAAGTAGAACTTGCTAACAGAGAAATCAAGACCATTTTAATGAAGGTGGTAAATACTTGAAGCGGGTCCATCAATGCTTGGTCATTTGTGGGCCCTACGGAATGGCTTTCAAGACAATCCTTGGAATGTCCCTTATCGGTTGTGAGTCTATGGTAAGGCATGTCACCTTCAGTGGAGATCGAATATCTGAGGCATGGTGGGGCGATCGAAGGCGGAACATGGATCTAAGTAGGGCCGAGTCGAGAGATTCCTCAGTCTCGATGAGTTGGAAGAAATACGAGAAATGATGCCTACTTGAATTTGAAAATTGCAAAGGAAAGATAAAAAAAATGGCATGATCAAATGTCCGCCAGGAAGAATTTCAACGAGGGGACTAAGTCCTCTATATGACCTCAAACTCCATCTATTTAAGGCGAGAGCTCAAGTCGCGATGGGCCGAGTCCATTAATTGTTCGAGCATACCCCAGCTAGTTCGGTGGACCTACTCAATCCAAATGATAACGGGGTGATCAAAGTCCAATGGGCCAGAGGGTGAAAATACATCATTTGTGCCAGCGAGCCGTCGGGGAGGAAATTCTCCTTCTGGACCCTCCCTGAGTCCCATAGTCCACACGTTCAAGGGTGGCTCCTGCTTGGTCCCAAAAGCCACTGAT
This sequence comes from Tetrastigma voinierianum, assembly GCA_016808115.1. Classification (NCBI taxonomy): domain Eukaryota; kingdom Viridiplantae; phylum Streptophyta; class Magnoliopsida; order Vitales; family Vitaceae; genus Tetrastigma; species Tetrastigma voinierianum. The sequence continues at coordinate 1,096 of JAEQBH010004638.1, forward strand.
CTTATTGTTTAATTTTGATTAAATTTCTTTTTGTTTAAAATTTTTGCTTAATTTCACTTTATGTTGATAGCTGTGTTTCTTAACAAATGAAATGACCACCCCTTTTCCAAACCACCATGTTTGAGGAGAATGCAGTTCCATTCTTTGATTTACATTCCATGCCAAAGCCGAGTTAAATTAATTTCATATTTTTGGAATTTAGTTTTCTGCAGTGTACATCAATCCTGCGGAGTGGCTAAGTAGTTTCTCTTTAATTTTTAAATTGTATTTTGGGTATCTACTCTTGCCTTTAGTTGAAAAATTGAAGCCCTGTATGTTACCTTAATGTTAGAACATTTCCATGCATGATCTAGTTTTTGGTCAATTGAAATTTCAGCATATTCAACCTTGAACATTCCCCCTTTAGCTAATTCACACACTGCACACCAGATTGTACCAATAGGTTGAGAAGCTATATACCTCTTTCCGCTTTGCAAAGCCGGCCTTAAATTTGTTGACGACCCATAATAGGTTTGTGTTACCCATGTATAAAGACCAATGTAGTCTTCCAAATGAAAAGAAAAAGAAAAAGAAAAAAGAAAAAGAAAAGAAGAAAAAGAAAAATAAAAGCCGTGACGCTTTTCCTTGAAACCCGAACAATGTCCGAGGGGTATATGGCGAAAGCGCTGAGCCCGATGCCACAAATAATTGGTTTGGGAGTCATCGACTTAGTGTTAGCTACACGGGTGGATGGGTGAAGTTTAGCGTGTTGTAGGTGCTTAATTCTCGAAATCATTCGAAGTCCGGGGTGAAGCCTGCAGAGTTTGTGGTCAAGTGATCCTTTTGGCTTGATGCCCTAAACCTTAATTGCTTGGGAGTCATCGGTGGACCCCCGTTACATGGACTTTGGTGAAGTCGAGTTTTAGCATTACCCTACATTGCAATCAAGGAAGAAATAAGAGTGTAAGCTAGTCCCTATTTAGGTTGGTCAACGGAGTTTAAAGGCCATGGCGGTAGCTAGGTTGAGAGAGGGAATAGCTTTTGCATTTTATTGGCTCAAGTTGGTTTGTAGGAACAATTAGATTTTGGTGGAAATTCAAGGTTGACTTCCTTGGAACCGATGTTGCCCTAAAACTTGTTCTTATATGGTTTTGTTTCTTTCATGCTAGGTTTTCATACGAGGGTGTAAATTGTTCTTACTAAGGAGTAAAACTTACACGTACATATACTTTTGAACCATAAACACTTTTGTAAAAACCACGGCATGCATACCTTTATTTTTTTAGCATTGCTAAGGAATTAGCAACGTGTCGGTTGGGAGTGTGATTAGTGCCCCAGTGCTATTTGAGCCTATTCAAGATAGGTTTTGAGTGCTTTTTGCGCACTAATCATATAGATAAACGGTGATGTGTGCAGAGTCCTCTTGAGCCTGCTTGATTCCATTCAGGTTTATTTTGAAGGCAATTTTGCCGGGTTTTAGCATGCCTCAGCCAATTAGTTCAAGTTTGATGTCAAGATATGTGCTGAATGCTGAGGATTCACAATGTTTTCATCATTCAAAAAATGAAGAAATGTGAAGTGGATTTGAAGAAAGGTGGATGCAGTAGCAAAACAGGGAGGCCAGGGATTTTCGCTATGATTGCGAAAATTTCGTGGATTGTAATTTTTCGCAATCATGGCGAAGAGGCCGCCAAGCCTGGCGAATTTTAAGCTACGATGAAATTTCGCTGGCTAGCGAAATTACTTTACGTAACTTAACGAGTACCATTTTAGCGCTATCTGCGTAGAATTTATTCAGACCCAGCGAATTTGCTAGCTAAGCGAAATTTTCGCTATGCTAGCGAAATTTGCTGCATAGCGAAATTTGCTGCATAGCGAAATTGCTCAGCCTGTGTTTTTGGTGTTTTTGATTCCAAACGACCACATTTGATAAATTACCATTTTGTCCCTTATGTAATTTCATATTTTAGGAATTTTTGTATTTTCACACTTTGGGATTGGCTATATAAGCTCCCACAACTTTGTAACCCTAAGTAACTTTTCCATTTTTATACAGTTTCCCACAACTTTTCATTTTAGGTTTACTTTGCTCTCTTCTCTCTCCTCTTTCTCTCATTTTCTCGATTGCCAAACACCCCCCTTGAGGATGACAACTCAGGGATGCTTTAAGCCTCATAGCATGAAGAGGAGGTTCTTAGCTTGGTTTGGGGCTACTGCGAGGGTTGTCCTCATGCTGCAGATATTGCAGACAACATTTATGGTTCCCGACTTTCCAAACTAGGGTTTAATGCCATTTAATGTCTTTCCTTTGGTCAATACTTGTCATGCTTTAGGGTTGATTGCATTCCTAATGGTAGATGACATTCTTCAAATGTCATTCACGAGCCATAGAATGAGGTTAAGCGCTAGGGTTTCAAAAGCTGAATGGGACTTTGATCTCTTAGTACTTTGGTTGACTCAAATAGGAGTGGTTTAGGGTTAGGTTTTATAACTAAGCGAAGATCTGGTTTGCTTTGACTAAATGTGAACTGACCCTAATGCGGAAATAACAGAGGACAGCTGGTGATTCGGATTACCCTGCGTAGCACGAATCAGTGACACGTGGCATGAGAGTGCATGCCACATGGCACCAGGATTTAGGAACACTTGGCACCTAAGTGGCCAAGTGTCATACTCCTAGAATGCATGCAAATTAGTGGGAAGTAGTTGGTGCATGGCTTGGCATGGGTGACACTTGCCATGGCTTGTACCATGTGTCAAGCACCATGAGAATTGGTCTTGTGTAGTGGAGCTCGGGCGGGGTTCTTCTGTTGGTGAGATCGGTCCTAGAGAGGAAGGGAGGAAATTCATAAAGAGAGAAGAGAAGGAAGCGAAAGAAAAACCGAGGAAAAAGGAAGAAAGGAAAGGAGAAAGGAGGAGGAGGTACCGAAATCCTCCATTGTTGCTAGTTTGGAGACCCAAATTTGATCCCACACACACTACAAGGGTGAGGATCTCTTTCTCTTTGGTTATTTCCTTGTTTGGGAGCCATGGAAATGGCATTTAGTTGAGTTGCTATGTGATTGTTTGAATGAATAACATGCTGAATTTGTGATGTTGTCCATACTAGAATTTTAAGGTTTTAAGGCTGAATTTGTGATGTTGTACATGCTGTTTTTTTTGGTTTTTAAGGCTGGCTTCCAGTTTGGTGTAATGTGTATGCGGGACTAACATACACGAGAATGTTAAGGTTTTAGTGAAGAAATCCAATTTGGTGTATTATTGTATGAATGAAAAACATGCAGAATTTCACAGGCTTTCATGCATGACTAACATGTAGAATCTTTTGGGTTTTAGATCAAAGAAAGAAACTCGAGTTTGGGGTGTGTGTATGCATAAGAAAAACATACGAAATTTTTAAGGCCATGCATGACTAACATGCGGGAATGTTTTGGGTTTAGATTAAGAAAACTACGAGTTTGGTGTATTATTGTATGCATGACTAACATGCGAGAATGTTACCAGGTTTTAGGCGAAGAAATTGACTTGATATTATTGTATGCATATGAAAAACATGCGAATTTCTGGGCTTTCATGCATGACCTAACGTATAGAATATTTTAGGTTTTAGATCAAAGAAAACTCGAGTTTGGTGTATTATTGCATGAAAAACTTACTTGAGAATTTTATGGGCTTCCATGCATGATAGTCACACGAGAATGTTTTGGGTTTTAGATCAAAAGAAAGCTTCAGTTTGGTGTATTATTGTATGAATGACTAACATGCGAGAATGTTACGGGTTTTGGGCGGAAGAAATTCGGTTGGTTTATTATTGTATGCATGAAAAACATGCCGAATTTCACAGGCTTTCATGCATGACTAACATCTTAAGAATCTTTTGGGTTTTTAGATCAAAGAAAATCAGTTTGGTGTATCATTGCTTGCATATGGTTAACATGCGAGAATTTTTGGAGTTCTTAGGCGAAGAAATCGGTTGGTGTATCATTGCTTGCATGGTTAACGTAAGGATTTTAAGGTTTTAGCCACAGTTGTTTTTGACCCATAACTTTTCCATCCGAACTTCCAGTTTAAGGTGTTTCTTGGACTCTATAGAAAGTTCATGGAGTCCAAAATCTAGCCATAAGCCATTCATTTTGAAATAGGTGCTCACATGCGTGCGAAAAACTTAGTAATTGTTATCATCTACAGGTGTTTCAAGCATTGGGTTGTAATGTGTTGTGCTTAGAACATGGCCACTTCTTGGCATGCTTGGGCTATATGATTGACATACTATGTCTCTGACTTGGGAATATGAGTTATGGCATTACTTGCCTAAGTAATGGTGGGAATTATGTTAATACATGCTTGAAGATTTGTTGATATGGATGAACTGAATGATAGAAAAGATGTAGTGCATGCTTATGTGATGTTTTGATTTGAATGTGTGGAATATTAACATGGTATGTTTAGTGATGCTGAGCGAATATATGGAAATGTTTTATGCGTGGAGCAGGTGTTCATGCTTTTACACAAGATGTACGATTAGAATGTCCATGTAGAGGTCTTCATTACATTGGTCATGGGTTTTGAGTGCGATGAGCACAAATTGCATTGCATTGGTGTGCGGTAACACCACATTACATGAGAGTGCGTACATGGTGCGATTTGTACTTTGCGTTTGGTGTTGAATCGTGTGAGCTTGAGATGGGGACGAAGTCGGTGGAGTTCACGGCGTTAAACGAAAATGAAAAAATGAAATGTCTCGAGTGTAAGTAGGGGATAGATACCCCCTCGGGTGAAAAGCACGAAAACCTAGTTAGGCAGTATCCCACGGTGAAAGCAGAAAAATGTCGGAGGGTGCTTAAGGAGACCGTGGTGAGACCGAAAAGTTATGTTGCTCAAAAAAGACACGAAATGATTAAATAAATATCCCACATAGACTACGGGTTGTGAGATGGGTCAAGCGACTGGTATTGATTTCCCATTGGCACTTGCATTGGGTGGTGGGTGAGAGGTTGACGGTGCAGGGCATGTAAGAGTGTCGTCTCGCTACATGCATGTAGACTTTTCCATGATAGGATAACATGAATGCACATATTAGTTTGTTGGTTTGGCTTGTGAAATGATCATTTACATGTGCATGTGGGAAATAGCCACTTATATGATTTATCCCCTCTTTGGATGTTAGCTCACCCAGTCGTGGGACCCCTTCGGGTACATAGCCAGTGAGACAGCGGCGCTCATAGAGCCCGGGATTATGAAGCGGGCGAGGCGTAGCCTGATTCTTGTTTTGTGTATATATTAGAAACGAACTAGTTTTAATATATGTTTTGTATTAGGAGTGATGTAATAACTCTTGGATCTATAGAAATGTATGGTCTTGTAACCATATGGACGAGTATGGATGATGGGCCCTATTGGGTCATTTACTCATGTATGGGTCTCATGATATGAGACACATAGGTTTCATGGAGTTGATGAGTGGTCAACGGGACCCCGGTTGCAGGGTGTCACATTATCTAAATGGAAGCTTGGAGAATCACATTTTCAGAAGTATGTAACCGAACTTACTTTTTCCCCCATTAATTTGGCTATGATGTGTAGTATTAATTGTTTAATCTCATATCTCGTGTATTAAAATATCAATATGGTACACATTATTGCCATAATAATTTCATTTCCTATAATAGTTGGTGGAAGAGGCATTCGGAGGTTTTATTCTTTAATGTACTGAATAAATTCTTAACTTAATGCAGTTTACTCTCCAAAGAATATTGTTAGTTCTGTTTTTGGTCTCATTAGTCTTGATAAGGCGATAGTTTTTCTTTTCTGCATGAGCACCATCCTTGTATTTTAATGCTTGTAGTTTCTTTTTGAATTACCATGATCCATGTGATAGTTATGAACAAAAATGTTAGCTTTGGGCTTGGGTTCTTTTAGTGATGATGTCGATGCATGATTTTGTTATTGCAATGTTTGTAATTAGCTGCCTAGAAATGGGCTTGGAGGGTGGTGATAACATGTTCTGCATATGGCTTGCTTTTGCTTTCTTTGGTATCTGGGGATGAGTTTGAAACAATATATTTGGGATTTAGAAATTTTCAAATACTTTAGGAATGGAAAATTGTTGCGTTTATAAAGACTGATGTGCTCAAGTCAATATTATGTATCGCTTTATATCATGCATTATATAGACTAATCATGTGTTTGAATGCTAAGCCATATGTTGAAACCTGAAGTGGGGTCTTTTTGGATGAAGTTTCAACAATCCAATCATACACTCTCTGATCAAGCTAATGCAGTTTTGCAGCAATCTACTGGCTTTGTTGTTAGTTTTTACTTTGAGCAAATAATTGATGATTTGGTCATGAAGGTCCATTTCATGATTGCCAATGCCTTAAGAAGGCTCAATCAAGCCTTTTTATGAAAATAAGTGTGTGATTCATGCTGTCTAATTTGATTCAAGATGCTTTGAGAGTTAAAATTCTTCCCGAGGCTCTTGGTTGAGGTTGCTCTAGTATTGATAGTTGAAATTTAAGCAAATGTAAACTTCATTTTTGTCAGCTGTGAATACAAATTAGAGTTTGGGTTGGGTTTCTAGAAAGCAATTTTGTGTTGTTGGCCGTGTGTTAGTAGCAACTTGTTCTTTGAGGTTGGTAATGGCCAGAGAATCAAGTTTTGGAAGGAGGCTTGGATGGAGAATACCCCTTTACAGGCCACTTTCCCCTTGTTGTTTGCTTTGGCCGCTTCTAAGGAGGTGTGGGTAAGGGAGTACTAGAACGACGATTCTAGTGTAGATGGTGTTTGGATTCCAATTTGTACTAGGCCTTTCAATGGTTCAAGAAATGGATGAGGTAGAGAGGCTGTTGTGTGGGCTTGGTAGATACTCTTTGGGAGAGGGAAAGCGCTGAACAAGTCATGTGGAAGTTGAGTGAATAGGGTTTCATAGTAAAGTCCATGTACAAGGTGTTGCAATCGTGCATCTTTGAGGATTTCCCGTGGCAGATGGTTTGGAGGTCTTGTGTGTAGCCAAAAATCAGTTTCTTCACTTGGGAAGCAGTTTGAGGTAGAATTTTGACCTTGGATATGCTTCAAAGGAGGGGTGTTCCTCTATTAAATAGATGTTTTTTGTGTCAACAGTGTGAGGAGTCGACAAATCATCTTTTACTCCATTATAGTATAACAAGAATTCTTTGGGAGTTACTTTTTTCTCTTTTTGGCGCTACATGGATTGTAACATCCCAAATTATACCTTAGTAGTTTATGACATGGTAGAGATAATATAAGTAGAATTTGAATTTTCGAAATTAATATTGCTAAGTGTGAAAAGGATATAATCGAATTTTTAAAGTACAAAGATAAGTGGTAAATTATAAACTTAAGGACTTAAGAGACATTAAGTTAAAATGATGTTAATACCCGTATTAGAATTTTACGATGTTGGGTTGCAAATTGAAGGGACTTAAATGCAAGGGCAAAATATGAGCCAAATTCATGAAGGCAACAACTTGCCTTTAGAAGATAAGTTCCTCATTTTGGATTTGGAGAGAAAGCTAGGGTATTCCGGTGGGGAGAAGAAGCCATTTCTTGGGGGTTCTCCATGCTCAAGTGAGAAGGAAGGAAGCAGTAAAGAAAAAAGGGAAGATAGGTAAAAGATTTCAAGAAAACAAGGTTATGAAACTATCCTAACTCGTTCTTTGTTTATGTCGATGTTAGGAAAAAACCCTAACTCTCCACATCTTTGATTTTTGGTTGGTTTGAGGTTGTTTTGATGGTACTTTGGGTTGTTTTGGGAGTGGTTATGGTTAAAGACTAAGAAGTGTAAAAAGAGATGCATAGTTTTAAGGGATTTCTTGTCAAAGCTTTTCTAAAACTCATTTGTTTTTGTTTGACCATAACTTGGCCTACGAGGATCTCTAAATTGAATGATTCAATTGGAATTCAATTGTATAAGACTCATGGTTGAAAATTTTTTAGAAGCGGAGACATAAATTAGTCGAAGAGTAGTAATTTTGGTGTTTTGAGGAGATGGACCAAAGCAGTCGGCAGGGAAAATTTCTAGGTCGTGTCGTGTTTTGTTTTGGCATAGCAGCCTCTGAATCTCTAAATTGAATTATTTCAATTGGAGATGGTGCGTAAGACTCATGGCTGAAAATGTCTAGAAGAAATAAAGACATAAATCAGTCTAGAAAGAGCAATAATTTTGGTGTTTTAGAGATGGACAAAAATAGAGTTGAAAACTAGAAAAATTTATAGGTTGTGTCGTGTTTTTGTTCCGACCATAACATGGCTTACGTACCTTCAAATTGGATGATTCCAGTTGGGGATGAAAATTAGGACCCATAGTTACAAAGGTTTAGAAGAGACCGTGAACCAAAAGTACTCTTATGGGAGAAAGGAATATTATGAAACCGCAAGGTATAGGTATATATGAACTTAATAAGCATGAAATTTTTAAATGTATTTACCCTGATTATATATGCTTTATTGTAAGGTTGTTAATAGGGCATTGTGAGTATATGGATTATGGCAAGGGGACCCTTTATCGCCGTATTTTTTTATTTTGGGCATGGAAGCTCTATCATTAATGATTGACAAAGCTGTTGAAGGTGGTTATATCTCTGGGTATATTTTTAAGGGGAGAGACAACACAGTGAAGCAAATCACACACTTGCTTTTTCTTGATGGCGGTCTTATATTACATGGGAGACGTGAGGGCATATAACTCACTTATCTTTGGATTTAACCCAGTTTGAAGCGCTTTCGAGTTTGAATATCAATTTAGAGAAAAGCTCTTTGCTACCTGTGGGCAGGGTTGATGATGTGGAAGGGCTTGCTTTTGAGTTAGGGTGCAACATAGGCTCTTTGCCTACTGAGTATCTTGGGCTGCCTCTAGGTGCAAAGCATAAGGAGGCTAGAGTGTGGGATGGGGTGGAAGAAAGGTTTCGAAGAAGGTTGGCTCTTTGGAAAAGACAATATATCTCTAAGGGTGGAAGACTCACTCTTATCAGAAGTGTCCTCTCCAACATGCCCACTTACTTATTGTCTCTCTTAGGCTCCCTAAGAAAGTCAAGCAGACTAGACAAATTCATGAGACTTCCTTTGGGGAGGGGCTCTCACGAGAAAATTCCATTTGATAAATTGGGATTCCGTTTGTCAGAGTAAAGAAAGGAGGTTTGGGCATTCGCAATCTCTCCACTTTTAATAGGGCTCTGCTCGAGAAATGGTGTTGGAGATTCACGATGGAAGATAGCTTTACGTGGAGGAGTGTCATCAATATGAAATATGGTTTGGTATGATGGGGGTTTGGTTTCCTTCCCTATTTCTAAAATTGCCATGGGATTGGTCTTGGAAGGAAATTAGCAAGAAGGTTTGATCTAAGACATCCTTTCGAGTGAGAGATAGGGGGATGGGGTTGAGGCGAGGAATTTTTTGGGAAGGCGGTGGTGTAGTGAAGCTCCACTATGCTCTTCCTTTCCCTCGCTGTAACGTTTGGCAAGCTCTAAAGGGGCTAGGGTTAAGGACCTTTGGGTGGTTTCAGGGTTTGGGGGAGGATGGAACTTCAGCTTTGGAAGGCATTTTCATGATTGGGAATTGGAGGAGGTGCAAGGTTCCTTGCTTGCGGGTTAATTCTCAGTATCGATCCTAATCGGTGATTTGGTGGAAAGAGGCAAAAAATGGTAGCTTCTCTTGTAAAAACATTTGACTTGTTTGAGGCGGAAGGCAATGATCGGTGCCTATAAAGATGTCGTGGAACACCACTATTGTTCCCACAAGGTAGTTTTGCTTAGGAAGTTTGATGGGACAAGATTTTGACCATGGATCAGCTTAAAAAGAGAGGTTTCTCCCTGGCCAGCAGGTGCACTTATGTGGAAAGGATGAAGAGTCTCTAGAACACCTATTCATTCCTTTTTGAGTTTTGGTGCATGTGGTGCCATTTCTCTTTATGCAGATGGAAATTTGGGTTTATACTTTTATGGTGAAAGCCTGATGCTGGGTTGGCTGCACCTCCCCCTGCAAAAAAATGATCATAAGTTATGGAGGGTGAATTCCACTGCTGTTTGATTGGGCTATTTGGAAGGGAGGAATAGAATTAAGTTCAAAGGCAGACCCTTTCGGGCAGTTGAGTCTGCTGCCTTTTATTTTCTTTCTCTTCTTGGGCTAGCTTGGTTCATGATGTGGAGCACTTTTTTGTTAGAGATATTTTGAGTATTCCCTAGCACTGTCTTAGTGGGCTGATTTGTTTTTTGCTACTTTGCTCCTTTTCCTTGGGTTTGGCTTCTGACACACTCTACGCTATATGCCACTATATACCCACAGGGAATCTATGTTCCTTCTTTTTTGTTATATATATATATATATTCTGTTTATCAAAAAAAAAGTATAGTTATGCATGAAAGAATTGTTTGGTTAAAATGCCATATGATATTAGAAATAATATGCGGTAAAGATTGAAATGATTACGTATATCCATGAATTATATGTGATAGTCATACTCATCATTGGAAATGTGTCACATATGTCAGATTATGATAAATGATTTGTAAGCACACATATAACATAATGCAAGCTAATGACCAAGTAGTTGGATTAATAGGCAAATTGCATCATGTTATCTGTTAACAGAGCCATTTTTGTTATGTTATTAGTTAAATAAAGTACGAGAATGCTGTCTGATGTTGCATTGCTTGTACATCACATTTTTGTATGAGTTTCATATTTCAAAGTTCCATGCTTAACTGCTAAAATATCACTTTATTTTTGGGTAAAGCCCTGGTGCAATTGAGATCCGAAAGGAAAGTTCGCATTTATAGGTGACTTTTTAACATATTATAAGTAAATTATATATAAAATAGTACCACAATTTCTTAATATTACATCATCATTTGGTGTTTGAGGGTCATCCTAGAATTGCACATTCCCACTATAGATGGCGGAGTCACGGATTTAATGTCTTTTTTTTAAGGGAAAAATAATTTCATTGATTCAAACTAGTAATACATTAGTAGAAACATTGAATCAAAATCGCTAAAAACCACAATGGATGAAACAACATCTAGGTTAATAGCATAATAAAATGACTCAAAGACTATATATTTTATAGTTGAGTCTACACATTTGATATTACTATTATGACTATAATACATATGACTCTAGTTTTGCAGTATACTGACGACCATTGATTTGATTTCTTATTTCTGATTGTATATATTTTGTTTGTTTGAATCACCCAAACACAAATAAACATCGCATAGCGACGACGAAAAGCAAATCGTCGTATTGAGACGACATAACGACCTACTGCACCAAGACAACGACAACCACAAGCGCACAAAGGTGATAACAATCAAACATGCACCAAGGTGACGAGTAAACCATGAAAAAACAAATAAACCTAGATTTGTGTGGAATAACCATTTTATTGAGAAAGAAAACGATGAAAAATAGGTGTAGAGGGGTGATTTCAGGCCAAGAATGACAAAAAAAAAATCACCTCTCCTTGCTTAAAGAGAAGAAGCTAGTAGAAAAAAAGTTGAGAGAAAATGAGGCTAGGGTTTAGAGAGGTTCTCCATTTTTTATCTCATAGATTTAATGTCAATGAGGGGCACTCTTGAGTAGCATTATATTGTAGAGTTAAACAAATGGGGGCATGTGGGCTCCGATAGTTGATATTTATGGATTTCAGGGGCTATGGACACAAAGGGAGGTAAATTTTCAACAAGAGGCGTTTTTGGGCTGAATCGAATTACGCTGCAGGGGTGAAATCAAAGTCGAGTCAATACGAAGCCAACCTGGCTTCGACTCGATTAAAACTTCGAGCTTGAACTCGATCAAGCTTTTTTTTTTTTTCAAACGTTTGAAACTTGACTCAAAAAATAGTCGAGCTACTCAAACTCGACTCGACAAAACTCAAATCAATTAAAAAACTAATAAATAATTATACTTGAACTCAACTCGACTCGATTAATAAAATAGTAAAACTCGATTAAGCTTGCGAGTAGCTCGAGTCAGGCATTGTGATACTGAAACTGGACTTGATAAGTTACTCAAGCTTGAGCTCAACTCGATTAACTCCGAGTCGAATTTAGTATTTTATGAAATGAAACTCGGAAGTAGTTTAACTTCGTTTGCCACATTATACGAGTTATCACTTTAGTAAAAACTAGTAGAAAATTGATGGAAGCATAAACTTGAAACACCTGAAACAAACACACACACACACACACACACACACACACACACACACACACACACACACACACACACACACACATATATATATATATATATATATATTCATAAAAATAGAAAAGTGGAAAACAAACATCTTCACTCCAATTATATACAAACAAACGATATAAAATTATTATTACAAATATACATAGAATAGAAAAGTGGAAAACAAACATCTTCATTCCAATTATATACATACAAATGATGACATTTAAATAACTTCAATTTTTAGTTGCATAATTGGTAGTTCTCAATAGGTTCGCGGAAATGACTTTGCGAGCAAGTTTAGAAGATACTTGTTCACGTAGATGGAATGAAATTGTGGATTAGAATCTGGAGACATTTTAGCGCCCGGAGCACACTAAGAGCTATGTCATTAGGGGGTCGTGTACATCTAGGATATGAAAGACATGAATCCTATTATATCCTTAATATTGTGTTTTGAGTCTGTAGAAGATGATACTTAGTCCTAAAATTCTCGAGGATGCATTCCATTATCGTCTCCCAGACATGACCATCCCAAGTTTAAAATACACATCGAATTTTTGTCATCCATGGTATAAGCTGACTCTACAAAATAGGAAAAAGGTCAAAAAAATTATCTATGTTTTATATAAAATATTTTGAAGTCGATGAAAAAAACTGAGTGAGATTGTTTGTCAACTTGCTTGGTGCGATATAATCGCAGAGTCCTGTGAGAAGGGTTTAGATTGGATGACCCGGGGATCTAACGGTCTTTACTTGATACTTGAAATCATTACAAAAACTTCCAATCTTAAGAGATCAAAAAAAGAATGTTATTGTGATGATGAATACACAATTGGTGATAATTATAAGGATCTAACACATTTAAATCACAATGTACTCTACATTTGGCATAAAGAGCAATTACTTCTAATCTCTTACGTGTTTTTAGATTTGTGCGGTCTTTCGGGTTTAAAGCATTTAGAAGTACAGGATATAGCTTGGGAAGCCAATATGAAGCAATGGATGTGGGTGAGAAATTGGCAGTTTCGGGAACCGGCGAAGCGAAAGCACAGGAGAGAATGAGAGAAAGTCCCTCTGGGGTAGAACTTCAAGTCTAGGTAGAACTTCTTGAAATTTAATGGGTGAATGAGTCCTAGGTGGGAACTTAGTCTACGGTAGAACTCATAGAAAATTGTGATAAGCAAAGTCCCTCTTAGGTAGAGCAAGTCCTACGGAGTAAGGAACTTTATAAGAACTAGCGGGAATTGTCCAAGAATTTCAATCCCAGGACGTGAGGAGCTTTCGTGACGAACCAAAATGGAAGAAATCTCACTTTGGAGTATAAAGGAGGAGGACCATAGTATTTAGAGGATCTTTTTGGGTCTTTAGTTTTTCTCTTGGGTTTTGAGTTCTTCACTTCTAGGGTTTAGGTTTTTAGGCTTTCTCCAATTTTTGAGTGTTGCTTAGTCCAGATTTGAGATTTCCATTCTTTTAGAAGTTTTGGATTCAAAGAGTTTGTAATCTTAGCATAAATATTTATTTTGCTTTAAATCTTAGCATTCCATATTCTTCATTCTCGGTTTACAAGTTAATTAAAGTTTCTTCAAAGATACTTTGTTTTTTATGATTAAATTGTTTCCTCAACACACAATTATTTCATATAAATTTTATGGAGTTCTAAACCCCTCTTTGGGATCATACGGGAAACTCACCTTTGATCAAGGTAATTTTCGATTCCCACTTGATTTCAATAGTTTTGTAATATTAGTCACTTGTGTAGAAAGGTTTTAAATCCTTAGTTGGACAAATTCCCGACGCGTGTTAGAGATATTTCATTTTAAAATTTATTGTGATCATAATGCCAACTAGGGTTCTTTTAATTAGAACAAGTGTTTAGTATTACTTGATCATCTTTATTTTCCAAAGCATTTAAAGATAAATCCTCCGTGAGGGCCATTTATCAATGGTTCCTATATGAGTTGCAAAATAAGAGGTGGGACTTACGTCGAGAGCTAGTGGAACCCTAAAAATCCCAGCAATTGTCTTTCTATTTAAAAACATTCAAACCAATCAGCCATTCAATCAAGCAACACAACACTACCGATTTCTTTAAATCACTTTTAGTAGGAGAATAAGCTCTGATGATCAGCGAATCAGAGACCACTCCACATTGGGATGACACACGTGGATTCCCACAGTATTACAATGCTAGGCGACTATAAATTTCTGCAGCTTGGGAATAGAATTTAAGGCATACTAATCGAGGACCCGACATTTTTGGGCGCCGTTTGCGGGGTCAGCGCTAACCAAGTTGATCTGAGAGAGAGCTGGGGTGATTTGCAATTGCATTTGCAAATCGTGCGATTCTCCGTTTTTTCTTTTTTATTTTTGTTTTGTTTTGGTGAAATCTCGTTAAGTGTTTCTTGGGCGGGAGTAAGTGTAGTGCATGTCAATGCGGGCTGCATAGCGAGAAGCAGATTAGTCGAGCGTATCCTGAGAACCTTGAGAAATCCATTATAAGCCCCAGTGTCTCAAGATAACATTTTACTCTGATGGATAATGCGAGAATCAGCAAGGACCATGAGCCTCACAACATGGGGGGGCCATGCTAAGTGAGCTGACGATTGATAGGAGGAAGTGGTAACCTTGACACAATCAATATGGGGGTTTCCTCCTGCTCCTTTGCCCCGATGTAGAAAGAACCCTTGAAATTCTACAACCTCGAGAGGACCACCCGCAATTCTTGTATTTACGCTACGATGAGCCCTGACCAATTCACGATGAAGTCGGAAGTAGTCAGTCTTCTACGTATACCAAGGGTTCGAATCGAGAATCCTTACTCATTCATGAGGGATTTTGAGGATGTACGCGGTGCATTCCTCTCACGGTTCCCCCTCTCCCACATTATACGTTTGGTCTTATTTCCTTTTCTTTAAAGGAGAAAGCGAAATACGGTTCCATTCACTTACTTTTTAATTCGATCTTTGCATTAGGAAAACATGCGAATGAATTCCTGTCTAAGTTTTCCACTCACATACTAATGCCCTCATGCGAGCAATTCGAACTTTTACGAAGCCGGGTGAACCCTTTGCGTGGTATGGGAAAGATATAGGATCTCTCCGTCTTATCCCTCATCATGGAACGGATGTTGGACAAATTTGTGCATACTTTCATCAGGATTATCTACAGGTAATCGCGGTACATCAGGCAGTAATGCGGGAGAATTTTATGAAGAGTGCCGAGGAGGCAATTCAGCTTTTGACACTATAGCGAGCGCTCGGGCAGGAGGCAAACACTTACACAGCCAGAACCTTTGCTAAAGTGCTGCTTTTTGCTAGTGGGGAATCCACCACCTAAGAGAATGATGAGTTGCGGGGCCCAGAGATTGCCAATTTAATGAGGAAATTAGAGGCCATAGAGATGAAGAGAGTGAGCAGGGTAACTAGTGTACCTCGAATACCCTCGACTTACTTGGACCTAGAGTGGAGAGCAAGTACGTATATCACGATGACCACACACTACGACCATTAAGCGCCCCGAATCTTCCTCGAGTTAAGGAGCCATTCAAATTGAACAAGCCAACGCCCTTAACTACCAAAGGAAACCTTTCCAACTCCCATACTGCGAAACATACAATCCCCAGTTGGGGTAAGCATCCTAATTTTGCATTTGGAGAAATGAGGAGGACCCACGCACTTGAGCAAGCCAAGGCCCTCACTATCGAGCCAAGGTTTCAAATTCCATTCATCCATTTCGAGAATCAAGGCCCCCGAGTTTCAAGAAATTCAATCAAGGTCATCATCCAGAACCAGGGAATCAAAACTCACGGCCTTACGACTTCACATGCGAAGTATGGAGAACATAGTCACACGATTCGTCTGAGCCGATGAAACTACAAACCGCAGAATTCGAGGCTGCTGCAGTGATGTGAGATCCCGAGATAACCAGAAGTTAACCTCATCTATAGGTAGCCTTCAACAAGAAAAGGAAACTTCCATCACAACCATCCAAAACCCACAAGGTCAGCTTGAGTGTGGGAGTTTAGGTTCAGTGAGGTACCTTTGAGCATTAGGCGAGTCGCTACCCTTCGGAGTGGTAAGGTAGTCGACAAAACTATTCAACGAGGAACCATCACAAGAGTCTCATAGTGAATTAGCTGAGAGGATGAAAAATCAGACACACCTCATGTCCTAATACGAAATGACAAAGATATAAACAGCGAGGAGGAGATGGTCAACACATCCCTCGAAACATTACCTAAATAGGCTAAGAGCACCAAAGAAAGTGAATAACATCTTGAAATTTATGAGTTGTTCAAGCGGTGAGCGAACATTCCCTTGTTAAGAGGCCATTAAAAGCAAATCCCATCATATGCTAAATTTACAGGACTTGTACTTGCAGTAAAGAAGCCCAGAGTGTCGACAAGGAGGCATTCATGGTGAGCGATCTACGTCCTAATTCGAGACAACTTGCCCCAAAATACAAAGACCCGGGTAGTCCTACTATTTCTATAGTAGTTGGAAATTCAAAAGTTAGGGCATGCTTTAGTGGACTTAGGGGCAAGTGTTAATCATTGCCTTACTCGAGTATATGTGAGGACTGGGTTAGGAGAATTAGAGCCTGACGATATCACCCTCGATTGGTGACCGCGGTGTCAAAATTCCTAGGGAATAGTGAAGGATGTCTTAATTACAGTGGACAAATTTTACTTCATCCGATTTTGTGGTGCTTGACACTCGGCTGTGGCCCGACCAAGGAACTCGGTTCGATGTTCTTGGTCGACCATTCTTGGCAGCTAGCTAATGCCATTATACATTGTAAGGAGGCCTAATGACACTCATTTAGGAACATGTATTTATTAATCTGAATAATATTTTCAAATATAATCAAAGGAATGGGGATGAAGAAGACACGTGTGAAATTAATATGATTGACTCCGTGGTACAAAAATACCTGGATAATGTCTCACATGATGATCCTCTTAAAGTCATGTGAGTGGCCCCGGAGTGGGATGAGGAAGTGACCACTTTGGAGTCGGGAGTTTCTCCACTCTATAATTGAGCATAAGATGTATTTGAAGTTAGCAGTTGAGTACCTAAATTTGAACTGCCACCAAATGAGGGAAATTGCCTTCGGAGGAGAAGCCACCTAAGCGAGCTAAAACCTTTACCAACACATCTTAAATAATATACATTCTTAGGGAGCATGACACTTTTCCGAGTAATCATATCTTCCTCCTTAGAAGTGACTCAAGAAACTCAACTTTTGAAATATTGAAAACCTGGGTTTGCTTTAGAATTTAGACAAATTACGAATATTAAGGGAATCATTATAATCTGCACACATAAATTCATAGAAGGTGACGTTAAACCTTCTAGAAGCTGACCCGCAGGAGGCGATTGAACGATAATGAAAGAAGTGGTGAAGAGTTTAAAGCTCTTGGATGTAGGGGTTGTTACCTAATGCGAGATAGTAAGTGGGTTAGTCCGACACGGGTAGTTCCTGGGGGTAGAGTCACGGTGGTTACTTGATGAAAATAACGAGCTCATTCCCACTTTCGTGTCACTTCGGGATGGAGGTGTGCATAGACTATAGGAAGCTTAATGCAGTGCCCAGGGAAGACCATTTCCTCTTAGTTTGTTGATCAAATGCTAGAGAGAGTTGCGGGGCATGAATTTTATTGTTTTTCTTGATGGGTACTCGAGTGCAATCAAGAATTTGAGATAGCTTTGGAAGATCGAAAAACTACATTCACTTGCCCCTTTTGGTACCTTCGCCTTTAGGAAAATGCCCTTTGGACTATCACGATGCACGAACATTCCAACGATGCATGATGGGAATCTTGGTTACATGATAAATCATGGTAAAAATCTTCATGGATGATTTCTCAGTTTTTGGTGACTCGTTCGGGAGCTGTTTAGAGAACTTACGTAAAGTTTTGGAGAGGTGCCAAGAGAAAAATCTTGTGTTAAATTGGGAGAAATGTCACTTCATGGTAACACAAGGAATTGTCTTAGGCCACATTGTATCAAAAGATGGAATCAAAGTTGATGGAGCGAAGTTGAGCGAGTTTCCAACCTCCCTACTCCTAAGTGTGTTAGAGACATAAGGTCATTCTTGGGCCATCTTTAGTTTTTATAGAAGGTTTATAAAGATTTTAATTCTATGCTTGAGCCATGTACTTTGCTCGCTAAGATGTCCTTTCACATAGTCCTGAAGCTTGTGACTACGCTGCTAAGCTCCAGCAATACTAGTGTCACCACCAATCATCTGCGGTCTCCTAATTGGGACCTCCCATTTGAGATCATGTGTGATGCTAGTGATTATGCCATAGGAGGCGTGTTAGGACGGAGGGAGGACAAAGGCTTTTGTCATTTACTATGCCCGAGTAAGACCTTTAGACTACTGCCTAGGCTGACTACAAACCCTGAGAAAGAGTTTCTAGCGGAGTTGTCTTTGCTCAAGAAAATTCGGGGTCATATATTGTTGGCTCCCCTGCGGCCATTTCACGGATCATGCGGCTTTGAGTACTTGCTCTCTAGCGGGATCACGAGCGAGGTTAACTAGGTGGATTTTTACTCTGTCCCGAGAATTCAACTTGACCATTAAAAAGATAAAAAGGTCGAAGAATGTAGTTCTTGACCACTTATCTCGATTAGTTCGAATCCAACTCCCATGGCATACCCATAGGTGATAGCTTTCTTTTTGATGAACAACTCTTGCTCTTGCTCATTACCCGTGGTATGCTGACATAGTGAATTACCTAGTCAAGCCGGAATTCAGCTCAATGGACTTCTCAACGAGAAAAGAAATTCTTGACGGATATTAAAAATACTATTTTGATGATCCATATCTATTCATCTTGTCGGTCGAATAATGAGGAGATGTACCCATTGATGGCGGTACGGATTTTAACTTTTGCCATTACGAAACTGCGGAGGACATTTCTCGCACGCCAAAAACAGCGAGACAAGATTTTCAAATGGGTTTTATTAGCCCTCTATTTAAAGATTGTTTTGATTTACATAAAACATGTGCTCAATACCCGGCGGCTAGGAAGTCCGCAGCGAAACATGATGCCTCTTACCCCCGATTCTAATCATTGAAATTTTTGATTGTTGGGGTATTGACTTCATGGGGCCTTTTTCCCTTCTTGTAGCTATCTCTACATTTTATTATATGTTATATTTACGATGCAAGTGGGTTGAGCGATTCAGCGAGAACTTGATGACCATAAGGTTGTTTTGAAATTTATAAAGGAACATATTTTTTCTCGGTTTAGGCAGCCTCGGGCAATTAATAGTGATGAGTGGACTCCACTTTTTGCAATCGATCTTTGCGAAAATCTTAAAGAAATATGGAGTCACCCATAAGTATCCACGGCTTACCACCCATGGACGATGAATTACCGAAATTTGAGCTAGCTAATAGGGAGATAAAACACATTTAGAAAGACCAGGTTGCCAGAATCGAAAGAAAATATTGGTCACTTTCAGTCTTCTGGAGTGCTCTTTGGGCATATCATTACTGCCTTTAAAACTGTTCTTAGTATGTCTCCCTATAAGGCTAGTTTATGTGAAGCTTGCCATTTGCCGGTAGAGATGGAACCACTTAGAGAGGACTTCTTGAAATTTGTCGAACTTTTAATTCGATCTAACTCAAGCGGGTGCGGCGTTTATTGCGAGTTAAAATGAACTTGAAGAGTACATGGGAGAGATCGTATGAAAGCTCGAATTTACAAGGGGCGGCTCAGGGTATTCCATGACAAGTCTATTACGGAAAACTTTCGAACCCGATCAGAAAGTGCTGGCGTATAGTTCAGGTGCATCCCATTCACGAGCTCCGCTCGTTGGGCGGCCCTTTCATCGTCAAGGTGGTTTATCCATACGGAGCGAGTGGAAATTGAAAATCCGACAATGGGAACTCTTTCGAGGTGATAATGCGCCTCAAACCATTCCTTGAGCATTTCTCCCTACTTGAGCACATGGATTTGGTAGACGCTCTGCAAAACTCTCCTTCAAATAACCTCAGTCTCAAATTGTTTGTAAATAGTTTGCTTTTATTTTGTTCTTGCTTTCTATTTTTATTGTTTTACTTCAATTCGTTATTTCATTTTTGCTTTTCAATAACATAGAAAATACAAATCATTAAGAGTGTTTGTTGTTTTTGTGATCCCTCGAATTACAATTTGTGGGGGTACCTTAGTTCAATGCATTGGGGACAATGCTTGTTTCTGTTAATGGGGGGAGTAGGTGTACCTGGGTGGTCTTAACTATCGCAGCTCGTTATATGTTGATGGAATTGAATTTTTTCAAAATTTGCGTCTTTGGAGTATTATGTTTTACATGCACTGTACATACCCGTTTGATCTTATATACTCTCCACATCATCTTATCGCATGTGCATCTTAAGAAGACTTATATTCTTCTGTGAACTGTTTCCCCTTGCATTCTACCTACTTTACTTCTCACCGAACCCACGGACTTATGGCCCGAATTTCCCGATCTTACTGTGATTGTTTCGGTGTGCATCATTTTAGGCCCGGTTATGTTAATTTCATGCATCATAGTCTTTCACGGAACACCTTGCATAAGTGAAAAATGATTAGAGGCCCATCATTTACGTGCATACCGTGGATTTGGCAATTATCTCAACCCTTGCCACATTTTGAGGCTTTAGGTTATCAAGTTTGTCGAACCTTAGGAATCGGATTCATGGAGCGACGGTGATTCTCATGGAGGATTTGAGAGATATCCCGAGGAATGAATTACGATTACTAAGAAATCTACAAATGCGGTCGATTCATGGAATTTGAGCGAGAAAATAAACATGCGAAAAACACAGGATGAAAGGCGGTTGAGCAGTCGAGATATGCTCGCGAGCACCACCATCCCAAAGTGAAAAAAAAAAAAAAAAATATATATATATATATATATATATATATATATATATATATATATATATATATATATATATATATATATATATATATATATATTCATTATATATATATTCAAAAGAAAGAAAGAAAAATCGGTTTTTGAGGTAGAAGTCCTCTGGGGTATAACCCAACAAAAAGTGGGGCGTGGCTAAAGTCCCTCTAGGTAGAGACTTAAAGTCTAGTGTAGGATCGGGCGGAAATTGGGAAGAAGGGTTTTTAACCCAAAAATCTTGGCACCTCTTCATATTCCTTTTGCTTTTTGACACCCAACAAAGAGCCTTAGCCGTGTGTTCCTCTAGAGAGTCACCTCCCGAGCTCGATCGCTCACTTGGGGTTTTTCGGTTAGGAGTTCAGTTGGTTGCCCACGGTCGGTGTTCTCACGTGGTAAGCTTTACAACTCCCCATTAGCATTTGTTGGTCCTCTTTTTCGGCTATGGACCTTTGTGGTTGGATTTCTTGCTATTGATAGTGTGATTGTTGGATGGGAGGCTATGCTCTCCATATGGGCAGGAGACTACTATTAGATGTACATAGGGCCAGCCCAGTGTTGGTCGAGACAGGGTACTGGGATATGATGATTTATTTCTGGGCCATCTGGGCCGTTATTGCTATCATTGCCATCTCCATGGCACGTTCGAAGAATACAGGAAAGGGGAAGGCATCGAGGTCCTCTATGGAACGAGCGGTGAAGAAGAGAAAGCCCGATGCCACAGCCGGTGAAAAGAAGAAAGGAGAAAGCAGTATATCTTCTTCGAGGAAAGTGAGGGGGGGATTATACGAGTGTCGATGAAGAAATAAAGGCTATGTTTACCGAAGATTCTGAGGGTGAGCACGAGAAATGGGTTCAGTTAATGGCGAATAGAGGTTTCCGATGCGAGAGGGGTGTCAATTTGGAAACATTCTTATATTCGCATCCCATCAGGGTAATTATCGAGAACCAGTAACCGTGCACTCTGGGGATTGCACTATTTTACGCCGGTAGTTCGGAGTTCTACTCGATTTGAAGAAGAAAATCGGCGGGTTGACCGGTATTGGAAACTTGATGATGGGAAAGCAGCTTCGTGTCACTTCTGACTCGATACTTTGCTTTACCTTGCACTATATTCGCCACGGCGTCGGACCGGCCATATCCCACTCGAGGGCCGTGCGATTTCGATGCCCGGTATTCAACGAGGCTATATTGCACCGTCTGCTGCCCATGAATGGATTTATGAGACAAGAATTTGTTCACGGAAAGTTAAAGCGGAATCGCATGCGATGAACAAGATCATCCACCAATCGTGTTTGGCAGAATGATTGTGAAAAGTCTCCCGATCGAACGGTCGGTTGTTATCACGAGGTTACTTGACTGGAAAACTTGATGATTATGCACTAGTCATATGGTGCGATGAGAGAGTTTCTACAATATTGGCGTTCAAGCCGGGTATTCCGTTCCTCGCGCGGCTAGTATGGTAGAAGCGGGGATGAGGGAACGGAGTTCGAAAGGGTGATACCTCGGGAGCGAGATCACGACTAAGACTTTAGCGAAGGCAGGCAGGCCTCAGCTAGACCACGATCCTCGGTGCCTTCGGCCCCTCCTACTGGGACCATTTCTTCCAGGTTAGAAGCACCTATGAGCACATCGCCTTTGAAGAGGATGGAGCGGATCAAAGGATAGTTCAAGTGCATCCTTGGGACGAGCGGTTAGGCAGGCGTCTCCTCCGGACTTGAGAGCCACGTGCTCGGGGAGGCCGGCGATGGCGGATGCTACCTCTCCGGATTTGGGGGAGAATCGGATGAATTGGACGATTGTGTGGACGGGACGCATTTCTCTTGATGAGGATGAGGCGACCTTCGCGTGGTTGTGTTAGGCGTTCTAAATTAGTGTTGGCAATCGGGTGTAGACCTTAACCATTATCTGACACCCGTTTGATTTTCCGCTTTTCTTTCACATTACACCCATGGTCATTACAAATGGCCAGACCTTTTGATTCGACTTATGTTTACGTTTCCTTTTGACTTTATGCATGATGGTTGCATGTTCTATATTTATATGATTGCTTACCTTATTTTTGATCATTACAGGTTCACTATAAGCACTTGAAGCTACCTTACTTCTTAAACCCCATGTCCCTTATTTGAATAACAATTTGTGTTAACGTGTTATAATGTTCATTGTGTAAGAATGGTTGGGCAATTAGTCATCTTTGGTGCATACTAACGATGAAATGCTCTACTCCATAGAAGTGCTATTTTGAAGTTTTTGCAAAAGCTTGAGTTATCTTAGAGCGCCTTGTTTTCATACCTAGTGGGTAGTTGGGTCTAAATCTTGCTAGGGACTAGCAAGATGCGAGATTGGGGAATTGGCGGAAGTGAATACGATTGGTGATAATTATAACGGAATCTAGCACATTTAAATCACAATGTACTCACATTTGGCATAAACAGTACTTAATCTCTTACGTGTTTAGATTTGTCGCAGGGTCTTCCCGGGTTTAAAGCGTATTAAGTTCACAAGGATGTAAGCTCGGGAAGCGATATGAAGCAATGTGGATGTGGGTGAGAAATTGGCCAGTTTCGGGAACCCAGTGAAGCAAAGGAAAGCACCGGAGGACAAGTCCCTCTGGGTGGAGACTTCCAAGGGTCCTACGGTGAGACTTCTTGGAGATTTGGCGAGTGGACAGGAGTCCCTCTTAGGTGGGAACTTCAAGAGTCCTCTTGGGTAGAACTTCTTAGAAAATTGGCGGGTAAGCAAGTCTAGGTAGAAATTAAAGTCCTACGGTGGGAACTTTATGGAGACTGCGGGAATTGTCAGAGAATTCAATCGGACGTGAGGGCACTTTCGTAGCCGAACCAAAATGGGAAAATCACTTTGGAGGGGGCTATAAAAGGAGGAGGACACAAGTATTAGAGGATCTTTGGAGTCTTTTTAGTTTTCTCTTGAGTTTTGAGTTCTTCACTTCTAGGGTTTAGGTTTTAAGAGTTTTTCTCCATTTTTTTGAGTGGTACTTTGTAGATCCAGATTTCAGATTTCCATTCTTTTAGAAGTTTCGGATTCAAGAGTTTGTAATCTTTCAGCATCAATATTTATTCTGCTTTAAATCTTAGCATTCCATATTTTCTATTCTCGGTTTACAAGTCGATTCTGATTTCCACTTGAATACTTGTTTTTTATGTTTAATCGTTCTTCGTCTTTAATTGTTCATACAGGGATTTTATGGGTTCCTGGCCTCTGGCGGATCATACGGGAAACTCACGATCAAGAGTAAAAATCCCTCAATTCCTCTCTTGATTTCAATGGATTGTGTAATATTGATCACTTGTGTAGAAAGGTTTTAAATCCTTAGTTGGTTTTCAAATTCTTGACAACGTGTTGCGAATATTTAAGTACACGTTGTGCTTGAACGTCATAATACCCAATGGGGTTCATTTGAGTGAGAACAAGTGTTTGAAAAGTATTACTTGATCATCTCTATTTTCCAAAAGCATTTAAAGATAAATCCTCCATCGAAGACCATTTATCAATGGTTCCTAGATGAGTTGCACTTAAAATAAGAGGTGGGACTTGATCGGAAGTGAGTGGAACCACAAAAATCGACAATTGCCCTCTATTTAAAACATTCAAACCCATTCAACCATTCAATCAAACAACACACAACACTACGGAGTTTCTTTAAATCATACTTTTAGTGGAGAATGGCTCTATTGATCCAACCAGTCGGACCACTCTGTGGAGATGACCTGTGGATTCCCACAGTATTACAATGCTAGACGACTATAATTCCTACGCTTGGGAATAGAATTAGGCATACTAATCAGGACGAAGCACTTGATATGTCTCGATGAATGATAGGGAAGTCGCAATTATGATGCATGGAGGATAAAGCATTAGCAATGCCTTTAACCACATTCACCCTCTTAATCCCAATTCCATAGCTCCAACATCATCCCTCAGCATGCAAAATAAGTTCCCTCGTTCCATATATTTGAAAAGCAAAACATGAATACATTATGCGGTGAAAGCCATGAAGTTTCACAATGTTGCGATGTTGTATTGTTGATAGTATTTGGACTTCATTTTCAAAGCTTTTCAAGTAGGTTGGATCCTCACTTTCCCATCCATTAAGTTTTTTCAAGGCAACGACGTTGCTGGAAGGCAGTTGTGCTCTATAAATGCTGCCATAGCCTCCAGTACCCATGCAATATTTGATGTCAAAATCCTTAGTTTCTTGGATGATGTCTTGATAAGCAATCACACCATCATTGTCCCATATTGAAAATAGATCTCCATTTTTCACCTTTCTTGTCTCAAGTGATTGATTGCTTTTTCCCTAATCCTTCGTTTGCTTGGAAAAAGCAACCCAAAATCTGGCAGAAGGAATAAGATTGTGAAATAAAGAAACAAGGATGATGAGTATGATTTGATCGTAGCTTTTCTTGAAATGTGGAAAACCTTTGAGTTCACCGCATAGACCTTTGTTGTGTGCAAATGCCTCTAATGGAGCTCTAGACTGCAATTGGGAGGGTACATGACCCTTTAAGCGGTGTGCGATAAGTCAGCCAGTTGTCATGTAGTTAAGACAATGAGGGAATGGGGCCTGAGAGGTTGTTGTGGGAAGATGCAAGCCAATTACCACTAGTTTCAATTTGCTTCGAATTGGGAAGGTATCTTTCCACTAATTAATTTATTACTGATATTGAAGTGAGACAGTTTCTTCAAGTTCCCTATTTCTGGAGGGATGATCCATTGATTTAGATTTCCTCTAAGTTCAAGATAAGTCAGATTGGTAAGACTGCCTGATGAAGAAGAGTAACACCAGTCAGGTTATTATTATTCAGGGATATTATATCTGCATTCTCTAAATGCCCTATTTGAAAAGGGATGGAGCCATTGATTTGATTATCATCAAGATAAGAATTTTGAAGTTGGTTAAATGCACCTAGAAAGAAGGATTGACTTTTAATAAGATAGTTATTACCTAGATCCCGTAAGTCATATTCTTTGTTTCCCAATTTCAGGAGGGATAAAAACATTGATGTGAGATTTACTTTGAAGAAACTAAGATAAGTTAAATTGGTTAGATTGCCCAATGAAGAAGGGATGACACCAGTCAGGTCATTATAACGCAAATACAAATACATTAGATTCGTCATTTTTCCAAATTCAGGAGGAATTGAACCATGTAGTCGATATTAGAAAGGATGAGGTGCCTCCCGACTGGAAGAGGTTAGCCAAAAAGAGGTAGCTCACCTATAAGATTGTTAAAACTGAGATCGAGCGATGTGAGATGAGTGAGAGTACCTATTTTCTACGGGATGCTTCCGTTGAGCCCACACGCAATAGGATCGAGATAAACGAGGTTGAGAAATGAAGAAAAGTTCAATTGCTAAAAGCTCACCCAATTCCTTGTCTAAGACTGAATATGTGATTCCAGTGACCTGCTATACGTCTTCATTGCGAAATTATATATAGGTGCAATGATGAAGTAGGGTATTCCACCAACCGGTGCTGCGGAGAGCTTTCCCTCATCATCAGTTAATGGTAACGATGATGGTGATGCTAATGATGATATTGCATTGGCAAGGGGGAATATCATCATCATCATCAGAATGGTGATGGTTACTACTATTTCTGTAGAAATAAATGACACCATCTTTAATTCTATCTAATAACTTTATTCATCATTTATAATAATAAGCACCACTTTTATAATAGCGTCGACTAAGGTGAGAACAGACTCTTCCCGGAAAGCTCACACCCAAAGTCCACGATTATGATCTAATTTATAATGTACACAACACTCATCTCTTGGTCTGGTTTCTGTGTATTTCATGTGTGTCCCCACTTTCTCTTATGTGAAGGAAATCCTATGGCTGCCAGCCAGGCCTCTTTATAAAATCTTATTGGCAATTCCATTTCAATCTAATTTTGCTCCTCTCTATTATTGGTGTCCGCTTTATTCATGATGTTTACCCACACAAATGTATCTTAAAGTGTCAAACATGAAATGAATTCCACTGGGAAAAGAAAAACTTTAAAGGGTCATTGATATGACAGAGTCAAATTATCCATTCTTTTTAATTTTGTTTTAACCCACTTTTCTTCATGTGATGCACATTTCAAGTCTTTTGCACTTATTTATTTATTATATTTTATCCTCGTTGCATTTTTCTTGCATGATGCTTTTCAATTTTTTCCTCTCTCTTCCATGTAATGACCTTTTCTCAGTTTTTTGCACTTCTATTTATTTATATTATATGTTCGAGGTAGTACTCCTTGATGTTTAGATTGTGATATTGTTTGAAGATTAGTGGTGTATGTTTGAACTACTCTTATAGATCTTAGTGTGTGCAAAGCAAATGGGAATAATTTGTAATAAGTATAAACATACACACAATTTTTCACGTGGTTTGACAACTTTTACATGCATATTCACGAGGTTGTGCCTAGATGCAAGAATTTCCATCGATATGATTCAAGGTTTACAATTAATGTTATGTGGTGGTATGAGACTCCCTCTCTACCCACGCCCCTTCTTAAAACCTAATTACTCATGGTAGAATTCAGAATGAACTCCCTCAATTCCCCACTCAATAGCATCACACACCCATACCCACATTACATCAATATAGTATGAAGAAAATAAAGAACATCATCTTTCACTAAAGGTGGAAGACTTTAACGTGCAATACCTCCGGCCGAATATCTTCATTCCGCCTCCTTTTGCCGTCCAGGAACTCCATTTGTTCTTCCTCAAGCTCTGCTCGTAAAATCCGTGTTGATAACTTCCAAAGTCTTGAATTTATAGTTTTGCTAATTAGTCTTGGAAATCTTGATATAGTTGGATCATTATCCTAATATGACTCCAACCTTACCTTATATTTTATGTTCTTTTCTTTAAGCTATCGCATCAGAATTAGGAAACTTGATGCTCAAGTATTCTCTTCATAATAGAATCCTAAAGGTTTTATAATTCTAGTTGAAACCTTATAGATGTTTGGATCTTTTGTGGTCGATCTTTTATCACGTGCCAAATAGATCCCGGGAGCTCATCGGTTTACTTGCTCCACTAAGTTCCGTGGCCTCCTAAGCTAGTATTAGAATCTACGCGTCCACAGTGCTCTCCATCTAATCCGAACTTTCCATGTTTGGCATGTCCCTACAGTACAAAATTACCTTAATCCAAACTACTTCACGGCTGCTCTCCTTCTACTCCAAAAATCTTCATCAATCTTGATATCTGAAGTAACTATCTTCTTGTAGAATCCTTGAGACGAAGATATGAACAATCTCAGACCCAACAATATCCTCATTGCATTTTTTTCACAAAACTTTTTAATTTTTTATATTTATTAATTTTATCCATTTTGAAAATCAATAAAAAAAAACAATAAAGAAGAACATCTTAATATAAATAGAATTTCATTGTGGGCAAAAAATAAAAATGTTATACTATAAATAAAAGCACTTGATAATTTTATATATTATTATACTACATTTGATATTATAGAGTTTAGATTTAAAAATTTTGTTTTATTATTTAGATGTTTAGGAGATAAGATTTTTATATAAATGCTAAATAAAATGTTTATTCATTTTTATGAAACTTATCACATATAAATAAAATTAAAATTTTTATTAAATCATTTTTATCATTTACCATTTATATTTTATCACTTATTGTTTATAATTTTAACTTGACCTTGGTTTGGCAAAAATAAAAATAAAAATTTTATTTGTATTAAAAAAAATTTTCAATGTTATATTTTCACTTATTGTAATATCTTCTCTTCAAATAGAATGTCTCATATCTTTTACCTTTGGTTAGTTCTTCTTAATAGAAGGTGCAATAATTGGAAAGATTAATGGTTTGTGAATTATCTATAGAGTAAGCAATAAAAAACTAAATAAGAGAGTAAATAATTTCATTTCTATGAGAAAAAAATAATAAAGAGTAAGTGAGTAAATTTGTTATCTTCAACATGCAAATATAATTATATTACAATTACACAACTTTTCTTTTTCCATGAATATTACCAATTAGATTAATTGTTAAAGGAGAAGAAAATTTAGTGGATTTGTGTCCTATGATGAATGTTTAGTACTATAAATGTTTATAAACTATTAGAGACTCCTTTTAGATATGAAACTATGACATAAGATGTTAGAATTCAATCTTATATAACACCTTTCATCACATAAAATTATCATCACTAAAAAATACAAATAGAAAATTATCTACTTGAGTTACTAATGCGAAATAAAGGATCCGTAAATCATAAATTTCTCAAAAGAAAAAAAAAAAGGAAAAGGAAAAATCTTCTTTCCAGTTACATTTCAACTCTCTTGTCATTTAATTTTTTTCAATTTTCCATTCCCAAAGTGACATTGCACCAATGGGTTGTGGAAATGACTTGCTAGCCATGAGTCTCCAAGATACTTGTTGCATAGACGGACAAAGTTGTGGATTATAATGGAGACATTTAAGAGCCAATGATATTTT
Source organism: Tetrastigma voinierianum (assembly GCA_016808115.1). NCBI lineage: Eukaryota > Viridiplantae > Streptophyta > Magnoliopsida > Vitales > Vitaceae > Tetrastigma > Tetrastigma voinierianum. Next base: position 30,679 of record JAEQBH010004638.1, read on the forward strand.
AAAAGCTACATCATTAGAAACTTGTGAACCTTTAGGAGATGAAAGACGTGAATCTAATATATAAATTCGCTTAATTTTGAAACTGGCCCGGAAGTGGACTAGCCTACTCCACTCGAAATTAGGGTCGGGATAGGTCGTTAAATTATTGGCTAGAAAAAAACCAGTTTGATTTTGGCCCAGCTCGGTATGGCACGACTCAACTCGGTCGCCAGCCAAAATTTTGCCTATGAAAAGCAATTTAAGGCCAGAAAAAACCGGGCCAGCTTTGGCTCAGCCCGATTTCGGCTAGGCTCGATGTTGACCCGGCGTGACCCAACTCACCTGCTTGAATTGCCACCTCTACTAATATTTCCTTTAATGTTATGTTTTGAGTTGATGAAGATGATAATAAGTTGACAAGATTTCTTGGATGTGTTCCCATCATTGTCTCCAGCGCCTCCATCCCACAGCTATAAACATTACATTTCTACCGGTCCATTACACCAGTATACCGCAAACTCACAATACATTACCAAAAAAATGAAGATCTTTGCTAGAGAATCAAAGAAATATCATCACAAACATTTTCAAAAACCATATATAGAGAGAGAAGGCTTTATAACAATTGAAAACATTAATGTTCTATAAATTATTTGTAAAAATAAACAGGGAAAGACTAATGAAGGTTATAGTCTAGTTTAATTACCTGGTGGAATATAATTGCAAGTGCCTGTAAGAAGGGTTTAATTGGATGAATCGAGATCTAATAGTCTTGTTGTATCGAAATTAGATACAAAATCTTGACTTAGAATCAAGAATGTAGATTACTTGATATGTCTCGATGAAAGATAGGTAAGGTGAATCATGATGCATATAGGATAAAGTTGGTAAGTACACTTTGTACTCATTTATCCCATGTTCTGGAATGTAGTTTATGCATGTTTTTAGTATATTAATAAGTGTTTTAACAATGTTTTCATTCCTATTTGTAATTAGGATCAAATCCAAGGTATTGACGCAATATGAAGCGAAAAAGTAAAAAAAAATCAGCAAATTCTACATGCAATAGCAGTTACTGTATTTCAATCGTTTTGGTTGTAGAATGACCACTCAAGGCTCCGATCTTTGTATTTATGAATAGTAAACTTCTTAAGCTTTCCAATGAGTCTAAGAACGCCTAATCTGAAAATCTGGATGAGAAAGTTATGACCTTAGGAAGTTTAATGCAAGGAAAAGGCAAAGTACTGATGAATAGTGCAGCCCCGACATCACTATTCACATGCGGAAGAGCATTTCAGCTAAGTTGGCAATTTCCTCGATTTTGACCAATTTATCTATACTCTATATAAACACTTTATTTCTTTATAAACACACACACACACACACATATATATACACATTACAAATATACATAAAAGTATGATGGTAACGTTAAACCACACAGTAGTCGGATAATGCAAATATAAATATAAATATATAAATATGAATATTGGTTGGTCAATATTAATTGTCACTTTAGCTAGAATCTCGGATATTGATATTAACGTACTTCCACGTGATTCATGGTTTAATTTATTGAGCAAATGTGAATCAATTACCAATGTATGATTCCTTTTCAATTTAATTCTACATTTCTATTCTGCTTCGGAGTGCGAGATGGCTCGTGATAATTAGCCCCCACCAAAATGTATCTCAAACATGAATGGAATTGCTTTGTGCATATTGCACTAAATGGATGTGTGGACATTCACACATCGCCCATCACACCCAAGAATGAAAACACAAACACAAAATATATGGGGTACGGAATGGGTGTAATCGGGTCACGGTCGATCTGAAAACCCCTTTCGAGGGGTGACTTGATTTAAAAACCCAAAGCTTAAATTCGACTCGAGCTCGATCAAGCTTTTTTTTAGTTGTTTATAATTCGACTCAAAATATAGTCGAGCTACTCGAACTCAACTTGACAAAGCTCAAATCAATTAAAAAATTAATAAATAATTACACTCGAAATAGACTCGATTCGAATTCAAAATCACATAAAGGTGCACAAGAGTTTTAATATGGTTCGGCCAATTGTGCTTATATTCACGAATGAGAGAATATTTCCATTATTCTTGAAAACATAGTACAAGATTAGAGTATCAAAATATTAAGATGATTAGGAAAAATCACAAAATCACAAAACCCTACGATGTCCACAATACGGAAAAAATACCTTCTGAGAACTCTTAATATCTCGAACTCTTATAATGTCATGTCAAAGCGCGCGCCCTATTTCCGGTCAGATTTTTATTTTTTTTGTTTAAATATTTCCCCACGACAAGGTGAGCAATGCTCAGTAGAAAACTTCTCCTATAGGGGCTACTCCCCACCTAAATGTGCATGCAATGACACACATATATCATACCACATTCCATACAGAAAATGCAGTCCTATATGGAATATTTCATGTCATGAATGAGATGAGACTCCTTATGCCCAAAACTAGTTTTGGCCAGACTCCCTCACATACAACACTAAGAATTAGTGAAAATCGGAGTCGATGAGGTGTTTCACCTGTGGCTTAACCCGTGAATAACCCTCGATATTCATTTTGAATTTACTAAATCCGGGTGTGCTGTGCATTTATGAGCCACGTATTTTCGGGTTTACAACTGCGGGATCGCCGGCGCATTTCCAACTTATTTTACGGTCTTTCACCCTTGGTAATCATGTCTAATCGAATGAATTTGGAGTCTTTCACCTTAGGGGATGGGGATCTATCACATCTTGCCCTTGACACAAAGTTGTGTATTTTTTTTTTTTCTTGTTAATACAGCAGTGATCTCAAATTTGGATGTTGTCCCATTTTCGATCTCACTACACATTCACCAAGGATGGTGAATAACCATTACCATGCACAAACACCCGACTTGAAGTGATGTCCCCGTGCATATGAAATGCAGATGTGCCATTTCATGCCATATCATGTAACATGCATAATGAGAGCTACATGCAACATTTCAAATCGTGTGATAATTTTTCATCACCATATATCTCATGTCAATACATCAAACAAGCATATATTAACGCAGTTGCACACACACGATATGATTATTCAATGAAGCAACAACACTAAGTGGCTGATCTTGACCAGCCAGCAGGGGCACCTCTCGGTTCGTTTCATAGGTACACATGAACCATTTGGTTTAAATGATCACGAATCAGCATGATACCAAAACTTTTGACAAAACCCGAAGACATTAGTCCTGAGATCAAAACCAAATCTCTACACAGTTCGGGACTACTCGGAACCAGTTCCAAAAATTTCCAATATTCAGTCCAAAAATCTTGGGATCGAATCCCACGGCTAGTTACGACCGAAGAACTCCCATGCCATTAAATGACCTTTAGGCTAGAAATAACTCGAGTAAGAAAATTCCCTACCTTTTGGAATTTGATGAACCTCCTAGATTTTGGTACCCACACATAACTCTCGTTGCATGGATCGACTTTAACTCTCGGACCGTCGAGATTCGATCGTCGGAACACCGGGAAAATCTCCCTCTCTCTTTCTCCTCCTTTCTTCCTCTTCTCTATCCGTTTTCCTTCTCTCATTTATCTTTTTCTTTTTTTTTTCTTTCCCTTTTGATTCTCATTCTCGCATGCATCAAAGTGGAGAGCTTCCCCACCTTTCTTCCTTTTACATGTCATCTTCCACCTTTTTTCCTTGTTCTTGTTTTATCTTTCCATTCTTTCCTCCCGATTCTGACACTTGGCTCAATGTGAGCCATTCATACAAGTGCACCACATGGCTATCATACCATGTGTCACTCCCCTAAGGTGCCATGTGGCATCCAGGATCATGCCATGTGTCACCCAGACACTTTCCCGAATGTCTCGCGTGAAGTCGAGTTGTCTTGGAATGGAAATGAAGTCGTGGGTAATTAGATTTCGTAAGATGAATTCAACGGTGAAGTCCGTTTCGTCATCTTAGATTTAGAAAATTTTCGGTTTCCCAACCCGAAGTGCTATTTCCCATTTTGAAAAATTGAATTTTCGGGTTTCCACATTCTTTCCCCCTTAACGGAATTTAAGTCCTCAAAGTTATACATACTAATACACCCGCAAACACATGCATATCTGATAATTATTCTAGTGCGAATATTAGACCAAGCGCATCTTAGATCTTAAATGGAAGGATATGTGGCTCACATTGTGTCCTCGCGTTCTTAAGTTGCCTCCTCCACTCCTCGGTGTTGCCACAACACTTTTACTAGCCGCATGGTCTTGCATCATAAAACGATCCATTTATCCATGATAGGCTGCTTGGTCCGCCTCGAAGGTCCCGGTAGTATCACTTGGTAATCTCTCGCAAATCGATACATGAGAGTGGATCACGGGTATGCTTAGTATGGGGCGTTGAACAGCTCATGGACACTAGATAAACTCGGTGGTAGCTCAAATTGATATGCAACTGTACCCACCCTCTCAAGTTTCTCGAAGGGCCCAATATACCTCGGTGCTAGCTTCCCTTGTTTGCCAAATCTGACCACTCCTTTCTTAGGTATCACCTTCAAGAAAACGTGATCGCCCACCTCAAACTCTAGAGGTCGACGTCGTCTAGAGGTCGACGTCGTTTATCGGCATAACTCTTCTGCCTACTCTGAGCCGTGAGAAGGCGCTTCTTTATCAAATCCACGCTTCTCGAAGATTGTCTGCAATCATCTTCGAGACAATGAGTGGGCAGCTTTCCCACTGCATCCAGCAAATCGGGGATAGAGCATGGCCTCACACATATAAGCCTCATAGGGTGCCATGCGCCCATGCTGCCTAATAGCTGTTGTTGTAGGCGGAATTCCACTAAGGGTAAGTGCTCCTCCGAGCTGCATGGGTCGGGACCTTTATGCTTTCATGCTTGTGTCTCTAGCTCTATGGTCCTCTCGATTGACCATGTGCACGGGTGAGAGAGAGGAGCAGAGGGGAAACCACGGTTGTGGTAAGTCTCATTTGTCAGCCTTTTGAAACTCTTCGAAAAGTGTTATAACAGGATCATTATCCGTCTGATAAGTACGACACTCCATGTAACCGAGACAATCTCTTTAATGTACGGCAGCGAGAATTCCTCCGAGTGTGAAATTAAATTCTTTGCTACAGAAAATAATGCTAACTTAGTGGCCAGGTCCACGATCACCCACACCGCATCATGCCTCGCGGTGTCAGAGTAGCAGAAAGTAGTCACAAAATCATCGTGATGTGCTCCACTTCCCACTCGGCCACCTCCGTGGTTGGAGTAACCATGTTGGCAATGCTTTCGGCCTTTTTGCACGCTAACGCAGAGGCGCCGTCGAGATAAGGCATCTAGCGTGTCGCTTCATTCCACTCGATGTCACAGGCCGATGAAGATCCGCGGTACATCTTAGTACTGGATGCATAAGCGAGAGTAATGGAACTCCACACGAGGGATCTCCCTCTCCATCCCGGTTAACTAAGGGAACCATAGCCCGTCCCCTATACTGAAGACTACCATATGTGTGGATGGCCCGATAGCCGTCACCGTGCGACTATACGGTCCCCGATGGGCTGATATCTACGTGTCACGCTAGGACTCAATCACCTTACCTTTCGATAGGGCGTAGCCACAAAATCCACAACACTCCCTAACTTTGATCTTTATCTTTGCGGCCTAAAGCATCCAACAATCTCGGTATACCTTGCTCCCGAGCTCGTTGTATTCTCCTCGTGACTTTTCATTGGCGTATAGCCGCTACATTTTCATAATGGATGTGTCTGAGAAATTAAGTCATAGTCCTCCAGATACTCAGTCCATAGAGCACCATGTTGAGGTCTCGTTGTGTGAAAATATGCCACTTAGGACTCTTGTGGTGAAGAAGTACTTCAAATTGTTCACCATCTGATGAGTGAGCGCTAAATCTTTAAAGAAGCGAAGACAATGGTACACCCGACTCAGTCGTAGTGTAAGACTAATTTTGCTAGTGATTGTTTTATTAATAGGAACCATGGCTACAACCTCTCCGGGTGCATCCAAGACACATCCCGATTAGTCCATGAAACATCCACGAATTTTCTTGTGTCTCGTCACGTTAGGGACTATCGAGGAATAGAATTTGAAGCAAGCCTCCTTTTCAACTTTTGGAATTCCTTCTCACACAGGTCATTCCACTTAAACTTGACCCCTTTCCGGGTCAATCTAGTCATAGGTGCTGCTAGCTTGGAGAAATCCTCAATGAACCTCACTGTATTTTCTGCTAGTCTAGAAACTATATATCAAAGGCCCATTGACCTCTCCCAGCTCATATGACCTCGACCTTGCAGATTCTCTTGACACACACGGCCCAGACATGAGCGTGTCCCAAGAATTTCACCCCAATAAGCCAAAACTCGCACTTACTGAACTTGGCATACAACTAATGGTCCTTGAGTGTCTGGAGAACAATCCTCAAATGATCCTCATGCTCCTCCTTAGACTAGGAGTAGATCAAGATGTAAGTCGACAAAGGAAACTGACAACAAACTTATCGAATAGGGTTAGAATGCTCACATGCATGAGATCCGTGAATACATTTGGAGCATTCGTCAACGAGAAAGGCATCCTTGTGAACTTTCGAAATGCCTATCACAGCTTCCTAAACGTTGTCTTAGGGATATCTTGGCCTCCACAACTCTCAAAAGCGATGGTATACGGTGCAAGGTCTATCTTAGGTAGACTCACGCCCCTTTGTTGATTAAACAAATCATCGATCACCATTGTGGACTGATTCTTAATGCGTAACCTGTTTAACTATCGATAGTCAGTACGGTTGAAGTCTTGTCGCTTCTTCTTGGCAAACAAGCGGGCATCCCATGGTGAAGTGCTGCATGCAATAAAGCCCTTGTCCAGCAATTCTGATTTGGACCTTGAGTTCTACAACTCCTTTGTGCCATCTATGAGGAGTCATAGGCCCCGGGCGACGTACTAGGTTGTAACTCAATAACAGAGTCTACATCCCTGTGCGGAGATAATCCCGGTAGCTTGTTTGGAAAAACATCCTCATACTCACAAACCACCAGAGGTAGACTCGAATCTATCTTACCTCATCGCCAGGTAAGGCTTGCTAACTGACCCATCAGCTATCCTCCACATTAGGTCGTGAACAGGTTGGGAGTAAAGCATCATGCTTCTCCCCTAAAGTCCTGCAATGCGAGTCACATTGTAGGCAATAATCCTTCTACTATCACAATCAATAATGACTCGGTGTGTCGTCAACCAATCCATGCCAAGAATGACGTCAAAATCTCATATGTCCATCACCCGAAGGTCCACCGTGAGCAGAATCCCTAAGCTCTCTAACTCACAATCTCGACATATCTGGTTAATCCCCACCCAAGTCCCTAGGGGAGAACTCACATGTAATGGCTCTTCCCGAGGTCTCCCACCTCTAAACACAAGAGCAATACACTAGATGCGACGAAAGAATGTGATGCACCAGAATCAAACAGTATCTTTGCCCATAGGTGAGATAACAAAAACATACCTGTATCCTTGGGGCGATCCAATTGGCTCGATGCATTGGTGTGATAGCATAAGACACACCCTTGGGTCTGAGTCTCGACAGTGAGCTCTTTCTGGACCTTGACCCATACTAATCCTCCTAGCCTATCACACATTGTAGCAAAGGCACTTATCTGCACCTTGAGACTATCTTTTGGTCCCTGGCTGCACTAGGGTGAGAAGGAACAAGTTGTGTTCAAACGTCGGTATTTGGGGCTGCGTCCTTGGTCCTTGCCTCCCGACGATCCTGCCTCATATGTACATGTTGATGGCGGATATAACCGCCTCATCTGTCACAGCTGGGTAGAAGCTGAGTCTTGCATGGCCGCGATAGCTTCTGACCACGTCCACAAAATCCTCGTGGCATGAAACATTCTGCTTCTCCCCAAACTAGAAGAAGGCTGACCCTCCTTCCTTTTCTCACTAGTACCCGTATCTCGGATACTCCGTGAATCCTCTATCTCTCTCTCTATAGCCATAGCCGTCTTGACCAGAGAGTCCATGTCTTATAGGAAAAATCCTACATTCTTGCCCATGATGGACAACTTCAAGCCATCTTCAAATTTCCTCACCTTGGCCATATATGTGGCCACATAGTCACCCCCGAAACGTGCCAATTCAGTAAACTTAGCTACATATTTGAGCACATTCATACTTCCTTGCTTCAACTCAAGGAACTCTTGAGCTTTTGTATGCTTTGCAGATGCCGTGAAAAACTTGTCCATGAAGAACTCTCCCCATGTCATCGTCTCCGGATCCCTGGAGACTTTAACCCAATCCCACCATATTTGGGATTCACCCTCTAGTCGAAATGTGGCTAGCTTGATCCTCGTAGCTCCAATATCCTCTTAACCTGTTGGAACTAATGATTAGCTACCATTGGATCCCCTCCCTCGGTGAATATCAGAGGATGATGTGCTATAAACCTTTGGAGGTTACTTTGCCCTCCTTGACCCCCAGCTACACTAGCCTGTGCAATGGCAGCAGCTACAGCACCCATGGCCTTTACAAAGGCCTGCTTGTTAAACACAAGTGGTGTGCCTCGTAGGCGACCCCTGCGTCCTCTTCCTCGACTTGCCATCTACATATGTCAAATAGCAAATTGATGTTTCTTTCTCTTTACTCAATTAGTAGTGCATATGCCACCACTAACATACATCATACTTATTTCCCACATACTATTTACCAAGTATATGCTTTTTTTTTTTCAATATACAACACACTATCATGCAACATATTACACATATTTCTTCATCAAAATACACAATGGATGCATGCTCTAAACCCATGCCCATTGAGTCCTAGGTATTTATATACCTAAGCTCTAATACTAAGCTGTGACGCCCCTATTTCCGGGGGTTAAATTTTTTTTTTTTTAAATATTTCCCCATGATAGGGTGAGCAATGCCTAGTAGAAAAATTCTCCTACAAGGGCTACTCCCTACCTAAATGCACATGCAATGGCACACATATATCATACCACATTCCATACAGAAAATGTAATCCTATATGGAATATTTCATGTCATGAATGAGATGAGACTCCTCATACCCATAACCGAGTCTGATCGGCTCCCTCACATGCAGCAGCTAAGTGCTGAAAATCAGTCATTGTTTCATCGATGACAGCCCGTGGACAACTATCGATATTCAGCCCAGTTTACGAATCCCGTGTGTTATGCATTTGTGGGCTACGTATTTTTCGGGTTTACACTGCAAGATCATCGTGCGCCTTTCCAACATTTTTACAATCTTTCATCGCCCAGATGATAATGTCTAATTGCGAGATAATTTGGGTATTTCACCTTGGGGGAGTTACACCCCATCTTGCTTGTGAACACGAGATTTATTATTATTATTTTCTTGTTATCTTGTGTGAGTCGATTTTGGATGTTGTTTCATTTTCGAGCTCACTACACATTCACCAAGGATAGTGAATAACCATTACCATGCATACACACCCGACTTGACGCGATGTCCTCGTGCATATGTAATGCAAATATGTCATTTCATGCCATATCATGTTACATGCATAATGAGAGCTACATATTTTCACACAAAAAGCATGATTATTCAATCAATGACAACACACAAAATGGTCCCTATCTTTGAACCCGGAAAAGCAGGGCACCTCTCGGTCCTTTACGGCTATGAACCAATTTTGGTTCCATTAGTCACTGATAAACACCGCAAACAAAACCGAAGACATCAATCCGGGACCAAAACCAAATCTCTACCTGATCAGTGCACGGAACCCGGTCAATTTCTAATATTTAGTCACAAATGCGGGAATTTGAATCCTGACAGTATGGCCACAGAAGAACTCACATGCCATTAAATGGCCTTTAGGCTATAAATATCTTGAGTAGGAAAATTCTCTACCTCTTGGAGTTTGACGAAACTCCTAGATTTTGGTACCCACGTGTAGCTCTCGTTGCATGGATCGACTTTAACTCTCGGACCGTAGAGATTCGACCGTCAGAACACCGAGAAAATCTCCCTCTCCCTTTCTCCTCCTTTCTTCCTCTTCTCTATCTGTTTTCCTTCTCTTCTTTCTCTTTTTCTTTTTCTTTTCTTTCCCTTTTGATTCTCATTTCTGCATGCATCAAAAGTGGGGGAAACTTCCCCCCACTTTCCTCCTTTGCCACATGTCATCTTCACATTTTTTCCTTATTTTCTTGTTTTATCTTTCCCATTTTTTCCTCCAATTGACACTTGGCTCAATGTGAGCCATTCACACAAGTGCACCACATGGCTATCATGCCATGTGTCACTACCCTAAGGTTCCATGTGGCATCCATCGGATCATGCCATGTGTCACCCAACACCCGATGCCTCAAAAAACGTGAAATTCCGACTGTCTTAGAATCCGACGAAATTTGATTAGGTAACTAGATTTCGCGAGACGAATTCAACGGTGAAGTCTGTTTTGTCATCCTAGATCTAGAAAATTTCCGGTTTCCAACCGAAATTACCGTTTCCCCTTTTTAAGAAGAATTGAATTTTTCCTAGGTTTTACAAAAACATAGAGTAATACATGTTTTAAAATAATGTCAGAAGTAGTTCTTTCTTGTCATGTCATCAAAATTATAGTTGGCGATTATAGTTTAAATTTTTTTAAAACAATTAAAGCAAGTAGCTACCTTCCTGATTTTTAATGACATGTCAAAAGACATTAGTTTTGGCATTATTTAAAATATATATATATATATATATATATATATATATATATATATATATATATATATATATATATATATATATATATATATATATATATATATATATATATATATATATATATATATATATATTAAAGTTGTTTTGGGACATTGCATGGATTTTTGGAATGGCTCCCTTTCAAAATGACACATAAGAGTACGGGTTATGGGATAACGCAATTAATTTCCAAAAGTATGCAATAAATATCCATTAGGTAGGCTTGGTGTTCAATAATAATTTATTTTTAATTGTGGATGTCTGAACGAACTTGCACATACCTCGACTAATATCATGGAACCTTGAAATTAACGATCAGATAAACCTCTAATGACCTAGAGGAGACTTAAGCGGTGATCATTGAGCAAAAGCGTGAATTGACGCTTGCTACCCAATAATTTGAAAAGAAAAAAACCATTGATTGATTTTGATCAAATTATCCATTCATAGAATTTTAACCTTCACCATGTTTAAATATTGACGAGTGACTTAGATGAGTAAACCAAAGTAGAGAATGACAATTAACTAATACCTATATAGAAAATATTCCTTTCAAAACCTTTTTTAATTTAGATAATTAAATTAGTTTATCAAACACACAATACAGAAAGTTATTTAAAATCGGTTGATAAACTAATTTAATAACTTAAGTGCTAAACGAAAATAAAGGCACAAGTATTTTTCCTTATTATTTCAAATTCATTTTATTTATTTTAATTTTTTTAAAAGAGATAAATTTATTGATTCAGGTTAACAATACAATTGATAAAAACACGTAATCAAAAGTGTTAAAAACTTTAGAGGATGACACAACATCTAGGTTAATAGCAAAAATTATCAACTCAAGGCCTACACATTTAATAATCCAAAAATGCCTTGAATATGTAAGATTTCAGATTTGCAGCATATTGATGAATAAGATTTGATCGATAACTGCGGATTCATCGGTGCAGCGTGAAACCTATGAAAAAAACCAACCCGTCGACAAGATAACTACTCATCACAATGATCAGCGATAAAACAAGCCTGGCAATTCGACGACAATTTTCTTTATTTTAATTTATCCATATAAAGATTAAATAATTTAAATATATAATTTTTTAAATAATAAAATATAAGTTATTAATTTTCTTTAATATTTTTTTATTTCTTTAGGATGTTCATAATTAAGTGCTCCTTGTGAATACCATGATCTCTGGGATTCGTTACTCGATGGGCTTGGGGCCCGTTGGGCATATGTCGCGAAACGACTCAATTCTACTCACCTCACCAAGATCGTGCAAATACTTCTAAAACGGGAGAATCTATAAAGGCCGCCCGGGAAAGCAAGGACAAGCTATTCCATCGCTTGCTCGAGGTGGCCCATATGGGACTTCAAGTCCACGGTAGCCATTCTACCCGTATGGAGTCTATTCCATATGTGAAGTTTATTACGAATAAGCACTAGAAACGAAAATCGCAGTGATGTGTGACAAAATTTTCCTTTCAGATCCCTTGCTCCTCGGAGAGATTATCCTGAGAAAAGGGAAGAATAATCCTTGATAAGGAAGAACTAGTCGTTGATAAGGAAAAGAATATTTCCTCCCTTAAACTAGAAAGAGATAAAATCCTACCCTAAGAAGGAAGGAATGAATTTTCATTAACCTAACCTTTATGGAGTCGGAAGATCCCCCGCTGAGAAAGGTATACTAATTCAAACTCTTGCATTCTCTTCTCTCCCCCCCCCCCTCCCTCTCTCTCTCTCTATCTCTCTATCTCTCTATCTCTCTATCTCTCTCTCTCTCCATATTTTTATTGACTTAATCATCGGAGAGGTGATCGGCCCACCGTCGTCGGATTGCCCTTTTAGCAGGTTTGCACCATGCGGGTTGATACCCGGGAAATTCGAGATGTCGAGGTTTACATTGCGGCTGGCGTGCTCGGGAATTTGTGATCAAAGCCCCTACAACTTAACGATCAGGGGATCTGACGATCAAAGTCCTAACAATTGGCGTCGTCTATGGGAATCGAATAAAAAGTCTCGATGACAGGTTGCAAGGGCTTGGCTTCAACGATTCTCTAGCAACCCCCCATTACCTAGAACTCTTTCGACTCCCCCTTTCGTATCTAATCTACCTAAAGTAGTCGCAATGTCAAACAATCCGATGCATCAAAGACTTAAAGACTAGTTTCTCCATTAGCGTCAAGAGATGGAGAGGAATCAAGAAGGGCTTGAGCAAGACATATCACGGGAGTTATAAGCTCGCTATTTGAAACGGCTTACAGCGTGAGAATGATCGATTGTAGTCTAGTAGAAAAAGCCTCGAACTTAGAAAGGATGTATGGGATGGTGATCATGCTGAACAACCAGTAGTCCTCAATAAAGGAAAAGAGCCCATTGTTTTCGACAATGAGGCCCCAACAGATGATGAGTTGTCCTTCGGGAGGTCCCCATCCACGAGTCCCCACGAGGAATACTCGAGGTAGCGCGAAATTGTCGCCAAGGCATTCTCACCGCCACGTCACCGGTGGCGTTATCGATGGCGCTTCCACCGAGGCAAAAGTGGGGTGACGAGCGAACCAACCCCTTAGGCCGCGAAATGTTCGGTGTTATCCGTTGCATGATGCCACCCGATCGCTGCTATCGCGTCGCTGGTTGGTAGACATTTTAGTCGCGACCCATGACCACGATTTAGGGGGCTCGGCGACATGCTCTCTTTGCCCCTAGGCAATAAATTACATTACAGTGGTATGAGGTTTGTCATGTCAGCTTTTACCATGTCCAATGGCTCTAATGACCTCTATGATCACATGCTCCTTTACAAGCGACGACAAATCTTAAGCGCCGCGGCCGTGATCTGTTGTACAAAGTATTCCTGGCTAGTCTGCGAGAGCTTGCTCTAGCCTAGTTCCACACGCTCCCATGTAATTTAATAAACGTGTTCAATGAGCTTTGGACCGCATTCATCTCTTAATATCTTTGTGGTGCCAACAAGAGGAACATTAGCTCTTTGCGGAGACTATTATAAATAAAGAAGAGGAATCCGGCCACAAGACTGCAAGGGTTCGGCGTGATCAGGTGGCGATAACTGGACCTGGAGTCAGCACAAAACTTTAGGAGAAGCAGGAGCCATCCCTCCTTTCTTCCACTCTGTAAGCGCCTAGCCGAACATAGGGGCTTCCTACGTCAACGAGGAGGGCCACAGCATCCAGATCTTTTAAGATTTTTTTGACACATACATATAAAAATCAAGTAAATCATTTCATATATAAAACTCATAAACTTGTTGAATCAAAATCTATACATGCTGTAAACATCCAGCATAAATAAACTACACTACTATAGTAATATTCCCCGAAATAAATCTTCCTTTATAAAATAGCAGAATCGATGATTTACTTAAAATAACATGAACCTTACAACCTGATAACCACAAACATAGTCTATTCTACTTATACAAAAATTATTTACAAAGCGATGTTAGTCCATAAAAGACTACAAAAGAAACGACTTTTATTACCGTGTTGGCCTTTCCTTATGCGAGATGTCCCTAATGCATGACCTTTCTACACCTACACGGATAGAAAATCACGATCAAGCATATATCTTAGCGAGGAAATAATATGAATTGGAATGACCACCTAAAGTGATTGCAAACTATAGGTACAAGAATAGGATACAAATCACAATACCAACATTCCTTAAATATACAATAACATCTTATTTACTCAATATTTCATTATTCCTGAAACTTATATACATATCTGAATTAGTTTAACATTAACATGAACACAAGCAATTGCTGGATTTAACCATCACCACATCTCACATACAGATTTGCTGCATGACCAGTTGTAGTGGATAGTAGGAACACACAGAAGTACTCGTCAATATGGTTTCTCATCCCGAGAATGACCCAAATGGGGCCCATATATTGACCTAAACGGGGACAACAGAACAGAGAACCCTATAGGCAATTTGCCTATTAATCCAACTACCTAGTCATTAGCTTGCACGTGGTATATGTGTGCTTACAAATCATTTATCGAATGGGACGGATGTGTGCCATATTTCGGTCGATGAGTATGACTATCACATATAATTCATGCATATACAAAAATCGTTTCACCTTGAAGGCATATTGTTTCAATATCGCCACAACATTTTAACCAAATTAAGTTCTTTCATACCACATAATCATATACTCACGTACCGCACATTGACAACCTTACAATAGAGCATATAATCGAAATTAAATACATTTAAAATTTCTTTTGCTTATCAGTTCATATATACTTTATACCTTGCGTTCTGTGCTCCTTTCTCGATACAGTACTTTTGGTTCTGGTCTCCTCTAAACTTTTGTAGTATGGGTCTATTTTACATCCCTGACTAGTCATCGATGATTTGAAGGTCTGAAAGCGATATTATGTGAACAAAAACACAGCCTGACCATAGATTTTCTTGTTTTAGACTACGGTTTGGTCATCTACGAAACACCAAAATTACTTCTCTTCTGTGCCAAGACTTAGGTCTCTGAAACTATTCTAGGCATTTTTAGCCATGGTCTTCGCACCATCTCGATTAGGATCATCCGATTTGAAGTCTAGTGAATGGTGTAGCCAGAAAAACCTAAAAACTCTGTTAAATCTACTCTTTAAGATTCTGTTTTGAACTCTGTTTGGATTGCATCTAAAAACACCAAATTCTTTGCTCTTTACGGACTAATTTATATACATTTCTTCTGAGCATTTTTCAGCCATAAGTGTCACCTTTGTTTACAATCAGAATCAATTCAATTTGAGATATGTAGGCTAAGTTATGGCGAAACAAAAACAAACACAACCTAGAAATTCACAGTTTTTCGACTTTGTTTTGGTCATCTACGAAGCTCCACCAAATACACTCTTTCGTGATTTATGTCTTTGTTTCTTCTATACATTTTCATCCATGAGTCTTATACACCATCTCCAATTGGAATCATTCAATTTAGAGATTTTTAGACCAAGTTATGGCCAAAACAAAAATAGGAGTTTTAGAAAAGCTTTTAACTTGACAAATCTCTTAAAACCTATAAAAATCTCTTTTACAATTCTTGGTCTTTAACCATAACCACTTCAAAAAAGCCCAAAGTACCATCAATGCAGCTAAAAATCAAGATGTGGAGAGTTAGGGTTTTTTCCACGACACTAACATAGACAAAGAATGAGTTAGGATAGTTTCATAGCCTTGTTTTTCTTGAATCTTGCCTAGCTTCCCTTTTTTCACTTTATTCATTCCTTCTCCTTGAGCATGGAGAACCCCTAAGAAATTGCTTCTTCTTCTCCCCAGAACACCCCTAGCACCTCTCCAAGCCCAGAATGAGGAATTTGGATTCTAAAGGCAAGTTCATTACCTTAATGAATTGGCTCATATTTTGCCTTATGCATTAAGTCCTTCAATTCCCTTCAATTTGCAAACCAAATTATCAAAATTCTAATATGGCATAACATCATTTAACTTAATTTTTCTTAAGTCCTTAAGTTGATAATTTACTACTTATCCTTTGTACTTTTGTAAAAATTCCAATTATATCATTTTTCACACTTAGCAATATTAATTCTGCATTCAAATTTGATTATATTATCCCCTAACATGTCCTTAAAACTACTAGGAATTATAATTCGAGTCTAATTGCTCGATGGGCTGGGGTATGTTGGGCTGTGGAAATAACTTGGAGTTCCCTCACTCTCCCAGATCAAACGAGACACTTCTTAGATGGAGAATCATGGCCCGCTCGGAAAACAAGGGACAAGCTCTTCCATTTCTTGCAAGGCGGCTGTGTGGACTAAGTCTATCAGTCGGCCATTCTACCCTATAGAATTTATCTTGTATGGGAAGTTTATTTACAAATAAGCACTGAAATTGGAAAATATGCAGCGATATTATCGGCTAATTTTCCGGCATCAAATCCCTTGCTTCTCTTAGAATAATCTGGAAAGGAAGAATAATCCACGATAAGAAGAACTAGTTGATAAGGAAGAAGATTTCCTCCTTAAAGTAGGAAGAGATAAAATCCTACCTTGAGAAGGAAGGAAGGGATTTTGGATGCTCTAACCACATAAGTCAGAAAGATCCCCACTTGGGAAGGTATGCAATTCAAGCTAAGCCTATTCTCTTCTCCCTCTCCATGTTTTTCTTGACTTAATCTATCGAAGGGTGGCTGGCCACTTGTAAGTTACCTTTTTGCAAGTTTGCACCATGCAGCTGTGCCGGTAGATAATCAAAGTTCGCATTTGCATTGCGTGCTCATGTAATCAGGCCAAATCCAAAGCCCCCTCTGACTTGATGATCGGGATCACGGCGCTCAAGTCCGACACTCCTCTTATACATATATACTGAAGTTTAGAAGGCGTGGCATCTGGGAGGGAGGGGTCACTGAGATTCAGTCTCTGGAGTGGGGATAGTTTCTTATCATGTAACAGTCTTGAGTGTCAATATATATATATATATATATATATATATATATATATATATATATATCTATGAAAAATCCAATTTAATAGTAAGAGTGTAAACTTATTATATTCACCATGCAGTATAAATATACTGCAATTTATACAACTTGCTTTTTAATAAGGCAGAAGTTAATTTTTGGAAAAGGGCAAAATCGTAATTTTGGTTACAAAATTGTAATTTCGGTTAAAAATCAAAAATTTATTCATAGGATCTTGGATGATGAAATGGATTTCCTTTGTTAGGAATCGATCTCGAAATCTAGCTAACACGTAAAATTTCGTCGAATTCCGAGACAGTCGGAGTCAGCACGTTTTTCGAGGCATCGCGGTTCGAGTCTTTGTAAGCGATTTTCGATCTTGTGAAAGTCACATAACACGTACTCATGTGCCATGAGCTGTATGAGTATAGAAATGATGAAAATGGACGGACCGAGATAGTCTTAGAATGTAAAGCGGGAAAGAAGGACATGAATGTCATTTGAAATTGGTCATCAGGGAAAATGCCAAAATAAGGAATAGTGCATCTTCTTCTTCCTTTAAACCAGACGACATGAAAATCAAGGGAAAGGTCAATAAGCCGGAAAATAGGCGTTTTCAGAGTGCACGACTTCTCTCTGATATCGCGCGTTTGTCAAATGAGTCGGCATTCTTGAGGACAAGAAGAAAAGGCTGCTCACAGTGGAGCGGAGCTCGCAGCGTGGATACCAGGAC
Source organism: Tetrastigma voinierianum (assembly GCA_016808115.1). Lineage (NCBI taxonomy): Eukaryota > Viridiplantae > Streptophyta > Magnoliopsida > Vitales > Vitaceae > Tetrastigma > Tetrastigma voinierianum. The sequence continues at coordinate 48,598 of JAEQBH010004638.1, forward strand.
CAAGGAGTTTTGACAAACTCCGTGAAAGATGAGTTTTATCCTACTTGAGTTTACACATTTATTTAAGTGTTTTCAATGTTTAGGTTGGCTTGAGGCTTTGAGCATTGCAGTTGGTCGGTCCCGAACTTCAGGACCGAATTATTCAGGGTACAGCCATTGGATAGTGGGTGCAGACGTGAGGGGCTGTTTGGGTATTAAATTCATAAATTTATGCTATAAATCATGTATTGATTGGAATGAGGCCGGAAATGGCCATGAAATTCGGGTTCACAAAGTGAACCGACGATTGGTGATTTTAGAATAATGCAGGGTTTTCAGCCCCATTCTTGAGAATAGTGTTCACAAAATAAATTTTGTGAATTAATGTGTTAATTCACAGTAATTCAGTAGAATTGCTTTCGTGTTTGATCCATTAGCCACATGAGCTAATTTTGATGTGATGAAATGAGAAATTACATAACATGATTGTGTGATTTAATTTTTATGTGAATATATGCATGTTTATATATTTGCATGTGTTGCCAGATATCAGGATCAGATTACAACTCCATGCATTCATATGCGGATTTTCTGGGACAAGGTGAGGATAGTGTGAGACAATTCTGGAAAATGGTTAGGAAGGTTGATAAAAGCCAAAAATGATGGAAGATGAATCTCCATATAAAGTATATTCAGTGGGGAGCATTGATTGTCCGACAGGAGTGTGTTCAGTAAATAAACCATCAATGTATTGGGTAGACTGTGTTCTGCACTAACTATCTCTGCCCTGCCATATACCATATATCATCATAAGTACACTGGGTTTGTCCACTGGCTGATATGTTTCTGTTCCTCATCACGAGGACTTAAAAACTGGTATGAGGGAGTGATGAGGATTCTGGGCCTTGAATCAGATCAGTTGGGTATTCATTGGGATCAGCCATTCTTTTGAATATGTGTTTTATTTGGGTACTGGTAGAAAGTAGCCATAGGTGATTCCTCTTGAGCAAATGACTCATTATCAGATTGTTTAATCTGGGAGCATCTGGGAGGCATATCTGAGGTGAGCTGGAAGAAAGGTTAACTATTTTGGATTGCTGACTCTTGTGTATTCTTTCAGTGAATTCTCTGTTTTAATATCATGTGTGTGTATAGATGAGCTGAACCTCATGATGTTGGTTTATAGTTGGATATATTTTATGATGTTATGGACTAGCCAGAGTATTTATTACTCTGTTATTATTATAATGGATAATTTGGGAGTTATACAGATTATATCTGGTGGAACCATTGAAGGAATCTTTGGGTTTAAATAATATGGATCTTTGGCATTCAGATGAATTAAAGTGGGTTAGAAGATGATCAATGGGCCAGGAGTTGGAAGTCTTTGATTATCAGAGTGAGTGCCCCAATACAAGAGCTGGGTTGAGTCATCATATTCTTGGTGGTTTGATGTGAAGTATAGGTATGGAAACCTAGAGATTGAGGATTTGGGCTTGGGCCACGGGTCGAGTAAGAACATCACCACTTGGGTGGTTTGATGTTCGGTTTAGAGTGAGATTACCTAGAAATCTGCGGGACAAAACTAGGACAACACATGCATTTGTTTGGGGTGTTTTGTGTAATTGAAATAAAATTATTATTGAATTAGTGAAATGAAGTGTGATCATGTGAATTGGTGGGTGTGGCACAAATATGCTTGGTTGATAGCATAGGGATGAAGTGTGGAAAATTCTAGGAGTTTACAAAGTGTAAAGCTTGGAAGAAAATAAGAAATAAATTTTTAGAAATTTATTGGTTTTTTTGGATAATGAAATAAACTTTTAATAATTTTATTTGATAAATGTGAGAACAAGAGGTTTTGAGAGGATTTTGGATAAAATGTCCAGAATAAAAGGAAAAAAAAATCAATGAAAAAAAAAAATGGTCTTTGGGATTTGAAATAGACTCTTGCCCCAGGTGTGTTGTGACGAGGCTGGCGATTGGGCCGCGAGGCACGTGCGGCACGGCGGCCCAGGCGAGCGGCGGGGCGCGCGAGGCGGGCGACCTGGCCGTCTCGCGGCGGCCCAGGCGGTGGGCGGCCCCAGGTGCGGCCCCGCCTTGCCTGGCCTTGAGGGTGCACGGGGCTCGCGGGGGCTGCGAGAGGGTGGCCGACGACGGCCATTGGGCGGCCTGGGCGCGGGCGCGGCTGGCGCGGGCCTTCCGCGGCCTGTGAGCACAGGCGTGTTCTTTGGGCCGGCGGGCTATGCGCAGTACTCGGCTGACTTGGCCGGGTTGACTTCGATCTTGTTCTGAGTCAAATTTTTGGACATTGTTAGTGAACCCGGTTCATGAACACTATTCATCACAAAATTTTTCAAAATTTTTTTTAATTAAATAAAATAAATTCAAATAAAACAGGACAAAATTTTGAAAAAATGAAATTTTCGAAAATAAAATTTTTATGGATAAAATTGATTTAACATGTGAATTAATTGTCTCACATTGCATTTAAATCTTGAGGGACATAGAATATGGCTATATTCATCTGGAAATGAATAAGTGTCTCGGGCGATGTTTATGCTTTAGAATGCGCATTATATTCTTGCCATTTGAATTGTGAGATGGCTAGTCGAGGGCGAGGACATGGGAAGTCCACGGGGCCGTCGGGCACCACCGACGTTCAACCGACCACGGTATTTGATCAGCAGGCCTTTGTAGAGACTGTAGGTATTGCGGCGACAACTATAGCGCGGTGGTATAGCGGAATTGGTCGGGAGGTCACTAGTAACCTCTGGGGTTTAGGAGGCGCGTCATCCTCGGGCATTCGGAGGGGAGGAGTCAGATGGTGGCGAGACCATTGGTTTATCTTGGTCGAGAAGGTGTTGAGGTCATGGGATTACCTCCAATGCAACCGGATAAGGTTAATTGCGTTCCGGCTAGAGGGTGAGACTGAATATGGTGGAAATGGGCAAGGACCTCTTAAGACCTTAGAGGAGCCTTTGTATGTGAGTTCTCCCCTAGGGATTAGGGCGAGAATAGGTATGATATGTCAAGGTTGCGAGTTGGAGATCTCGGGGACTCTACTCACAGTGGACCTGAGGATCATGGACATGTCAGAGTTCTATGTCATCCTAGGGATGGATTGGCTGACAGCTTACAAGGTCGTTATCGATTGTGAGCGTATGAGGTCTGCTACCGCGGGACGGTACCGCGTGTGATATTCGGGGGGGATGAGCATGATATTTTGCCCATACAGGTATACGAGTCCAAGTGTCAGGGACAGTTAACGGGTTGGCTAGCGAGCCTGAAGGGACGGAGAGACCTTCGGAACCGTCTACCTCAGTAGTATCTGCGAGTATGTGGATGTTTTCCCGGATAAGTACAGATTTACTACTCGCGAGGAGGGTAGTAGACTTGATTATCGGTTGCACCTTGGTACTTACCGCCCCGTCTCTATGACTCATATAGGATGGCCGGTTGAGTTGCGGGAACTCGAGGAGTCAGCTCACGAGGCTCTTGGACAAGGGGTTCATGGTGAGCACTTCTGCGTCCAGGCACTCAGGTTCTGTTTGCAAGAGAAGAAACAGACCCTTGTGCAGTGACTGAGACGGTTGAACAGGGTTACGATCAAGAATCGGTACCCATTACCGAGGATTGATGATTTATTTGATCAGTTGAGAGGAGCGCGAGTCTACTCCAAGATAGACCTTTGCACTAGTTACCATCAGCTGAGGGTTAGGGAGACAGATATCCCTAAGACAGCGTTTAGGATGTGTTATGGGCACTTTGAGTTTATGGTGATGCCCTTTGGATTGACGAATGCGCCAGCGGCATTCATGGATCTCATGCATAGAATTATTCCAACCTATCTAGATCGGTTGTCATAGTCTTCGTGGGTGACATTTTGATCTACTCCCAGTCAGAGTGGGAGCATGGGTATCACTTGAGGATTGTGTTACGATTGCGAGAGATCGTCATCGGTTATGCCTTAAGTTAGTGTAGTCACGAGTTTAGCTTGCGAGGAGACACCCAGACACGTGGTGTCAGTCGACCTAGAGAAGGTTGAGGTCGTGATGAGTTGGGAGAGACCAAATGTCAATCTTCGAGATACGTAATTTCTTGGGATTGGCTGGGTATTACAGGAGATTCGAGAATGGCTGAGATTGTCGATCGAGTGGGATCAGTAAGTTTACCGCCTGTATGGGACATTGGACTCCATGGTTGGGACGACCTTGACCATAGAGATCGAGGATCTTTCGGAACACTTGGGATCGGTGTTGGTAGCAAGAGCGAGGATCAACCTTCTTCTAGTTCGGGAAGAGGCAAAAAGACCTGCTTCCACACACCGCGAGTTTGAATTTAAGGCGGGGATTGGACATGAGATAGGGTTACCCAAGACGAGGGGATCTCGGGGCTTTGGGATGTGATCCCGATTATTTGTAGAACATGAGTATCACGGTTCATTCCTCCACACCCTAGTATGGGTCGGAGGGACCCGGTTTCAGTTTAGTCTTTATCTGAAGCACTCCGAGCGCATAGATAGGCCAAGGAGGAGCGAGTGTGGTCGAAGTTAGAATGAATCGAGTTGACGGAAGCATGTGGATAACAGGGTGGTAGACATATTGGTTTTATTTTGATGTCGGGCTTCAAATGGATGGGTTGGCCTTCGCTCGGTTGTGAATGTTGGGACTGCTTGAGTTGTCATACAGGCCGGCCTTGGGTGGAGGAAGCAGAGGTTAAGGCCTTTAGAGAAGCCGGGTATAGATGTTCTTCCCTAGGATATAGGGTGAGAGTTGACCTGATAGGTGGGATTAACTAGAGAGATCTTCGAGATTCTGCTCATGGTGGACCCCGGGATTAGGTGTCACAATATGGCATTATTGTGTTAGTGTGCACGGTAACATCGCGTCGAGTCGGGTGTGGGTGCACGGTACGGTCATTCACCACTCTTGGTGAGTGTGGGTTGAGTTTATTCTTTAGGTGCGTCAGTAGAGACTCATAGTTCGGTCGATCAAATGAAGGTAATTAGAGGTATGTGTTGGACAAAGCAAAAGGGTAAAGTTTAATCCCCTAAGGAGAGAATCCTAGAGTTAAGGTGTAAGGGTGGAGATATACAGATTTACGTGTGAATGTAAAGAGGAAGCTTGAAGTGCTTAGAAAGTTAGGTTAATCGAGATGAAAACACACGGTGAGTATCATTAGACTTAGAGTTGAGTGATAAGTCGGAATTGACTCAAAGTTTAGATACCACTGGCAATTGCATTTGGGTGTTGTTAGTAAACGAGGGCTCGATATGGATGTCATACATGACATGGACTAGGTTAATGAGTCCATTGGGTTATCGCGATTGTGACCTTAAGGCGATTTTACCTGAAAGTAAGGGTTATGTAGGGTTACATTTATTGGATTATATCACAGTGTTAGAGGACAGCTGTGAGCAGGCGACATCGTCTGGTCGGAAGGGTAGGAGCATTTGCCCTTAGTGGAATTAAACACAACGATAGTTGCTCCAGGCGAGGTATACGGATGGAACCATTTAAGGCATTGGATAGGAAGCCATGTAGATCACCGTTATGTTGGGTAGGGTGGGAGAGAGCTCCGTCAACGGTCGATCGATTAAGACACACAACAAGGAAGGTGGGCTTGATACGACAACGTCTTCTCCCACGACAGGCGAGAGAAGGCTATGCGGATGTACGATGCAGGTGTAGGGTCGAGGTTGGAGATCACGTTTTCTTGGGTGGTGCTTGAGGAGTGGTCGGGTTATTGGCGTGGGAAGCTATCAGAGATTCATTAGGCCCCTTCCCGAGATACTTGAGAGGATAGGCATTATTGCGTAGGTTAGGCGATTCTCACCCATGGCGTAATGGTGTGCAATTATTTCACATCTCCATGCTCAGGGGAAGTATACTCCGGATCCGGCTCATTTGGTGGATTGAGGACGGATTGAGTTGACCGATGGACATAGGAAGGGACCAATATGTATTTTGGATAGTCGTGATCAGGTTTTGCGACGCAAGACCGTGAGCTAATTAAGAGTGCTATGGCGGTACTATGGAGTGGAGGAATCAACGTGGGAGCGCAAGGACACGATGCGGGCCACATGTCCCTTCTTGTTTAGGGATGAAGGTACGTAGTTTAGTCGTTTAATAATTGAATGACGAGTTTATATGCATGGTAGAGTGCAAGTTTCATATGCATGTGAATGATGGTGATCGTTCAGAATTTCGGGACGAAATTCCTTTTAAGGAGGTGAGAATGTAAGACCCGAGAAATTCCAATTTCTGGAAAAAGGGCAAAATCGTAATTTTGGTTACAAAATTGAAATTTCGGTTAAAAATCCAAAATTTAATCTATGGATCTCAGATGATGAAACGGATTTCACCGTTGGAATCGTCTCGCGAAATCTAGCTAGCACGTAAAATTTCGTAGAATTCCGAGACAGTTGGAGTTGGCACTTTTTTCGAGGAATCGCGATTCGGGTGCTGTAAAACGATTTTCGATGCAACGAAAGTGACATATAACACGTACTCATGTGCCATGAGTGGTATGAGTAGAGAAATGATGAAAATGGGCCAGATTTGAATGGTCTTAGAATGTCAAAGCGGGAAAGAAGGACAGATGTCATTTTGAAATTTGATTAAATGAGGAAAATGCCAAAATAAGGAATAGTGCATCTTCTTCTTCCTTTAAACCAAAACAAAACGTGAAAATCAAAGGGAAAGGTCTAGTAGTCAAAAAATGGCGTTTTTAGAGAGAGATTACCTGACTTCTCTCTAGAATATGTTAACGTCAGGCCGTCCGCTGATCTTCGAGACAAGAGGAAGGTACTTTCTGGAGCGGCTATGCGTGGACATCGGATTTGAGGAGTTTTGACAAACTCCGTGAGGTAGGGGTTTTATCATACTTGGGTTTTACACTTTATTTAAGTGTTTTTCAATGTTTCGGTTGGCTTGAGGCCTTGAACAGCCGTTTGATCGGTCCCAAAACTTGGGACCGGGTGATCAAAGTGCTAGCCATTCGACCGGTGGGTGTAGACGTGAGGGGCTGTTTGGGTATTAAATTCATAAATTTATGCTATAAATCATGTATTGATTGGAGATGAGTAGGAAATGGCCGAAATTCGAGTTCACAAAGTGAAGCAGAAGCGATTAATGATTTTAAGGAATAGTAGTAGGGGTTCCTATTCAGAATAAATCATTCACAAAATAAATTTTGTGAATTAATGTATTTGGTCAAGTAATTCAAGAGTAGAATTGCTCGTGTTTGATCATTGTGAGCTAATTTTTGATGTGATGAAATGAGAAATTTATAACATGATTGTGTGATTTAATTTTATGTGAATATATGCATGTTTATATATTTGCATGTGTTATAGGCTGTAATGGAATTGGGCACGTCATTAAAGTATCTTATTTGGACACCACAGGACGGTAGGGTGAGTGCATGAGATAGTCTAGAAAATGGTTTGGAGGGTTGTCTAAAACTAAAAATGATCGAGAGGTAATTATAAATAATATCAATCGTCGGGTCTTGATTGATATATATATATATATATATATATATATATATATATATATATATATATATATCTCGGAGGTTTGATACAAATAAATATAATAATTCTCATACGAGAGGCTTAGGCTAGTGAGGGAGTCAGAGTGGTTTCGGGTAGAGATGATCAGTTAGACATTCAAGTAGGATCATGCATTTGCTTGAATGTTTGTTTATTTTGGAGCATTGCATATGCACTTAGGTAAAGAGTAAGTACGACAGGGTGATTACTCTGCGAGCATTAGCTCACACTTGTCGAGGGATATTATTTTGAGTGCACGGGAGGCTTGTGAGAGACGGCTACAAATCACAGATGCGGAGAAACTTGGCGGATTGTGGCTTTGGGTTATGATGTATGACATGTATTAAAATTCTCTAATTTTAATATATGTGTTGTATAAGAGTAAAATTTGAACTCTTGAAACTATTGGATATAGTTGGATATATATGTTTTATGAGTATTGTTCATGGGCCTAAGTGGTCGTTTTACTCATGTTATTGTTATATTGATTGTTGGGACAGGTTATGTATCCCGGGTAGAGCTCCCCGTACAAAGGAGACTCTGCCCGATTTTCATGAGAAATGTCGGGTCACGAGCATTCCACAGTGTTCCATGAGTTGAGTAGTCAACGGTTTGAGATTTAGGCGTCACACTTTTTCTTTAAATATTATCGATAACATTAATTTACAAAAGGAAAAGAAAAATTAGAAGGAACTTTGTCCTTTGAAATAATGAATGTTTAGTATTATAAATGTTAATCTCCTTTTATATGAGAATCTATGAAATTAGATGTCAATTTTTTTATAATAGTTGCAAGGTAAAATAAGGACAATGTAAAGATTAATAATCTCACTCAAAGTTATTAATGTTATTAATGATTCTCACCTTAAGAGTGGTTTACTCCTCATTGGAAGTACATGTGCTTCTATAGTAACACTAACACCCAACCTTTTCTTGGAGTGGTGTCCCAAAAAAATCTTTAAAAAAAAAAAATCGAAATAGCATATGTTCCAAAATAATGTTCAAACTAGTACTTTCTACCATGTCATCAAATCCGATGATTATGATTTAAAATTTTTTTGAATGGTTAAAACTATAGTCACTAACACCGGGTTTAGTCTTAAAGTTAAAGTAGTTGTTATTTCACAATTTTGAAAATTTTGAAAATGATTAAAATAGTAGTCACCAACTATAGTTTTAATTTTAAGTCTAAAACCGTACTTGGTGACTACGGTTTTAATTATTTCAAAAAATTTTAAATCGTAATTACTAACCACCAGTTTTGGTGACATGGTATAAGAAGATACTAGTTAGGGCGTTATTTTAATATTATTATTTTGAATTTAAAAAAAATTATTTTAGCACAAAGCTCCCTATTCTTGCAACTTTAAGTTTGGCAAATATCTTTCACTTCTTTGCTCAAATAGATGTGAGTTTATTTACACTACATGATTCTTGAGATTTTTGTAGACAAACTAAAATTATGTCATCATATCTCGAAATTCTTGCACTATCATAGATACCATTGCAATCCCTAAGTGATCCATATCATTGTTTTTTCTTTCTCATAAATATAAAATAGGGAAGAAGATGGAAGAATAAGTAAAAGATCCAAATAGTGGAAGGATTATAGTGATAGGAGAGTAATATATAATGAGAAAGAATTCCAACCACAGTTTACATGACCTTGCATTTCAAATTTTAAAATTATCATAATTATTCTCTTTAGTACAACACATAAGATTACATACCCTTCTCATTTCAGATCATCACTCGTGCTTGCCTATGAAACTATGAGTCTGATTGCAAGTGAAATTGCATCAAAAGGTAGGGTAAGCAACTTACCAATAAAAGCCACCAATAGCTGTACATTGTAGGCCAATGCGGTTTAAAATGTATGCATTTAAGTGCCGTAATTTACTATAAGAGTATATCACCTCTGACTCGTTGATTTTGAGGAGGAGGGAGGCGATGGATTCAGATAATATTTATGAAATATTTTGTATTGATGATGTAGATGATGATAATAAGGTAAGAAGTTCCTTAGGATGCTTTCCCATTATCTTCTCTAGTGGAACAACACCAAAGCTATAAACATCACATTTTTCACTAACAACCATGGGGGTAAGCAAGCTTTACAACTAGTAAAAAAGCATTTTTTCCCCATATTAGAAAAAAAGTATAGATAGTTGTGAAAGAAAATACAAAATAAGCAACAGGAAATAAAAGATGAGAACCAGGAACACACACATTTACATGGAAACCTTGAAAGGAAAAAAAAAACTATGAGAAAAATCCCCTATCTCAAATATGGATACAAGATTAGATTATTGCAACTATTAGTGCTAAAATGCCCACAATGCTTCTTAATCCCTCACATTACCATAAAATCCCATACAAACATAGAGTATTGGAGTATTGCAGCTATTAGGGAAAAAAACCATAAATCTAACTAGGGAGGAGCTAGGATTTGGTTTCAATGGTGGCATATTTAAGTTGCATAAGTTTGGCAAGGATTAATAAGTAAAAAGTGCACCATGATGGTGGGGTTGATGCATTTTTAGTGGGACGTAGCACATTTCTGGGTTCCCAAGCTCCTTGGGTTTAAAGGGAATTTTTTTTTTCAAAAAAAAAAAGTTTCAGTGGGGGTAGGAGCCCCTACTGAGCCTATACTAAATCCTCCCCTGCTAAAAATAGAAACATTTTTTTTTCATTGTAGTAATGAAAAACAAGCTTAAACAATTTTCCTAGTGCAATATAACCATAAGTGCTTGCAACGAGGGTTTGATTAGAAGAAGCTGGATTTAGTAGTCTTGCAAGGCCAAAGTCAGATACAACAACTTCAAGATTGAATCCAAAAGATTATTGTTGGTTGATATGCCCCGATGAATTATTGTAATATTTTCAATTATTGTAATATCTTCTCTTCAAATAGAATATCTCATATCTTTAACCCTTGGTTCGTTCTTTTAATGAGGGGTGTGATAATTGGAAGCATTAATGGTTTGTGAATTGTTTATAGAGTAAGCAATAAAAACTAAATAAAGATTATAATTTAGTTTTACCTTATGTAGTATAATTATAATTACACATAAGCAGAGGCTTGGTTGTATGTAACTATACATTTCAAACATCTTTTTCCTAAATCCTAAAGTAATCCCCTTTTCAAATTAAATATACATTTTTTAAAATCCATGCCATTTTTTTAATACATGGCGAATTCTCCTATTAAGGTCTTTGATTAATTAATTATTTCACTTTTTTTACATCTATAGATTCATTTTCATTACATCGTAATATGTTTCTCACAATTGTCTCTATTAAACTCAACCTAGGACTATCCACACCTATCTTACGCTGGTTCTTAACCACTTGAGCTAAGTCTCATTGACAATTAATTATTCATTTATTGAACAAATAAACAAACATGTTTAATCTTATGGGAGTATGGTGCTATTTTCCTCTTTGATTTGATGTTGCTTTCCAGAAAATGAGATGCATCTTGAACAAGTCAACACATGAATATAACAAACTCAAAACTTTTTTTTTGTTTTTTTCACTTTTATTCACTTTTTCATATTACGTTGTAATACTTTATTCTTACAAGAATTCAATCATGGTTCTCCCGTGTACCCATCCTACCCATTTTCCACTTGTCAGGCCTCAAGGGCTAACAAACTCGGAACTAAGGCATAACTTGTAGCATAAGTCAAATCATTCATTAGCTTCAACTCATATTCCCACATTTGGGTGACACTTTCCATCAAATAATTTAATATTTATTCTGAATGGATAGAATTTTCCATGACACTATATTTATGCCAAAAGACCGTAGAAGACTTAAAATGCCGAGTTTAATTTAAGGAATGATAACCAACATATAGACATATAAATTAGGAATTAGGATATAATTTCCAAGAGCGTTGAAATCCAGTAAACAACTTCAGGCCATATTCACATTGAAGTAAACTCCCTATAAATATGTAAGATCAACGATTGATAAAATTTTCAAGCTGCTTATATTTATGCCAAAGACCAATAAGAAGACTTAGAAGGTGAACTTAATTTAAGAGTGACAATTCCAACATGTGAACATAATGCTCAAGGTAGGTCGGGCATACTTTCGAAAGTCATAATCCATTAAGCAACTGTCAATATTCCAAATTGAGTGAATTTGCCATCAGCTGTTAATGTTTCTCAAAGTGGATAAAATTTTCAAAGTTATGCCCATATTATGTCAAAATAGCAATAAGAAGACTTAGAAGAGTCAACTTAATTTAAGAGCGATAACCAATATATGAACATACCTTGAAGTGGGAATCTGAGCATACTTTCAAGGCATTAAAATCCATTAAGCAACTGTACATATTCCTTGTGTAGGCTTTGCCATCAAATAATTTACTATTGCTCTCAAGATGGATAAAATTTTCAAGTTACATCATATTTTATACCAAAGACCAATAAAAAAGACTTAGAGGTGCCCAAGAAAAATGATGAACCGAGTATATGAGTATAGAAAATTAGGAGACTAGGCATAATTTCCGGAAGCATCAAATCCAGCAGCAGTTTCCCCCCATATTCCATGTTGGGTAGGCTTTTCATTATAGATGGATAGAATTTTCCAAGCTACACCATATTTATACCAAAAGACCAATAAGAAGACTTGGAAGAGTCAATAGAATTTAAAAAATGTGCCATCGTCAAGGTTACCCTAAAGGGATAGATGATCAAAATAATTCAACTTAAATATTTTCATATTTTACTAAGTGTGTCACTGTTATGAAAATAATTTAAATGAATAAAAATGTAATTTTTTATAAAGTCAAGAACATTTTATGTAAAACCAAGTAAATATAATGTCTAAATTTATGTAAAGTCAAGGATAATTATAGCATGAATATTGACACTTTACTATTTTTCTAGCATAGGAAAATATAATTTTTATGTTTCTTGAGTAGTTATATGTTTTCAAAATTTACATGGATTGGTGAATATATAGTAGAAAACAATTGTAAAATATTATCATAATTTCTTAATATTGCATCGCATATATGTGCTTTGGTGTTTGAATGTCGTCCTAGTATTTCTACATTCCCGCTCATGTTTTTAATAAGTGGTCCTCTTATACATACATACATAATCAAATAATTTCATTTCTATCCCAAAAAATAATAGATAAAATATTACTTTAAAAAGTAAGATAATAAATTTGTTATCTTCACCATACAAATAAAGTTCTGTATAATTATAAACTTTGCTTTTCCATAAATATTACTAATTAGATTAATTGTTAAAAGGAAGATAATTTAGCGTCTGAAAATGATGAATGTTTAGTGCTGAAATGTTTATAAACTATTAAGCTCTTTTAGATATGAAAAACTATGAAATAGATGTCAAATTTTGATATTAGTTATAAGGAAAATAAGGACAATGTTAGAATTAAAATCTCACTAAATCATTATATGAATCTTGTATAACTCCTTTCATCACATAAATTTTTTATCACTTAAAAAATAAATGGAATATCTTTGAGTTATTAATGCGAAAGAAACGATACATATATCATAAATTTTTTAGAAAAAAGCAAAAAAAAAGGAAAAAATCTTCTTTCCAATTACATTTCAACTCTCTTGTCATTTAAATATTTTCAATTTTCAATTGCCAAAGTAACATTGCACCAATCGGTTGTGGAAGTGATTGGCTAGTCATAAGTCTCCAAGATACTTGTTGCATAGACGGATGAAGTTGTGGATTACAATGGAGACATTTGAGGGCCAAAGTGTAACGCCCCGGTCCCGAGAAAGGTGTACCGATCTGTCTTGTAGGGCGTATCTGACACTAAGTGCCATTATAATAGTTTTGGGAGTTGTTATTAATGATAAAATTAAGACAACCCGGAAATTGAGGTACTAGTGCAAGGGTAAAGTGGTAAATTCAAAGGATATAAAGGGCATAATTTATGAGAAGATAGTATCTTAAAATGAAAATAATACAAGTTGATATCAAATATTAAAAAAGATGGAGGAATGAAAAAATTTAATCAAAGTAGAGATGGGCCATTATACAATAACAAGAGTTGATGTGCAAATATTAAAGAGATGAGGGTCAAATATTCAATTAATGAAAAGTTGATATTATAATAATGGGAAAAACAAAAGCCAAAATCATGTTTTGGTCTCGAGAGCTAGCAAACCCGTAGGAGAGAGGAGAGGCAAGAGAAGGAAGAGGAAGAGAAGGAAGAAGAAGGAGGAGGAGGGAGAAGAAGATCAAATTATGTATGTCTTGGAATTAAGTGTATTTTACTGATGTGTAGGCTTTTTGGTATGCATTCCATGGAACTTAGTTACTCTTGTTCTAGGGTTTGTCGTCATTAACCCTAAGTGCTGAAGATTTTATTAAGGGAAAAACCCCAATTGGTGAAAATAACCATGGAATCCTCTTATTTATGTGGTTTTATAAAAAATTGGAGGGCGCGGGTAGGATGCATTTTCACCTAGGGTTTTGTGGTTTGAAGTTAAATCACCAATTCAAGTGTTATGAAGTTAGTTTGGATGAATTCGTATTGATTTTGATGAATTGTTGTAAAGGAGAATGTTAGGTTTTTAAAGGAAGTGCATCAAAGGAAATTTAGTAAAGCATTTGTTTTGTTTTTGTATAAGGTCAAGTTATAATTATCAAATGAATTGATTCCAATTGGTAAAGAACCATAAGAGATAGGGCTACAAATGTATAGAAGGAACCAGGAACAGAGTGTACTCTAAGGCTCCCAAATACGGACTGAAAGGTGAGCTCATTGTAGCTCACTGATTTTGCTCTGTTTTGGGTATGGTTGTAGTGTTTTGGCCATAAGTGGAGTTTCACTCATCCAAATTGAGTGATTCAAAATTCTAGGTAAATAGACATCTAGAGAATAAGTTAGCTGAAGGAAGTGAATGCAAATTATAAGTAAAAGTGCCCATAAAATTTGTCAAAAGGAGTAAAGCTATGTGCAGATTCTGTTCTGCCAAATTAGATCATCCCCAGATGTAAAATACAATAAGCTTGAGTTTTGATGATGGTGGGTAGTTCCAGGTGGAGAAAAACCTTGCTTAGAATCATAGCTTCAAATGAGTGAAGAAACCATTTCAAATTATGGAGTTAAGATCCCAGAAATCAAGGATAACAGTAAGTGATTCAGTGAGTTTGGAATCAAAAACATGCTGTAACTTGTGTTTATGTGGTTGAGGCCTTAGAGAAGAATTTCATTGAAATTTTAAAGAGATGTCATTGGATATATAAAGGACTGATCTGGAGAGTTTCATAATTTTTAGAAGACCTTTTGAATAATTTTGGGGTAATAAAGTCCATAGAGTATTGTTGGAAAAAGAGTACGAATAGTGGTTTTTGTTGAGGTTTTTAGTGCTCAAGGATAAATTGTTAATTTAGCTTTGCTCAGATGTGTGTGACCTTAAAGTGACTTGCGTGTGAAAATGCGTTAAGTTTATGCTATACATAGGCGATTAATATGTGATACGTGATGGTTAGTGTATGGGTTAAAAAGTAAAGGCGGGGAAAAGTGTGGAACTGTGCCCTCAAGTTTTAGCAAGCAAAGGGTGAGTGTTACAAGTTCGTTTTCCAAATACTAGTGTATAATAAACTGCTTTTACTGCTTTGGTATTTAATGGTTTTAATTTGTAAACCATTTTCAAAGAAGCAAGCAATGAATTTAGAAAGCAAGCAAGAATGGTTTTTGATTTAAACCATCTTTGAAAGCAAGCATTAGTTTTAAATTGTAAAACCATAAATAAGTAGAAGTAAGCAAATGGTTTTGAATGATTAAACCATTTTCAAAACCAAAAATAAAAGCAAGCAAATGGTTTCAATTGTAAAACCCATTTTCAAAAACAAGCAAGCAAGCAAAAGAAAATTTTGGCAAAAACAAGGCCTTCCCTAGTTTTTAAGCAAAATGACCGGTCGGAGGTATTAAAATGCGTGCGCGGTGGTATTAGGATCTCATACATTGCATTTAGTTTGCACGGTCGGCAAACTTAGGACATACATCATGCATTTAAAGGAGGCAGTGTATGTCTGAGGAGTATATAAGTTATGAGCTCTAGCTTAAATTATGGTGATGGCGACCGGGTCAATTCACCATATTCAGGAAAAAAAAGAAAGTGATCTGCGGTTGGTCAGCTGCCAAACGCGATCTTAGGGCTTGGAGTGTTCACTAGAATACTGATAAGCAAATCGGGCCTCCCGAGTGGGGTTAGTGTTTTATAAGCACAATATACGAGTTTTGAAAAATCAACCATTGGTTCTGGTCGCCAGGCTTCGGAGGTTTAAAACATGGTTGAGGCCCAGGGCTCAGTTTTATTTCAAAGCATGCGGTTGAGCCCGGACTCAGGTGTTTATGAAAAGTTTTGGGCACTTTTAAACGAGAGTTGAGAAAAGTTTTAGAAACTTTTAAAAGTAAAATAAAGTAAAGAAAGAAATATTCTGGAAAATATCAGCTAATAAGCGAAAGTTTTACAGGTTTTAGATGTTTTCCAAAAGCGAAACATTTTCTAAATCCTTACACTCTTTTGAGCTCGTTTAGCTCATTGTTCTGTTTTAAAAACTATTTTCAGTGCGGAGTGCGCGAGACCATTTAGACATAGTAGGATTCTCGACTTTTGTGTCAGTCTTTGTAGTGAAGTCTTGTAAAATACTTTGAATTTGTATAATGGGCAATATGTATGTCACGTAGTATAGTTTTGTGAAAATGTGTGGGCTTGAGGCTCTTTTGAAAGAATGTTGTTGGTTGCCATATTTGGAATTGTGTAAAATTATTGTATAGGGTTTTGGGACATGTCCTGCTCTCCTGGTGTTATCTTCTTAGAAATTTTTATAAAACCACGAAGAGTTTAGAAAGAAAAATTTATAGGAGTTTAGCAAAGCAATACGGCCGCTTCACGGGAGTTTCTAGTGGATTGGGGTATGGTGAGGGATTTCCCGTGGTGGCCGACTTACTGTAGATGGTAGGGAGTGGGGGTGTGACGAGGTGGTATGAGCATAAGTGGTTATTAAGCATCGTAGTTTTAGTATACCCTTTATTTTTACGCTCTGCAGCAGCCATGCGTTTCAATTCAAAGTACATACATATGGGTGATTCAAGTATTAAACGGTTTATTTTTTATAGGCTATATGGGCCGGACGTCGGAATTAGATCTGAAATATTCCGAAGTATGCGAGGCGTCGCGAGTGCACGAGAGGGATGAGCACATAGTTGGTTCCCGCTACGCCTCTATGAATCAGCCTCGGTCGAGCTGGACCATGCGGGCCAGAAGGAGCTCAAGACGCGGGATTGTTTCTGGTGAAGCGGTGGCACAGTTAACGCAAATAGTAGCCATAAGCGGCCAGCGTCGATCGCGACCTCCTACACCACTAGAGAGGTTATTGAAGGAACTTTGGGGTCGATAGAAAATCTGAAGGCTGGGCGCCAAATAATATGGCGCGGTGGTGATCCGGAGCGACTGGTTATGTTGGGCCGCGTAAATAAGGTTCTGGAGTTATGGGCTGCACAAATGAGCAAAGAGTCTTGTTTTAGGTTTTACGTGGAAGGCAGGGGCTAAGGATTGGTGGGACCGCTGTGGAGAGGGAGGTATCCCTAATGTATCATGAGCAAGTTTGCAGAGTTTCAGCGATAGGTTCTTTCCTCAAAGTCCTTAAGGATTCGAAAATTGAGGAGTTCTTGGGTTAAACAGAAGAACATGTAGGTGTCGGATTATGAGAGAGGTTCTCGAACTAGTTAGATTTGTTGGTTCCATATGTTGACTGATGAAGCCGCCCAAGTCACAGGTTTTTAGTAGGATTCGGCATGGATCAGGTACATTTATGCTGGGTTTCCTCATAATGGGTCCCCAGGGACTGTAGTTAGGGCAGCTGGGTTGAGCAAAATCACAAATGACTATGTCTTGAGAGTAGGCAAAGAAAGGAGAGGAGTGCGCGGGCACTTCCAATGAGAGCTACGGGCTGATCTGAAGAGGAACAAGGGTGAGGTTCTGAGGAGGCCCAGGGTGCGGTCGAGGGCTACCTCTAGTCGGGGATCGATGAGGCCCTCGGTTGCTAACGATGGCACGAGTGTCTTCCTCCCATTATGTCGCCATGTGTCGGGCGACATCAGGGAGTGTAAAGATTGATCTGGGAGTGTTTCCACATTGTGGCGGGAAAGGCCATTTTATTAGGAGTAATCTCCAGCGATTGGTCTGAAACATTAGTGCTTGATCTTGCTACCCCAGTGCAGAAATTGGCACCACAGTCGTGGAAGAGGTGTCACAAGCGAGAGGGGCCAACACGGCCGCGGTAGAGGTGGTAGTGGTGAAGTCGGCGGTACCCCGAGTGAGCAGGGCTGCTTTCAAAGACTGAGTATCTTGTGACCCGGCCCGAATGCGGATGCGACTCGGATCTTAGTTCTTTAGTATTATTTCTATCATGATCCATGATGCTTATACATTAGTGGACCCAGGGAGCCACACATTCATTTGTCAGGGCCTTTCTTGATCGCTTCGGATGCAGGGACAGCCATTAGAGAGGTGCCATTATGAGGAACCCTTCAGGCAGGAGATCAGAGTTATTCACAGGTAGAGTAGTCGAGATAGTAGAGTTCGATTGAGGGACGGGGAGTTCCCAGCGGATCTTGTGGCCCTTAGATAGAGAGGATTTTGATGTGGTTTCTCGGCATGGATTAGCTATCTAGCCGTAGAGCCACATTAGGTGTTATAAAGAGTAAAGTTGCATAGGCCGGGGGAAATTGGAGGTTAAGTTAGGGTGTGCAGAGTGTTATCTTCCAGTATGATCTCTGCCATGGCGTACTTGAGAATGCGTAAGGGTGTGGAGTTTATCTAGCTTATGTGGTGGAAACGGGAAGGAGGGACTACGGTGGATGAGATTCCAGGTTGTTTAGAGAGTTCCGGATGTGTTTGAATGTTGGGTTACCTCGAGAGAAAGGAATTAGATTCACCATTGATTTGATCAGGGGTGCAGGCCCATTTCGAACCTCAGCATAGGATGGCTCCACTGCCCAGTGAGGCTAAGGCTCGAGTTGAAGAGTGATAAGTAAGGGATTCATTGATAGAACTATCCGTGAGCTCAGTTCTCTTAGTGAAAAGAAAGATGGGTGCAGCGGTGTGGCATAGATTACAGGCGGTGGGAACAAGTTACCCAAATCGCAATTAGTGTCTAACTCCCACCGGATCGGTGGTGTCGATCGGCTCGGGGTCGAGTGTACTCCCAGATGGGTTGAGGTGAGGTATCTCATCGGTTGAGAGGTGGGAGGATGATATTCCTAAGGCGCATTCGGGACACGCTCACGGACATTACAGGTTACGGTGATCTTAGTTTGGCTTGACTAATGCTCAGGCGGCGTTTATGGATTTGATGAGCCAGGGTATTCAGTAGGTATTTGGATAGGTTCGTCATAGTTTTATTGATGATATCCTGAGTGTATTGGTGGATCAGAG
This sequence comes from Tetrastigma voinierianum, assembly GCA_016808115.1. Classification (NCBI taxonomy): domain Eukaryota; kingdom Viridiplantae; phylum Streptophyta; class Magnoliopsida; order Vitales; family Vitaceae; genus Tetrastigma; species Tetrastigma voinierianum. Next base: position 67,591 of record JAEQBH010004638.1, read on the forward strand.
GAACATTAATTTTGAGATTGTGTGCAGAGACCTAAGGAGCTGACGGTTAATGCTAAGTTGAGCGAGTGTCGGTTTGAAGCGATGCAGGTGGCATTCCTAGGTCATGTGATCTGGTGGGGTGATGTGGATCCCAAATAAAAGCTGTAGTAAATTAGGAAACCGCCAAAAGAGATGTGTCGGGTTAGAAGCTTCCTTGGTTTAGCGGGATATTACAATTTGTTGAGGAGTCTCCAGACCAGTGACCCAACGACTTGGTGACTAGGAAAGATGTAGTATGGTTGGGTGGATGCACCTTGTTGAGTTTCGAGGAGTTGAAGAGGTAGATTGACTTCAGCTCAGTTCTAACATGACGGAAGATGGGTTTGTGGTTTCTGATGATGCTTCCGACGAGAGCCCAGATTTGTGTTTGATCATGAGATGGTGGGGTGATTGTATGCCTCTAGGCGGTGAAGAAGCATGAGTGCCACCTGACTTGAGTGCGGTCGTGTTTGCTCACGAAGATGGGACTTGATGCCTCATGTTGTTCCTTGGATCGCTACGGATCATAAGAGTCTTCAATATATTTTCACCAGAAAGGGTTCAAACACGAAGCGAAGAGATGGCAGGTTGATTAAGGACTACAGGCGCCACTGTGATGCCATCGGGGAAAGCTAATGTCGTGCGATTACCTTGAGTAGGCGACAGAGTTCTTTGTCTCATATGAGATGGTTATCTTCCCTTGTTGGTGGATCTAAAACTTTAAGGGTGATATTGGAGGCGAGGATTCGGGGCCTTGTTAGCCACATTGCATGTTAGACCTCTCTTAGTGGATCGGATTCCTAGCCGAGGCGGTCGCGGAGATCCACGGATGATTAAGCAAGGAAGAGATGAAAAGGAAAGAAAGCGGAGTTTCAAATTAGAGATGATGGCATGATAGTGAAAGGACAAAGAATGCGTGCCGGTATGAAAGCTTGAGTGAAGAAGACATTATGGAAGAAGCACATTCATCTGCGTATGCTATCGTCGAGGTAGTGCAGATGTACGGGACTTTGAAAGAACATTGCGGTGGAATGGGATGAAGAAAGAGATTGCAAGTTTCGTCTCGGATATACAACTGTCAGGTGAAGGCGAAACACCCAGGCCGTAGGGAAGATCTGATTACTCCACACATTCCGATTATGGAAATGGGGAGAAGATCATATGGATTTTGTGGCGGGTTGCCACTGGACTGTGACATGATTATATGGGTGATAGTTGATCTCGATTAATGAAGTCTGCTCATTTACGCCGAGTTAATGTTGAGATTCTTTGGAAAAGTTGGCCCGATTTGTATGTGGATGAGATAGTGAGACCGTGGGGTTCGGTTTAAATGGTTTGGATTGGACCCGGAGGTTCACATCCGAGGTTTTGGCTTTAGTTTGCACTTGACTTTAGGTACTCCTTCATTTCAGCCTGACATTTCATCCTCGAGGCTGGATGGTCGGTCGGAAGGACTATTCGAGGCGTTAAGGATATGCGAGGCTTGTGTGATGGAATTCAAAGGAAGTTGGGATACTCATAGCACTAATGGAGTTTACTACAACAATAATATCAAGCAGGTATAGGTAGCTCCATTTGAGGCGTTGTATGGCGAAATGTAGGACTCGATTAATCTTGGGATGAGTTGGTGAGAGAAGACTAATAGGCCTGAACTAGTACATATCACTTAGAGAAAGTAGGATTGTTAAGTGATAACTTGAAGATAGCAAGAGATAGACGGAAAAGCTATACGGATAAGCGTGTGAGACTTGCGTTTGAGATAGGTGACGAAGTCTTTTGAAGATTTCACCTTGGAAGGTGTGTTGAGATTTGAAGAGCTTGAGGCGAGCTTAGTCAGAGGTATTGGACCTTATGAGATTGTGGGCAAGGTGGGGCGGTGGCTTACAGTTGAAGTTACCCCCAGAATTATCAAGGATTCATGATACATTCCATGTGATGTTGAGAAATATATCCGGATCCTTCACATGTATTGAAGGAAAGACCATTGCGGTTAAAGGAGAGTGACTTATGAAGAGACAGGGTGCAGATTGTAGATGCAAAGGCGAGGTGTTGAGAAGCAAAGTGATTCCATTAGTTAAAGTCTTATGGAAAGAATCATGAGAGGAGGCCCATTTACTTGGGACGGAGGCTCGAGATCTGCCGTCAGTACCACTACTTATTTTTTCCATGAGAATTATTTTCCTTTCCTTTCTTTTGGAGTTTAGTTATTCGTTTCGAGGGACGAGGAAATGTTGGGAGGAGGAATTTGTAACGCCGGTCCGAAAGGTGTACGGTCGTGCTGCGTAGGGCGTATCTGACGCTAAGTGCCATTATAATAGTTTTGGGGTTGTTATTAATGATAAAAATTAGGAACCAGGAAATTGAGGTACTAGTGCAAGGGTAAAGTGAGTAAATTCCAAAAGGATATAAAGGGCATAATTTGAGAAGATAGTATGCCAAAATGAAAAATAATACAGTTGATATCAAATATTAAAAGATGGAGGACAGAAATTTAATCAAAGTAGAGATGAGCCATTATACAAATAACAAGAGTTGATGTGCAAATATTAAAGAGATGAGGGTCAAATATTCATTAATGAAAAGTTGATATTATAATAATGGGAAAAACAAAAGCGAAATCATATTTTGGTCTCCAGGCTAACAGCCCGTAGGAGGAGAGGGAGAGCCAAAGAGAAGGAAGAGGAAGAGAAGGAAGAAGAGGAGGAGGAGGAGAAGAAGATCAGTATGTATGTCTTGGAATTAAGTGTATTTTGATGTGCCAAGGCTTTTGGTATGGCTGTGGAACTTAGTTACTCCTTGTTCTAGGAGGGTTTTGTGGAGAGATCACATTAACCCTAGAATTCTTGAGATTTTGTGGGGAAAAATTGATTGGTGAAAATAACCATGGAATCCTCTTATTTATGTGGTTTTATAAAGGGTGGAGGACCTTAGGTAGAGTTCTTGCGTTTCACCTAGGGTTTTGTGGTTTGAAGTTCCAAATCACCAATTCAAGTGTTGTGGTTGGTTTGGATGAATTCCATGTTGATTTTGATGGTGTTGTGTAAAAGGAGAATGTTAGGTTTTAAAGGAAATTCTGTCAAAATTTGGTAAAACCACTGTTTTTGTTTTTGTTATAGATTAAGTTATAATTATCCAAATGAATTGATTCCAATTGGTAAAGAACCATAAGAGATAGGGCTACAAATGTATAGAAGGAACCAAGAGCAAATTGTAACTCTAAGGCTCCCAAATACGGACTGAAAGGTGGCTCGTGTAGCTCACTGATTTTGGCTCTGTTTTGGGTATGGTTGTAGTGTTTGGCATCAAGTGGAGTTTCACTCTCATCAAATTGAGTGATTCAAAATTCACTGGGTAAAATAGACATCTAGGGAATAAGTTAGCTGAAGAAGTGAATGCAAATTATAAGCCAAAAGTACCCATAAAATTTGTCAAGGGTGGGTATGTGCGATTCTGTTCTGCCAAATTGAGTCATCTAGATGTAAAATACAATAACTTGAGTTTTGGTGATCCAAATTGGGTGATTCAATTGGAGAAGAAACCTTAGAATCATAGCCAAATGAGTGAAACCATTTCCAAATTATGGAGTTAAGATCCCAGAAATCAAGGATAACAGTAAGTGATTCAGTGAGTTTGGAATCAAAAACATGCTGTAACTTGTGTTATGTGGTTGGTAGCCCAGAAGGAATTTTACATTGAAATTTTAAAGAGATGTCGATTTGGATATATAAAAGGACTGATCTGGAGAGTTCGTAATTTTTGAAGACACTTTTGAATAATTTTTTGGGTAATAATAAAGTCGTATTAGAGTATTGTTGGAAAGAATTTACCAAAATGAGTGGTTTTTGTTAGGGTTTTTAGTGCTCGAAATTAAATTATTAATTTGACTTTATATGAATGTTGTGTGACACTTAAAGTGACTTGGAGTGTGAAGTGCGTTAAGTTTATCGCTATACGGCGATTAATATGTCGTCGTATTCGGTTAGTGTGTAGGTTAAAAAGTAAAGGCGGGGAAAAGTGTGGGTTGTGCCCTCAAGTTTTTAGCGACAAGAGGTGATGTTCTAGCTTCATTTCGAATCTTGAGTGTATAATAAACTAACTACGCTGGTATTTAATGGTTTGTTGTAGATTTTTTGAAAATGGCTTGATGAATTTAGAAAGCCCAGCCAGATGGTTTGATTTAAAAACCATCTTTGAAAAAGCAAGCATTGGTTTTAAATTGTAAACAATAAATAAATGAAATAGCGAATGGTTTAGATGATTAAATATTTTCAAGCAAATCAGCAAGCAAATGGTTTAATTTGTAAAACCATTTTTCAAAAACAAGCAAGCAAGCAAAAATTTTGGCAAAAACAAATTCCCACTAGTTTTAAGCAAGCGAGCCCGGTCGGGTATTCGATGCGGTCTTGCGGTGGTGTTAGGATCTCATAAATGCATTTTAGTTTTGCACGGTCATTAGCTGGGACGTACATCATGCATTTAAGGAGACCGTGGCGCGATGCCGCGGAGTATATAAGGTTATGAGCTCTAACTAAATTATGGTGATGGCGACCGGTCAATTCCACCATATTCACTGAAAAAAAAAAAAAAAGGTAATCTTGGACGGTCCTTCCATAAACACGGTCGCCCAGGAGCTTAGTGTTCGGCTAGAATCTGATGGCAAAAATAGGCCTCCGAGTGGTTGATGTTTTATAAGCATAATATCTGATTTGAAAAATCAACCATTGGTTCGGTCGCCAGGCTTCGGAGAAGTTTTAAACAAGCGCGGTTGAGCGGGAGCTCAGTTTTATTTAGCGTGCGGTTGAGCCCGGACTCCGTGTTTATGAAAAGTTTTGAGCAACTTTTAAAGCAGAGTTGAAAAGTTTTGAAACTTTTAAAGTAAAATAAAGTAAAGAAAGAAATATTTACGGAAAATATCATGTAAGCGAAAGTTTCTGATTTTAGATATTTTCCAAAAAGCAAAACATTTTCTAAAATCATACACTCAGCTGAGCTCGTTTGGCTCATTATTTTGTTTTAGCTATTTTCCCGAGTGCAGTGGGCGCTGGAGCATAGTAGGATTCTCGACTTTTGTATCGATCTTTGTAATTAATGATCTTGTAAGAGATACTTTGAATTTGTATATGGAGCAATGTATGTACATATTATAGTTTTGTGAAAATGTGTCGTGGAGCTTGAGGCTCTTTTGAAGAATGTTGTTGGTTGCCATATTTGGGTGTGCAAGAATTGTGTATCTGAGTTTTGGGACATGTCTATATGCAGATTTGTTATCTTTAGGGAATTTTATAAAACCACAAGTTTTAGAAAGAAAAAAAATTTATAGGAGGTTTAGCAAGCGTCGGGCCGACCGCGGGAGTTTCTGGTCGTTGGGAGTAGCGGTGAGTTTACGTGGAGTGGCGGCACACACTGCCCGATAGTAGAGTGGGGTGTAAACCTCAAAGATACTATAAGAGCTACATCATTAGCAACTCGTGAACCTTTAGGAGATGAAAATGTGAATCTAATACATCCATTAGTGTTATGTTTTGAGTTGATAAAGATGATAATGAGTTGACAAGATCTCCTGGATGTATCCTCATCATTGTCTCCAACGCAACCATCCCAAAGCTATAAACATCACATTTCTCGATCACAACCATAGTATAAGCAAGCTCTACAATATGTACAAAAAAAAATGAAGATCTTTGTTAGAATCAGAAGAAATATTACCTGAGCATTTTCAAAACCATATAGAGAGAAAGCTTTATAGCAAATTGAAAAAATAAAATTTGTAAATTATTTGTAGAATAATCAAGGAAGAAGCAATAAGTTATAGTCTAGTTTACTACGGTCTGATATAGCCATAAGTGTTTGCAAGGGTTTGATTAATTGAATTGAGATCTAACGATCTTGCGGTCTTAGAAATCGATACAAAGCTTCAAACTTAAGTCGAAGAATGTTTGTTACTTGATATGTCTCAATGAATGATAAACAAGCCGCAATCGCATGATACATATAGGATAAGCATTAGCAATGCCTTTAACAATGTTCACCCTTTTAACCCAATCCAATTCCACAGCCTCAACATCATCCCTCAACATACAAAACAAGCTTCCTTGTTCCATCTATTTGTAAACCAGAAACATGCATTTGTTACGTAGACAGAAGCCATGAAGTTTCAGAATGTTGTGATGTTGTATTGTTGATAGCATTTGGACTTCTTTTTCAAAGCTTTTTAAGTAGGCTGGATCCTCGCTTTCCCATCCATGAAGTTTTTTCAAGGCAACTACCTAGCCAGAAGCGGGTTGTGCTCTTATGCTTATTTGCCATAGCCTCGTACTATCATTATCCAATGTCAAAATCCTCGATTCTTTCGGATGATGTCTTGGTAAGGAATCACACCATCATAATCTTATAGGAAAAGAGATCTCCATTTTTCACCTTTGTTGTCTCAACTGATTGATTTTTGTTGATTCTTCGTTTATGGAAGAGAAACCACAGGACTACGACCAGCGACAAGGTTACGGGATATGGAAACAACAATGATGAGCATGATTCCTTTTCTTGCAACATGACAAACCTTTGATCTCATTGCATGAACCTTTGATATAGTCACAATAAAGCCCCGATGATCACTCTAGGCGAGTCTCTGAATTGATTATGTGATAAATCGATTGATGTCGAATAGAAAGAGGAATGGTGTCGAAGAGATTGTTGTAGGATAGATTAAAGTATCCTAATTGTTTTAAATTTCCCAAATGGAAAGGTATCTATCCATAATAAGTTATTTCTCATGTCCACAGTGCAAATAGTTTCCTCCCGAATTCTCTGTTACGTGGGGATAAAACCAACGATTTGATTACCTTGGAAATCTTAAGAGAAGTGAGATGGGTGAGATTGCCTACGAATGAAGGGATGACACCATTAAGGTGGTTATAACTCAATGCCAAGCGCATCCAGCTCTTCATTTTCCCAATTTCGAGAGGGATAAAACGACTGATGTGGTTTTTTCCAAGGCTAAGATAAATTAAATCAATTAGATTGCCTAATTGAAGAGGATGACCTTCCCAAGGTGATTATAGCTCAATTCCAAAATGATTAAGCTCTTTATTTTCCCAATTTTATGAGGATAAAACCAGCGATGTGGTTACTTTCAGAAGCTAAGATAAGTTAAGTGGATTTTCAATTGCCCAGGGAAGAGGATGACACCACTAAGGTGATTATAACTCATTTACCAAGCGAAGCGGGCTCTTCGATTTTCTCAATTTGGGAGAGGGATAAACTACGGTTGGTTCCTTCTAAGTGAAGTTAAATTGGTTAGATTGCCCAATGAAGAAGGGATGGCACTAGTAAGGTTATTATTATTCTAGAGTATTAGACACAGATTCTCTAAATGCCCTATTTCAAAAAGGATGGAGCCATTGATTTGATTACCATCAAGATAAAGAGTTTTCAGTTTGGTTAAATGTCCTAGAGGAGAAGAGACGACACCACTAAGATGGTTATTACTAAGATCGAAATCGAGATTCTTCATTTTCCCAATTTTAGGAAGAAGCGAACAATGTAGTGATTGGAATGAGGGAGAAATACTCCAATTGAGTGAGGTTAGCCCGGGAAAAGAGGTAATTCACTGCCAAAATCGTTTTAAAAGAGAAGACCCGATGTAAGTGAGGTTAGTAAGAGTACTTATTTGGTGTGGGATGCTACCACTGAGTCCACATCTAGAAAGGAGCAGCACAACCAGTTTAGGAAATGAGGAAAACTTCAATTTGTTAAGCTTCCTTGATTCTTTGTTTGCTCGGAATGTGTTGATTCGGTGGCGCTTAGGCCTTATTGCAACACACTAGGCGGGTCTGATGAGGAGAAGTAGAATTCCACCAACAAGTGCTGCGTAGAGCCTTCCCCTCATCAATTGATAATGATGATGGTGATGATATTGCATGGGCAACAGAGAATATTGTCGGTACAGTTCATCGGCCTCAGGGCATGTTGTTGTGTGATAACCTGTAAAAAAGGGGGGTTCGGCAATGGTGTGCCAGTCGCCTCTCCGATGCTTAAGTCAGCAAAAGAATGGAGAAGAAGGAGGAAGTTCGACAGTTAGGATTGCATACCTTTCCCTCTATGGGGAATTCGTGTTTTATACTCGAATTTGTTCTTGATTTTAGGAAAGATAATCTCATGATTTTGGTGATAAGATCTCTCTTTCCTTGCCAAAGACTAATTCTCCTTAATTTTTGGAAAGATAATCTCATGATTTTGGAAATAAAATCTTTCTTTCTTTATCAAAGACCAATTCTCCCTTGTTAAGGATTAAGGTATTTGAGGCATATCAGATTTGGATACTGGGAGATCTGTGGATAAATATCCTATGCGTAATTTTCTCCTCAACATATTTATTTTTTACTAACCTCCATGTCTTTGTGGGACGTGGCGAGGGAACTTAGAGCTGAGATGGGTTATAAGATTGTACCGTCTGGTTGGTTCCCATGTGGTTTTAATATAATGGGCTACCTTGGGCCGCTTCATGTGGCGGGCCAGGCCATGGGCCTGCGTGGGCCCTAGGCCTATTGATTTCTTGATTCAGGCCCCGAGGGTGATACACACAAATGCCCAGATTTTCTTCCAGTTGGAGGATCGTACCTCCACAGTTAGTGAAAGGAGTACTATGTTTTGGGACTAGTTTGAAATTATAGATTGTGTCGCCTTATGTTCCGTCGTCAATGACGTATGATGTCCGTGGAGTGTATTCAATCGTCTTGAGGTTCCACCTATATATATATGGGGTTGAACCTCCGAGTTCTATGAGATTCTGCCAAATGGATTCCTTTTTTGTTACCACAAGTACTCTCTTCGCTATTGTGATTTCTTTCCCGCCCACGTCCCATGGGGTGACGAAGGTGAAGTTATAAGAAGGGAGGCTTTCGAGTCCTCTAGCTATTAGTTGTTAATGGATATTGTGTGTTTAGATGATATGCGTGTTGACCTATCGGGTGCCACTATGGGGAGGCTAACTAGCCACTGGCTTATCACTGCTACGGTCATAGGCTAGAAATTTAGGTGCCCCTGATAGCGCCCTATAGAGTTGCAGCGATCAAGGCGTATGGTTGAGAGAAGGAGAGCCTTCGAGCAAAGTGTCTCTGGAGAGGCATCAATCAAAGCGTCTCTGGAGAGCCTTTAAAGAAGCATCTTAGATTCTTCTTTTTCTTCGTTTTTTTTTTCTTTCGACGATCAGTCTGGCATGGTTCCATGGACGTATTTGTAATGGGTCTATCATGGTAGTTTGGGCTTTGTTGTTTTTGTTTTTTTTTTTTTTTTTTTTTGGTAACCACTGATGCTTATTAGCGCACTTTAATAAGATTTGGTTTCTGGGCATACTTGTGCACCAAACTTTCTATCTTTCTATCTTTCTATCTTTCTATGTATACCGGCTAGGGTTTCCTTTGCATTCCGCATGGCTAATGGGCTTGGGCCGTCTTAAAAGGCAAATTGCAAAGCCTAGCATCTAGGCGGACTTAGGCCCATAAATATTTGGGCTTTAGCGGTCGGTCGATCCAAAGGGCTGAGCGCTTAGATGTCTTGGAAGATGAAACATGTTATAAATATCAGGCGCGGGAAAAGAGAAGCACGTCTCCTGATATTGTGGCTGGCCTGTCGATGCATTTAATGCACCTGTTCTCACCTTACCCTATATAGGGATAAGGGTGCAGGCGTTATTTTCTTTGTCGCTATTCAAAAACTTTTTTCCCAAGACTTTTCGCTCAAGAATGCGGCGTCTGCCCGAATCTCTTTGAAGGTTTTGGTGGAAGGAATGCATTGAAGATTCGGACCATTCTGATCTGGTGGGTTTACTTTTGATTTCGTTTTTAAGGATTGTTTTGAATGCGTGCTTTTCAGTCGCTGGTAAGATTCCGGCGATGGAACTATACGCAGCGTTTTGGGGTGTACCCATTCCTGGGTGCGTCCCAATGGTTTTTAGGAAGCTCCTCAGTCTAAGGTGTTAGTCTTGCTTATCTTTTTTCCAAGAGATCTTCGAGTTGATCCTCGTTCTTTGTTGCTTGTAGAGAGGATGAGAGGTCGAGGAGACTTCCACAGTTAGATTAGGCGCGGGAAGGGTCCGACCATGAGGTTACTTTCTTATGTGACGACATTTTGGCCTCTTATGTCTGGAGGAAGTGAGTGGATTACGCCAGTGCGATGGCATTAGCTTAGAGTTGTTGGATGGGTCGACTTGTTCTATTGTAAGAGATGTGGATAGGTTATCTACTTCACCCGGGAGTAGCTCGCAGCTAGACTTTGTTTCCCAGTTTCATCTTTGGTGAAGCAGTTCTTACATGTCATCCGGGCTCCTCCCACACTTATTCATCCGAATGTTTTTCAAATTTTAATGGGTTGTAGCATGCTCAACTTTCTCTACTAGATGGATATTTCATTGGCAGAGATATGTTTTGTTTATACATTGAAGCTACGGATCGGGGGCCGGTTGTCCATGTCGGCCCACAATCCTTGGCTATAATTTGTAACCGGGTTCCTCGATTCCCCTAAGATAGAGGCGAAAAGTGGTTGTCCTGGTTAGGGGTCCGTGGTACGAGACGCTCGGCTCTCTAGAGCTTCCTTTTGTTGTGAATAAATCTCTCACGTTCTTAGGTTGGTCTTAGTTTGGTTGCAAATCATGTTATGCTAGATGATTTGTGTTTTTAACACACATTTGTTTTCCTGATGCTCTCCAGGTAAGCGTAGGCGATGTTGGCTAGTCAATTGGATAAAGAGAGGTGGCTGAGGCATCGAGACAACTACAGAATGCGTAGGCGAGCACGGAGTCATGAGCTTATGTCAACGACGAGAAACTTATAAGAACTGGCCACCTGTGACTTCCCTTACATCATCCTCGTCGTTCCTCGGTCGCTGCCCTCAGAGCTCATTGAGAGAGAGCACTTTGTTCTTGTTGACCTTTGTAAGTCCAGCCCAGGTTAATCTGAGGCGATTCTTTGCTCCGGGGAAGACGAGCGGGGCTACCACGAGGGCCTTGGCGAGTGGCAGGTCACCTAGCCCCGAAGTCCACGGCTTCCCCGGCCTTGAAGAGACAAGAATGGGAAAGGAGGTTTGATGAAGCTAAGTAACCCAGCTGAGTTAGGCTTTGTGGATTGGGCGAGCATACTTGCCAATGAGTTTGCAGAGGAAAATGAGATGTTTATGCTTACCGCCGGGTTTACTGCACAGATGCGAAAGCCGGTTGTGAACTCGGAGGATGAGTCCACCCCTGTTTCTGATAGGAAGTGTCCAAGGCGATCTTGATGAAGAGGCTAAAAGCTGAAGCGATAATTCCGGTGGACTCCCGGGCTGGCTTTACCAATGATCAATCGGTTTTGGAGGGCGCCCCCAACGGGGTCAGTGTGCCTTTGGAGGAGGGGATCCCTATTTGGGGTCACAATGTTGGCTTGAGTGGCGGGGTCCCCCTCGGGAGTAGGCTGCACTTAGTTACCCCACCCGGGCCTAGAATCTAGTATCTAAACGGAGAAGACCGCCTGACCAGGTGTTGCTGAGCACATACGTTCCTCTTTATGAGAGGATTCACCCCCTCGGTGGGCATGGTTGCCCCTGATCTAAAGGGTGTGTGGGAGATCATTCAGATTGAAGTATCTTTGCATCGGCGGGCCTTTGGTTACATATTAGTGACCTCTATCCTAATTATTTCCAAGTACTAGTGGCGGCTCGTGCGAGCGGTATTCCATCCCATTCATTCCCATATGAATAAGGAGCCTTTCTAGTCGATGGTGGGGACCGAGATGTTCATGCAGCCATGATTTCATAGATTAAGCTGAAGCGGTATGTAGTGCTTTACTTGATTACTATTTCTATTCAATGGGTTTGTTCTTCTTTTTACATGTTATGACGGCCATTCGGAATATGGCCCTCCAGCATAGGGAATTTCAGTCCACATTTAGATGGCCTTAGAAGTGCCCGACTTCCGCGCCCGATCAGTTACCGAAGCATCGGCCTTGGACACTTCTTTGAATGAAGTGGAATCTAAGTCTCAGCGTTGGAAGCAAAGAAGCCAAGCGTGCGGAGAAGGTGAATGAGTGAAAGGGATGAGACGAAGCGAGGCTAAGGTGGCTCGTGTGTTAGCCGTAACATGTGACCGAGGCGGAGAAGCGAGGTAGAGGATGATCGACTAGGGTCGGAGATGCCTTCTTGAACGCGAGAGAACGGGCGTAGGATGGAGGTTGAGGTTGCCGTCGCGGTTGAGTGAAGCGTCGCTCTTCTTTAGAGCTGAGGCATCCGAGGATGAAGTGTACGCTCTTCATTCCCGAGGCGAGTGGGACAAGAAACCATGGTGGAAGACTACCACAAAGCCCTAGAGCAAATTTTCGCTTATGGCTACGAATGTTGTGTGTTCAAACATGGCATCCGTGGTGACCGGCTAAGGATTCTGGATGGCATGCCAGACTCTGCCAACTCATTCCCTCCAGAGTTTTTTACAAATCTGGGGTGCCCCCCCAGCCTTAGTACCCATTGAGGCCAAGGATGTGGAAGTGCCTTTTAGTGAAAGCAATGAAGGGGATCAGGTGGAGGAGCATCGTCGCGGGAGGAGCGAGTGGCTTGTTTCCTTTATATTGGTTGGTTTTAGGAGATTTCTATAAGGGGGCCATTCTACAGCCATAATGCACATTAGTCCTTGTAACCCTTGGCACTCTTTAGCGCATTTTAATGAGTCATGTTTTGATAAAAATCCTTACATGTATAATAGTTATGCGAACCCATTTTCTTTTTTTTTGAGAAAATCTTGTGATGATAACCATAATTTGGACTTTCTCTAGGTGTCATTAGGGCAACAACCATATTTGGACTTTTATACGCTAGTAGGACATTAAACATGCAATTTTTTTATGTGTTAACGAGGACATCCACCGTCATGCGGACTTTTTTATGTGATGAGATTTATCTGACCATGTTTGGACTTAATGTTATGGCAGGGCTTATCAACCAGTTTGGACCTTTTTATTGCAGTGGGACATCAACCATGTCTGGACTTTTTTGTGCTAGTAGGACATCAACCATGTCTGGACTTTTTTGTGCAATCAAAACATCAACCATGTCTGGATTTTTTGTGTGCCAACAGGACATCAACCATTTTTGGACCTTTTTGTGCGATGGGACATCGACCATGGGAGACTTTTAGAAAAAAGCAATTGTAAATTTTAGAGGAAGTGTGCAAAGGATAATCTTTTAGTGATGATAATCTCTCAAAGAATACACTACTGATAATACTTAAGATGCATGACGTTCTACGTCACGGGAACAATAGTCAGATAAGTTTGCTTTCGGCGCAAGACTGATTGCCCACCACTCGAACCACCGTGTATGGTCCTTCCCAGTTATCCTAGAACTTCCCGTTTGCTGGGTTGGCCTTGTTTTTAAAGACCCTTCTTAAGACTAACTCCCCAGCTTTGAATGTACTCAGCTTTACACGTCAATTGTGCAAGTTTTCTAGCCTCTGCTGGTATGATGCTATGCGAATAGCCCCCGCTTCCCGAAGTTTATCTGTTGTGTCTAGGTCTTTGGTTACGACTTTGTCATTTGCTTCCTCAAGAATTTTTGTCTGAATGGTGAGCATCCCGATTTATGTGGGGATGATAGCCTCCATTCCGTATGTGAGGGCAAACGATGATTCCCTCATTGGCTTCCGGCTGGTTGTTCTGTAGGCCCATAATACTCATGGTAGTTCTTCTACCCAATTTCCTTTGGTTGAGTGTAGGGGCGTTTTGAGAGGGGCGATAAAGAGTGTTTTAGACACTTCTACTTGGATTTGGTTCTTTGCGACCTCTGGCAGGTCAGTATGAGTTTTATTTCAACTCACGGCAAAAGTTCGTATATACTTGGCTATCAAATTGTAACCCATTGTTTGTTTCAATTGATTAGGGTATTCTAAACCCGCATACTATGTTCTTCCATATAAACTGAATGGCCTCTTTGTCTTTGTGAGTGGATCACGAGGCTTGGGCCTCTATCCATTTGTTGAGTAGTTGATGTAGCGTGAATATGACTTTACGAGTTAAGGTGGTGGCGGTGGCCCAGTATGTCGATACCCCGCGAAAGGGCTAAGGGATCATTATGGTTGTTAAATTTTAGGCCGTGAGCTTTGAGACGGGGGCCTGTCGTTGGCAGTGGTCACACCTTCTAACACAGGCTGCAACATCCACACGTATGGTCGACCAATAGTAGCCTTGGGTATGAGCTCTATGCATCAACGTCTTCGCTGGATGTTTCGCATATCGATTTTGGAGTTCTCTTAATATGTCTTGTCCTTTGTTGGTAGTGAGGCGTGAAAGATAAGGCCTGCAGGAACCGCTTATATAGGTGACCGTTAGCAAGGGAGAGCAGAAGCTGAACTAGATCTTGTGGGCGTGGCTACGTTGTCGGTAGTTTCCCTGAACTTAAAAGCGGGCCATTGGAGTCATCTAAGAAGGACTGTTTTGTTTATTTCATTCACTTTCGGTTGGTAGTGATCAATGGCTACGGTTGGTAGTACCGCGGGTAGAACCTTTGTTTCTTTTATGGGTAGGGACATGGCTACGGCTTCCAAAACGTCTGCCTTTCCATTAGAATTTCTCGGGACATGCTCGACCTTGAAATTTCTGGTTTCCCAACTGTAGGTTGACTAGACTTACATACTTGGTCATGTGCTGGTCTCTTGTCTCTTATTCGCCGTTTGCCTACCCCACCACCAATTGAGACTCACTTCTTATAATGATTTTTTCTAAGGATACGGAGATTCTGAGGTTGAGCCTGGCTATTATTGATTCATACTTTGCCTTGTTGTTAGACGAAATCAAGCGTATGTACATTCTAATGGATTCCCTAGTCGAGGTTTCAAGTTGTAGCCCCATTAGGCTCTTATGCATCCTGAAACGCTATCCACATTCGGGGCCCGGCAGCGGTGACGACTTCGTTTCTTGCTTGAACCTCTGCTAAAAGCTTCATTAGTACCCGCCTTGTTTTGCAGATAGAGGTTTATATTGAATCTAGGAACTCACTTAGCTCAGCCCACGAAGCCATCCTCCCAGAAAGATCGGGCTTGTATAGTGCTCCTTAGAGGAGGTTGGTGAGTACAATGATAGGGTGCACACGGAAGTAGAGGCGAGATTTTTAGCATCTACTTGAAGTCTGAAGTGCGAGCTACTCGGGAGACGGGTATGCGAGTTTCTACCTCGGATAGGGACTTGCTTACAAAGAATATGGGTCTCTGCTTCCAGTTTTCATTTTCTTTTAACAATACTGCACTCATCGAGGTTTCATAGACTACCAAGTAAATATAGAGTATGTCCTCGGCTTTAGGGCTAACAAGAACGGGTGGTTCAGTGAGATATTGCTTGATTGATGTAAGAGCCTGGTCGCATTCTTGATTCCAGTCGGCCTATTAGGATCCCTTTAGGGTGACAAATAATATTTGGCGTTTGAAGAGTGAGACCTCTAGGACCACCCGGTGACAGTGGATTGTTGTACCCCTTTTCTAGAAGTAGGGGTCTGAGAATCCATTATGGGTTTAAGTTGGATGGGATTAGCCTCTATTCCCCTTTGTGTTACCATAAAACCAAGGAATTTGCCCGAGCTGACTCAGAATACTCATTTCAAAGGGTTTAACTTCATGTTGTGTCTTCGCAACAACTCGAAGGTTTCTTGTAAATGCCACACAGTGGTCGGGGCTTTCTTTGGATTTTATGAGCATATCAACGATAAACCTCCATGGATTTACCTATCAAGGGGTTGAAATATCACGAAGTTTACCATTCTTTGATAAGTTGCCCTTGAGTTTTTCAGATAAAAGGACATTATGCTGTAGTAGTACAATCCGTAGGACGTGATGAAGGCTGTTTTCTTTGTGTTAGGCGGTGCGCCAGGAATGCGATGGTATCGGAGAAGGCATCCGAAGCGACCAGGAATGGCGTACCGTATTGCATCCTGATTTGATCTATACGTGGCAAGGGGAAGCTATCTTTAGGACATGCTTCATTAAGATTATTATGCTCTACACATACGCGTCACTTACCACCCTTTTTGATGCGACCACCATTGGCCAACCAGTGAGTCTTCATAACCGCCCATAAAACCCTCTTTTGCTGAAGATTGTCTACTTCTTTGAATGATCGATGTCGATTAGGTGGAGCCGTCTCACCTTTGCCTTGCAGAAGCGGCGGTCGGGGAATACGTTCGGTTGTGGTAACTTGCTAGACTTATCCCAACCATATATGAGTGTTTCTAGGCGAATACATTAATGTTACTGAACAATGTGAATCGTAATTGTGTTTTTTCTTCATTAGACAGAAGGGAGCTGAAGTAGGTAAATTTATATGGCCCGTCCAACTCTACTTCTTCCAGTGGATCCACAACTAGTTGGTCCTTTTCTTATACGATTTGGGTGGCATCTCTTTGTGGTGCTATGCGGGTATAAGACCATGCAAGGGGCGTTGCTTTCGGAATCGCTTCCTCTTTGCTTTCGTGCGGGAGTTAATTGATAGCATTACTAAGACTAGCTAGTGCTCAAAGGTTGACACCTTACATGGTTATCAAATAGCTCACCATTTGGTGGTAAGTGGAATGGCGCCTTCATGGAGTGCAGCGAGTTTATTGTGGCATTATAAGGCTGAGTCTTCAACAATTGAGAACAAAACCCCGTGAGTGGTAGCTGACTTTCACGGGGCCCATGATCCTAGCATCATCATAGTTGCTCCATTGAGTAGGAGAGGATTAGCCCGGATAGTTATGTCAGAAGAAAGCTTCATCTATGTGAAAGCTGGAAGTTGGAGTAAGTTTGCAACACTACCTGGATCCACCAGTACCCTATGCACATCAAAACCATTAATACAAAGGGTGAGTACTAGGGCATTGTAGTAAGGCAGAATGACCCTATTCGGGTTAACTGGATGAAAGGATATGGGGCCATCTATTGGCTCAACTTCTCCCTGCCTACTTTTTGTGTGGACGACATTCACCCTAGTATATAATTTATGGTTGGTCTTGGCTCTGATGGAGTTGTCGGATTGGCTATATAATTCTCCTACGAACATCTTGGCTCCGCTGCGATAAACTTCACGGGGTATCTCTAGGTCTCCTACCTTGATAAGATTTTCTGGAACTTTAGACTTTAGCGCTGTCGGTTTTGTGTCCATGGTCCTTATGATAGTTGCATCCACGGTTGTTTCTCGGCGAATCCATCGGGATGGGTGCGGGCCGTGAAATCTAGCAAGTCACGAGATGACGGCTGACCTTTAGTACGAGATATTCAAGGGAGTGAATTGCGAAGGCTCTCTTTTTTTATGAGATTGGTCTCGAGGTCGCTTCCAGTTTCCGTCCTAACCTTCCTTGGATGGCTTCTTTCCTGCCGGCTTATCTTTCTCAGCCTGTTGGTTTGTGATCACGACCATCTAGGTTACTGCTCGGATATTGTCCTCCAGGGTTGAATACCTATCTGCCTGCTTATATAACTCTTCCATTGTTGCGGTGGGTTTAGAGATAGCAAATGGAAGAAGGGAATCAATGGCACAGGCTTCTCTTGAGATTATGAAGGAATGCATCCATCTTCGTAAATTCCATTTATTAGACGGCTTGCACGAACCTCGTAAGTCAATATGGACCAGATCTTCATGTTTGAATATTTGTAAAGGCCCAATGTTCCGCTTTTGACGTATTGAGCACAGGTGTTGCAAGATGAATACTCCCCAAAGTTCGTTAAACGTGTTTATTGAGCTTCGAGGGAACTTATGAGACCAGGCTAGTGTAGGGCCGCATAGGCTAGCTTGGAAAACTTTGCACAGTAGAAGTCATTGTTGGCATTCAAAGTCATTGCCTAGTTGTAATGGAGCATGTGATCATATGGGTTTGTAGAATTGTCAAACATAGTGAAAGTTGGAATGACAAACCCGCGGGGCGGCTCATAGTCGAGGATGTGTCGCCCTAGGGGGGAGGAGAGCATGTCGTCGAGACTTCGAATCATTGCTACAAGCGGCATGTAGGGCGTTGGTCCTATACCGAAGGCGGGATATAATGGCGGCTTGATCGGCGCCACGCCCGAGTGGATAAGGCATCTGATTTTTCGGTAGCGTTTGGCTTGCTATGCCCTCGGCTTGTTTCTCTCCTTACTCGATAGAGTAGGCCATTATCGGTGTTGCTGAATGCAGTGCGATGCGAGTGTCTGACGTAAATTTGTCCTATTGCTCTTTGTCAGGGAGAGGTTTAGTGAGCTGCCTAAGGACAGCTTGTCGTCTTCCGAGATATCTACATCGTCAGGGATGATGGGCTTCTTTCCTTTATCGCTAATAGTCGGGTGCTTTGCTTGCTCGCTATCTTGCGCATCTCCTTCGCCAAGGTTGTGCGTTTTTTCTACATAGGCCCGCACACGATCGTTTTCACGCTACAGGTGCTCAACGCGATCCTGCAATTCCCTCATCTGCCTTTCTTGTTCCTCCTACTTCATTTCCATGTCTTGACGCCAATGAAGAAATTAGTCTTGAATTGGCGAGATCACGGGTTGCTGACATTGCAACTATGTCGGATGAATCAAATTGGGGAGAGGCGGAGTCGAGACTGCGGTGGCGAAGGGATATTAGAAGTCGTTGAGCGACTCGTGCACATCGTCGATGAGACTTTTGTCGATTCCCACTAAGCGGTGCCAATTGCCGATTGCACAGTTGCGTCTGGCTTCCATGACATCATCGGCATGATAACCTGCAAAAAAGGGAGTCCGACGGCGATTGTACCATCAGTCTCAGATGCTTAAGTCGTAAGGATGTGAGAAGAAGAAAAAAGTTTGACAGTTATGATTGCATACCTTTCCCTTGGTGGGGAATTCGTGTTTATACTGGTGTCCTTGATTTGGAAGATAATCTCATGATTTTGGTGATAAGATCTCTCTTTCCTTGCCAAAGACCAATTCTCCTTGATTTTTGGAAAGATAATCTCATGATTTTGGAAATAAAATATCTCTTTCCTTATCAAAGACCAATTCTCCCTTGTTAAGGATTAAGGCATTTGAGGCGTATAGAATTTGGATACTGAGAGATCTGTGGATAAATATCCTATGCGTAATTTTCTCCTTAACATATTTATTTTTTATTGACCTCCCATGTGCGGTGGGAATGATTTGGTAGGACTCGGGACCCGAGACGGGTTACAGGCTGTACCTTACAGTTTGGTTCCTAGTGTGGTTTTAATATAATGGGCACTTTGGGCGCTTCACTTATGGTGGGCGGGCAGGCTTGCGTGGGCACTAAGCCTATGGATTAGCGGATTTGAGCTCAAAGGCCACGGTAGTCACAAATATTAGCATAGTGATGGTTACTACCATTTCCAAAGAAATGAAGCACACCATCTTTAATTCTATCTAATTAGTTTATTCATTGCATAATAAATAACACACTTTTATAATGATAAGATAAACGTTTTTGCCGTCTAAGGGATAACAGAGAATCTTAAGGAGCGGGGCATCCAACCTGACCTTTTTTTAGTCTCGATAAAGTCTTCACATTAACTTCCAGCGATTGTGATTGATAAAATTTGTGCCTCGGTATGAAAGCTTTTCAAGTGGGGTCATTGCTCTGTCTGTAAGTTTCTTGAGCTCTTGTCTTGCTGAAGGCGGCTCTTGCTCTGTACACCAACTAGCAGCCTCCGACACCTATGTAATATTTGATGTCAAAATCTTACATTTGCTTTGTGATATGCACTCAAATTATTCCATCAAAGTCCCATATAGAAAACAGGTCTCCATTTTTCATTACAAGGAAGTGAGCTTTTAGTTGGGGTCACTGACCCCAACCAAAAGTAAGACCAAGTGCAACCATATGATATAGATGCGAAGAAAATGGGTTGCAACTAGGCGTGGCTATAGGGGGCATAACTAAAAGTTATAGTTACAATTTAGTCTTGGCCCTACTAAAGATGGTTTTGGCCTATGGATGGAGAAATTGGCCTCAACAACTAAAGGCTCTTATTATGGATGGGGTTGTTGCTAGCTACAGCTAAAGGATGTCTATAGATGGGGGTGTTTCCTAACCATGACTAAAAGGAGTGACTAATGATGGGGACATTTATGGCGTGACTAAAAAATGGTTTATCAAGCATGAGAGATGATAATCTTTTATTTGGCTGCAACTATAAGGGTGACTATGGATGGGGCTATTTTTGTCGCAACTAAAAGGGTGGCTATTGATGTGGCTATGTTCTTGGGCTGGGCTAAAAGTGCTCATGGATGGGGCAGTTTTGGCGACTAGTGTTTGGACAGTTATTCCAGCACAATAAGTGCTGTAGACAAGATGTTTTTGTTAAAATGATTGACAAGTATATCAGACAGTTGTTTTTTGGGCTTTAAACTGGCATTATTGCTGATAAGACTTGTGCATTAAAAGGAGGGTTCAGATGAAAAATATGGGACATGACATTGCTGTTTTAAATTAATTTAAGATGGATTGACCATATTGACAAAGAAAGCAGTGAGATAGCATTGAAAGCAAATATTCAGCAAAATATCTAAATTTACAAAATATTCGAAAAACTACATCAACGAAAATGAATAGCATTGAAAACAAAGTATTCAAGCTCTTGGCGGTCTTAATATTGTTTTTAGCTCAAGAGCTACACCTAAACCCCAGTCATATGATTTGCATTCAAATAAACCAAATAATTTGCCAACAAGAGAGGATCACAAATGCATACATGACAGAATGTCGCAGTGAAACACAGTACGCATCCCATCGCCCCATCTTTTTTCTTGAATGCATAATGTCGAACCAAAGCGGTTTAGAGTAAATAAAGTGCACCGCGAAACAATTAATGTATCCTTGACATTCTAATAACAACATCATAATATTTGACAAGACACGAGGAAAAAATCAACTTCCAAAGACGAGGATCTGATACCGACCAAAGCTGCAAATCTAAATAGATGATAGTCGAATTCGGAAGATACATGGAAAGCATCGAACATCAACTATGGGTGAGCATAACAATAACAATAACAATGCCGGAGTCATTTCCCCATATGCGAACAAGCCATAAATTCGAAGAATACTTCCCTTTTGATTTCAGTCCATGAGAACCAATGACCCCACCCCATGTGCAGTTGTTGGCATCATCTCATCTAAATCTTAGAAAGGTGTCGAATAGGGAAGAGGTGTGAAAAAGATTTGAACAAAAATTAATCTTCATTTCTCCTTACCTGAAGATCATAGAAACACACAGATTTGGATGAGATTCGCGAAATGGCTTATACGTGATAACAATCTCACCGAGATGGACTTCATGATAGTGGAAAGAGCAAGGAAATGATGTGAAAATCAAGGAAAATTCAGCGTACATATGGCGATAGCAATAAAAAAAAAATGGTTGATGGTAGTAATAGATAAAAAAAATAAGAAGAAGAAAAGCTTCTCCCTAAGCTGCATCATTCACTTGAGACTAAAGCCAAAACCATACCACGTTCAGTTACAAGCGAGAAAACAACAAAGAAATATCCTTGTAGCCAAATTCTCATTTCAAGTTGTAAACAAAGGAGCCATGAGCATTCATACGCAATTATATTCCCGATTTCAATTATGAGCAGAGAAAACCATAAAAATCAATATCTGGATTATAACACAAAGTTTATCAGGCAAATTTCAAGCACTTGATAGTTCCTAGAATTATTCTAGTCTTAGGACGGAGAAAGCGAAGCGAAATAAGACAAACTTATCTAGAGCTTAGATACAACAAAAAGATTGAAGGTGAAAAGATGTCAAAAGTTTAAAAACCATACGAATGAATTCATCTTTTTCTTCCTATTTTCCCCGATCTTTTTCTTCCCCCTCCCTTCACTTGATGTCTTTCTTTCTCCTTTTGAAAGAAGAAATAAAGCGACTTGTGAGCCAATGGCAGTTACATTTAATGAAACCCGAGAGAGGACCCTTGAGCCGCAACCATAATCCATTCAAATTAGATGGAAGGCTTGTCGACTTGCTTTAGAAATAAAGCAAATTAGATCTAATTGGATAAGATTCACATCTATACAACTTCAGCTCTACCAATCATTAAAACTAATGGATAATGACCCAGCTCGAGAAAGAAAAAATCTACATGAAGAGGCGATGATAGTATGGCGGAGTCCTTTGAAGAGTGAAAAGAAGGAAAAAATCAAAGATACCAACAACGGTCCTTCTCATCTATCCTCGGCAATAATTTCGGATAGTGAAACCATACTTCGTATCTAATAAAAGACAAAAAATAACCTATACTCACGCATCGTGAAGAAAAACTCGAAAAATAACAAAGTAGAAATACTAATCATAGGAAAGAAACTACAAACTGCGGAGTGGGGAATGAGGTCGTGTATGATAATGATGCAAAAACTTCAAACTTGCAGCCACTCATCCAATGAGGCATTTGTAGTTCAGTTCAAGCTTCACCTTTAATGATCTCTTATTTTTCTTAAAGTATCAAAACATACGCAAGACACGAGAAAAAGAATCATGAATTTTGAAGGAAAATGGAAAAATGAAAGTAAAAAAAAGAAGTAACATGAAAGTCACGGCCAAATGCTCCAGTAAGTTATGCCTTCTTTCTCACGTGTACACTGCATAGGCTTCTTACATTTCACATATGAATCCCATGTATGAAGCCCACGTCGAGACCCGTTTCACTCCACGAATCAAGCGACACAAAAGAATGCAAAAGAGATCAAGATAAAGTTCGAAATTCAAACCACTTGATATCATTAAATTTAAATTCACGGGAAGAGACTTGCAAGAAGAATAAGCAGTAGCAACTATATGTCAACATGCCATTTCTCCATCAGAGTTTGCGAGCTCGCTCTCCATGTCTTTGGGAGCTTGGGTTAGTTCATCAAGCGATCGCGATCCTAATACACCCAATGAGATTCTTACGATTTCCATTAAATTTCACTTTGGTTCATATTAACAGCAAAAGAACCCTACTTCAGTTTTTAATTGTTTTCAAAATTTCATCACACTTTTTCCTTTTCTAGTTTCACTACTTTTCCTTCTAAAAATTCATAATTGGCAAAAGCCACGACATGTAGACATTCAGTTTCTCTTTGATTTACCATTATATTCTGCACTATTGTAAATCCAAGAAAAATGATACGCAGGCATGCTTATACCACTAGAGTGGAATTGAGAATATGCTGAGGCACAATTGAACATTTTATGGCCCTGAGATCGAATGATCGCTTGAGAATTCATTATGGTGAGGCATATGGAATTTCTTTTGACCATTAGTCTCACTAATTCAAATATTACTTCACTTGCGACATGATCCAGTTACTACTTGGATTGGTGCCATGCGCATAAATTTACCCTCTTATTTCTATAATATTGGGTGTAACTCTGGCCAAAATCACATCTACTGTTATACTATGCGATCTGAACATTTCAAGCTTAATAGGTAGTTGCGGATATTTTCGGGTTTACAACTTGTTGAAAGTTAAAAGGAAAAGATCCTTTGCACTTTGCGGTTCTTTGGACCCAAAATATGCATTATCCACCAAGTATTCTCTACTCACTTCTTGTTTTGTAACACTATAATTATCTTGTAATGTATTTTCTCCTAGGTGATCTCTGAATAAAACATTAGAAGAGTGCATTTGTTTTACCTTTGTTTGTTTGTTTTGAAAAACAAAGAGAGCGAAGGAAAACACAGAGAGCAAAGTTTGGTTGCCAATTTTTTTTTATTTTTATTTTTTTGTTTTAAACAGAACACAAAAACAATAAGAATTCAAAAGGAAACCAGAATAGTTTTTAGAGAACACCAAAATTGTGCTCTCTAAGTTTTCAAAAAGGATGATTTACAGTTAAAAGGTCTTTTGAAAACCTAATTTTGGAGAATTGACCCTTCATCAATTTTGGCTAGTTTTTGATAAATGCCCTCCATTGTTTTCTTGCAAATAACTTTCCTTTAGAGATAATGTAAAAATATTTGGTCCAAAGCGAGTCAAATAAATGAATATCACGAATAGAAGCCCAGAGCACACGGATGAGAAACAAACTAACACACCACCTACTATGGCGAGATTGTGAAGCCCTCCACGGAAATCCTGACCGTTACCTCTAATGACTAGAAATTCCTGTGAGACGAAGCGTGTTGCTTAAACCTTGTATAAAAATTTTCTCCTTTTTCCACAAATCACTGTATGCATAATTTACACTTTCCTAAATATGGCAACGTGATATCCTTACAAAAGAGACTCGGGCTCACACATTTCCACAAACTACACTATGTACATACATATGTTCCATTATACAAATTCAAATATTTCCTTACATATGTAATAATAACAGCACGGTTACAAATGTGAGAGAATCTAATACGCTCAGCGTCCGTCGTGCCTGTACTTGGAAAATAGTTTTAAAATAGGAAAATAATGAGCTAAACGAGCTTAGTGAGTGTATGCTTTATAAAGTATTTTTCTTTTTCGGAAAACATCTCAAAACTGTAAAACTCTCTTTTACAGAATATTTTCCAGAAGCCTTGCTTTCTTACTTTGCTTTAAAAGTTTCTCAAACTTTTCATAACTTCTTGCTTGCTTTAAAAGTTTCTAAAACTTTTCTCAATTCTCTTGCTTGCTTTACCTTGCTTTGCTTTAAAAGTTTATAAAAACTTTTTATAAACCTCTTGCTTTAAAAGTTTCTAAAACTTTTCTCAAATCTCTTGCTTTAAAAAGTTCTAAAACTTGTCTCAAATCTCTTGCTTTAAAAAAATTTCCAAAACATTTTCATAAAAAGCGACTGGGCTTTCGTAGCGCTTTAAAATAAAAGCGGGAGCCTAGAGCTCAACCGTTTTCTTTAATAAATAAGCAGGAGCTTTTGAACTCAGCGGGTTTGCTTTAAAATCACCACAGGGCCTCGGCTCAACCGTCGTTTGAAATAAAAGCGGAGCTAGGCTCAACCCGTTTGCGCAGAAATCACCATGGGAGCTTGTGCTCAACCGTTTGCTTAAAACAAACAGAACTGAGCTCTAGCCGTGCGCTAGTGGATTGGTACCGTCACGTATAGCATGCTTATAAAACATCAACCCTTTGGAGGCCTTCGCTAGGCGGCACCTGAGTGAACCACAGCCTAGGCATCAACCGTCTTGGGGTGGCTGGACTTAGGTCCGCTCACCTAGGTTGAAGGGCCTGGGCACACTTCACTCCACCCTGGTAAATATGGTGGAATTGACTTGGGTCGCCATCACCATAATTTAGTTAACGCGACACTAAAATCTAGCTAGCGCATAAGGCCTATTTTTGCAAATATTCTTTTTGCTTGCTTGCTTGCTCTTTGAAAAGTGGTTTTACAACTTTAAAACCATTTGCTTGCTTGCTTGCTTGCTTGAAACATGGTTTAATAATTCAAAACCATTGTTTGCTTTAAATATGGTTTAAATCAAAACCATTTGCTTGCTCTTTGAATTATGATTTTTCAATTTAAAACCATTGCTTGCTTTTTAAAAGTATGGTTGAATAAATCAAAGCCATTACTTGTTTGCTTTTCTCATTGCTTGCTTTTCAAACATGGTTTACAATCAAAACCATTTAAATACCCGATGTAAGCAGTTTATAATAATAATACACTAGTATTTGAAAAATATAGGTTTAGAACCTCACCTTTTAACTTCACCCAAACTTAGGCACAATTCCACATTTTCAGCCTTGCTTTAGCCTACACACTCACTTGAATCCTGATGTAATTTATATTAATCGCCTCACATTATAACATATACTTAACATGTACTCCACAACTAGCATTTATTTCTCTTGAATTCCCCTTCGTCGGCGCCAGTGCGATTCACGTTTTTCGTCGGGTTCAATCTTATTTGAACCTCTTAATCATTTAAGTAAGGTTCATATACAATCGATGTGTGAATTTGCAGGCTTAATTAACTCTAAAACTGTAAATTCTGCCATTTGCCCTGCTCTGGGACCATTTGCACCAGTGATGCTGTCTGTTGTTATTAGCAACTCTATTTGATTGATCATTCGAATTTGCCGAATTGCTTATTTTACCCTTTTGAGTACCAATTCTCTTCATACAACTTCTCTAACCCATAATACCTCAAAATTCATCATGGAATTCATCCGAAAACAACTCCATAATACTTGTATTGGTGGTTTGGAACCTCATACCACAAAACCCTAGGTGAAAATCTAAGAACTCTTATGAATTTAACCCAAGGTCCACCAATTCTTCTAAAACCATATAATTATGATGATTCCATGTTTATTCTTTACCAATTAGGGTTTTTTACCATAAACTTCAAGAATCCACAGGGTTAGTGATCTTTCCACAAAACCACAGCATAAGGAAGTCACTAATCTCCATACCGTCTAAATCCAAAGGACACATGATCCAAGACAACAACATACCTTGGTTTGGTCTTAACCTCCTTCTCCTTCTTCCTCTTCTTCCTCTTAACTCTCCTTCTTCTCCTCTCCCTACGTTTTTAACAAAAAGGAGACAAATAGATTACACTTTGTCTCACTTGTACCATATTTTAATATTTCCTTTAATTACAGTTAGATCCTTGATCTCTTTAATATTTGCTATCAACTTGTATTATTTCAATTTTTGGCATCCTATCTTCTCAAATTATGCCCTAAATGTCCCATTTGATCAATTACAATTGTACGCTTCTTCTTTCACCAATTTTCGGGTTCACTAAATTTATCATTTCATAATTTCATCTCCAAAATACGACAATGGCACTTAGTGCACATATGCGCCCCTACAGTCACATGTACTGTACATTCTCCCGGGACGGGGCGTTACACAAACCACTTGGACAAAATAACAAAATTGATAAGGGCATCCTCATATACAAGAAAATGAGAAAGAAACCAATTCTCTGGTAACTAGTTCGAGAGGTCTCTTTCAGTTTCAGGTATATATATATATATAACGGAGAGAAGTAGAAACTGAGAAACCCAATCAATTATACGTGAGAGGAAGTGAGATTTGATAGTGAAGACCAACATAGAAAAAACAAGAGGGTTGAGTATATATCCTTAGAATCTCAAGCGGTCGTGAGAATATTGAATAACAAAGTAAACATTCTAACACATGTTTGAGTCAAACCATTTATCAAACATATGAAGCATACGAAACATCTTGATGGGAAGCAATATACCGATGGTCTAGAGTATTCTATCTATATCACCACCAGGAACCTTTTTGAGATTTGTATTCTCCTCTTTCTTGCTCTGAGGTTTCCTTAAACGGGGTTGTGTATAACATGTTTGACAAAATTTCATTTAAAGAACCCTTTCCAGCCCTTTAAAAGTATAAATTTTAAGAAAGAAGCCCAAACCAATATGATAAAACAACCCAATTCATCGATTCTACACTTAAATCAATAGAAAACCACTATAATCCAAAAGTCACATGAAAGTTAAAAGAAAAGGCAGAAGCCTAGAAAAACTAGTTTGGATGAACCACTGGATGTGTGGTGGTTCAACCATCAAAATTCACTGTTTGAAGATAAAGATAAAGTTAGAAATAGGAGAGGAGATGAAACTGGTACAGTACAAATTTGAGAACAAAAAACTTCAAATACTAGGAAACCCTACAAAACCATATGATAGGTGAGAAAATCAGAGAGTTAAATCATTAAAAAAAATGATAATTGATTGAAAGAATAATGTTGCACCAATGGAAAATGCAAACCTTTGCTCGAAGCATCAATTGTCCCGTTATTGATAAATAAAATAAAATAACTGAATGACTTTCGACCATCGAAAGAAATGCTTAAGCAAATCAAGATCATCGAACTCAATTCTTCAACGACAATATTTGGGCTCTACAAAAGGATGAATCATAGTAACAAAGATGATTTAAGCATCAAATAATCAGAAATTAAGAAAGACCATTGCTCCTGCATATGAAAAAATAAATAAAACGGTAACCTTACATGGTTTTCCACTCATGAGAGAACAAATGCTTGAATTCAAATCAAGATTAGTGAACTGCCCTTCGATTGGCTTCTAGAACAAATGCTTAGGTTCCAGTGGAAGAACTAAGAGGAGCATTTGGTTCAAAACGTTCAGAGCAAAAACACATCAATAGAGATATGGGCGGACAGCATCTCATTACAACCATTCACTCAACAACAATGGAAGTCTTATCGACATCAAAGCATCGAGAAGGTAAAAACAATTAATTTCAACTTTTCAATTCAAATTGTCTGTCTTGTTAATTAAAAAAATTACCTTTCCCACAGACGCGAAAGAGAAAGATGAGATTCCAAGAAATCGTATTGAAGGAAACCCGTAAGCGAGGCAACAATGGAATCAAACAAATGCATTTGAAAAATTGATTGAATCCTTTTGTCCCAGCAGCCCTATGAGGACTTCGTGCGAGGAATCAACCACTAAATCCACGGTCGCGTTGAGATCATAGCGAGGAAAATCAGTATGGAATCGTGACGGACGAGGAATCCATGAAGCGGAAAACTAGAGCAATGTGAGAATCATTGGAACGAAAAAGCAATGAGTTAGAAGGGCAAAGAGAAGAAGCGGTCTAAAGCCCTAAGGAAGAGAGTGCATTAAGGGCTATATGCATAACCTATAGTCGGGGTCAAAACCTATACGTGTCCATTGGGTAAAAATATAGCAGTGGTTTTAAATTTTCTCATACCATAGAGGCTTGTATAGTCACGGCAGAGTAATTTCCCCTCCTAAAGATGGGTGAAAAACTCTTGTTGACGCGTGAATTAAATAACCGCAACTAAATGTAGTTTTAGTCATGAAATATTTTGACCCCAAATAAAGTGTGCTACACTGTCAACTTCTTTGTAGTCATTTAGTGACGGTAACCAATGAGATATTCTTTTCGCCTTCCGAAAATGAAAGAAAATCCCAAGGATTGCAAAAGGCAATAACGAAGTGGATAAAGAAACAACAATGATGAGTAACAGTCTGGTTTTGGAACCATTTTTGTCTTGTGGAGACTAAAAAATCCATTCGGAGGGTATATTGAAACTGGGAAGGTATTCTCCAACTAATAAAGTTTTCACGCAGGACTAAAAATTCTTTAAATTTCCTAATTTTTCATGTTTCTTAACCGAGTAAAATCTCACCATATGTAAATAGTATTGGTAGTGGGGATTTATTCATTGGGAGTTAAACTTTGATTTTTAGATTAGTTTGATTAAATACCTTCCCGAAAGCCTAATATCGAAAATTTGATCATTCTTCAATTTCTGCCATAATTTTGACAAAAATACTCCTTGTTTCTTGCAAAAATAACCGTTTTGTTAAGAGATAATGTAAATTTATGAAATGAATAAGGGCATTATTATCCAAAATAGATTATTTTTAAAGAAAAAACATGTTGAAGGTTAAAATCACAAATTTTGAATTATTTGATATCTTTTGACTAAATATTTCTTTTTTTTTTTTACCTCTTTTTTCTCTATGGTTTCAGCTGTGTGTGTATGAGTCTTCAGTGGTTTCCTTTGCTTTTGCTTTTAGATTCTTGGTGCAGGATGTGACCTGCTGATTGTTCTACTCGTTGAAATCTTCCAAAGTTGGCGTGCATCCCATATTCCTTAAGTCAGAAAAGGAAAGAAAAAACTGCATCATATTCCTTGCTACCCTTCTCATCAAATAATTTGAGAGAAAATATAGTATGTTTGAAAAGATTTTAGAGTGTACAATTTGTTAAAGTGTTTGAGTGTTTAATAAATTTTAAAATTAGTTCAAAATTTCAGATAACCACATAATTTGACAATTCAGGAATCATTAAATAAATAAAAACACTCTCTTTGAGAAATTAAGAGTTCCCTAAAATTTTGAAATCAGTTAAAAAAAATTAGATGGTCACCTTATACACTTCATGAACAATCAAATGATACATATTTATTTATTTATTTATTTATTTAATAATCTCCTCCAAAGTTAAGAAAGCATTATATATGAATCTTATTTCCTTTCATCATAAAACTATTATCAATTAAGAAATAAATAGAAAAATTGTCTTTGAGTTACTAATGAAAGAAAGGATACATATATCATAAATTTCTCAGAATGAGAGAGAAAAGAAAGGAGGAAAAGGAAGGAAAAATCTTCTTTCAATTACATTACAACTCTCTTGTCATTTAAATATTTTCAGTTTTCAATTGCCAAAGTGAGATTGCACCTATGGTTTGTGGAAATGACTTGCTAGTCATAAGTCTCCAAGATACTTGTTGCATAGACGGACGAAGTTGTGGATTACAATGGAGACTTTTGAGAGCCAATGATACTATAAGAGCTACATCGTTAGCAGCTAGTGAACTTTAGGATGAAGGCGTGAATCCTAATATATCCTTTAATGTTATGTTTTGAGTTGATGAAGATGATAATGAGTTGACAAGATCTCCCGGATGTATTCCCATCATTGTCTCCAACGCTACCATCCCAAAGCTATAAACATCACATTTCTCGGTCACAACCATAGTATACGCAAGCTCTACAATACGTACAAAAAACATGAAGATCTTGGCTAGGATTGGCAGAAATATTATGACAAACATTTTCAAAAACCATAAAGAGAGAAAACTTTTTAACAATTGAAAACATTAATATTTTCTAAATTATTTGAAGAATAAATAGGGAAAGGCTAATGAAAGTTATAGTCTGATTTAATTGCACAGTGCAATATAGCAAAAGTGCTGCGAAGAGTTTATTGGATGAATTGGGATCTAACGATCTGCTTGATGCCAAAAATACGATAAAAGCTTCAAGTTTGAGTCAAAAGAATGTTGTTACTTGATATGTCTAGATGAATGATAGGCAGGCACAATCATGATGCGTAAGATAAAGCATTGATAATGCTTTTAACAACATGATCACCCTCTTAACTTGATCCAATTCCAAAGCCTCAACATGCCCTCAGGCATACAAAACAAAGCTTCCTCATTCCATATATTTGTAAGCGAAACATGAACTGTTATGTAGACGAGAAGACATGAAGTTTTGCAATGTTGCGGTGTTGTATTGTTGATAGCATTTGGACTTCATTTTCAAAAGCTTTTCAAGTAGAATTTTGGATTCTCACTTTCCCGTCCATGAAGTTTTTCAAGGCAACCACGAGTCGGGAAAGCGATTGTGCTTTGCGTAACCATTTGCCATAACCTCCCGTACCTATGCAGTATCTGAAGTCAAAATCCTCAGTTGCTTGGATGATGTCTTGATAAGCAATCGCACCATCGTAGTCCCACATGGAAAAAAGATCTCCATTTTTCACCTTCTTTATCTTGACTGATTGATTTTTGCTGATTCTTCGTTTATGGAAGAGAAACCCAAGGACTGCAGCCAAAAGGAACAAGGTTGCAGATAAAGAAAAAACGATCAAGATGAGCATGCTGATTTGGTGTCTTTTCTTGCAATGCAGCTAACGTTTGATTTCATCGCATGAACCTTTGTGTAGTCAATTGCTCCGGTGGTGCTCTAGACTGATCCTCAATTGGATTGTGTGATAAATCAATCGATGTCCAAATAATGTTATTCGAAATAAAATGAGGAACAGTCCCAGAAAGAATATTGTATGAGAGATTGAAGTATCTTACTTCTTTTAAATTTCCCAATTGGAAAGGTATTTGTCCGCTTAATAAGTTATTACTCATGTCAATTATACAGTTTCTTAATTTCTCTCTATTTAAGTAGGGGATAACCACTTATTTGATTACCTTGGAGAGTAAGAGAAGTGAGATGGGTGAGATTGCCTAAGATGAAGGTATGACACCATTAAGATGGTTATAACTCAATGCGAAGGGTTGATCAAACTCTTCATTTTCCCAATTTCATGAGGGTTAAACCAACGATGTGGTTACTTTCAAGGTTAAGATAAGTCGAATTTGTTAGATTGCCCAGCTGAAGAGGGATGACACCACTAAGGTGGATTTATAACTGTTACCAAATGGCGCAGGCTCTTCATTTTTCCCAATGACTAGAGGGATAAAACCACTGATATGGTTCCTTTCAGGCTAGACCAGTTAAATTGGTTAGACTGCCCAATGAAAAAGGGATGACACCAGTAAGGTTATTATTGTTCAGGAATATTAAACGCAGATTCTCTAAATGTCCTATTTCAAAAGGGATGGAGCCATTGATTTGGTTACCATCAAGATAAAGATATTCCAGTTTGGTTAAATGTCCTAGAATAGAAGGGATGACACCACTAAGGTGATTATAACTCAATTGCAAATGGCGCAGGCTTCATTTTCCCAATGACT
>JAEQBH010004640.1:0-377564 GCA_016808115.1 Tetrastigma voinierianum
CAACCATTAATGTTTAATGTAGAATCACATTTCTTTTTATTTTAATAATATATAAATTATATTTATCGACTATTAATCAGATCAATGAATCATGAACTAGTATGATACGATCTCACCTCAGTTCTACGCTAAGTGGTACTCAAAGCTTGAGAGATTTTCCTACCTATTAGGTCGGTCTTTGGGGTTAGGCTCTTCGATTTGGCTTGAGACCCTATCATTGATGCTTTCATTGAGAGCCGGTACGTAGCAAGAGAGGGCTACTTGGAAAATGATTACCTAGTACCCCAAAGATGAGTCCAGAGTGAATAATATCCCGAGTGTGAGCTACCTAGAGTGAATGTCGTCCACGTATGTCCAATTTCTTAAGGGGTATCGAATGATACAATCTTATATCGAGTTACATGGTGGCGGGGTGGCACTTAAGCTTGAGAGGTTCTCCCACCTATTAGGCCGGTTTTTTGGGTTGGACTCTCAATGAAAACATAAATGATAAGCCCTCAAGCCCAATCCAAAAGACCGGCCTAATATGTGGGAGAACATCAAACTTAAGTACTACTCTACACTCTTTTATAGAACCGATGTGTGATCGTATGACAGTAATTTTTCAATTTAATGACCGATTAGATTATCATAAGCATCTATAAGTTGCGGTTTTCATTTAAAATATTTTAATACAAATACATCTCATAGCTAAAGTTTGTATGTTTTAATCCACACAAGTGTTACAAAAGAGACTAGCGCATGCGTTAGTAATTTTAAGAACAATTTTTGAAAACACAAGAACACCATTTTGGTGTTCTTTGTAATTTGAATTTAATATTTTCTGTATTCTCTATGATTTTTATATAAAAAAAAAAAACTATCAACCAAATGTGTTCTCCTGTTTTCTTAGTTTTGAAAACATAAAACAATTTCAAAAACCGCCAAACTTATCTTAATATATTTAGAAATCTTGAAATCACGAAGTACCTGATGCCTTTAAATCATGCTATTTGACATGATTTTGATACACATATTTTTATAAAAAAAATATTCTGATTCTTATCCCAAATTAATACAAATTTTAAAAAAATTACTAAAATAGTTTGAAAAGCAAACTAATGCCCAAAGTAATACGTCTGCCACGTTGAAATTTTTTTTAAATTAATGTCGTAATGAGCGGCATTACTAAAAAATTCTAACATAAACATCGTAATTTTGTAATATTTTTAGAAGTACCTCTTTGTAGAAATAAATGATTAAGTATAGGTATCAAAAGTCCCGATAATACAAAAGCGAGGTGTTTAACAAGGGCGTTTGTTTGGAATCCTAAAAATACTAATAAAAGAAAATAAGAAAAGTAAATTGTGGAGGAGAAAATAAAAATAAGATTAAACTTAATAAATTAATTTCTATATATTAATTCAGAAACTCATTTTATTTCTTTCTCTCTATTATATAATGACTAAGAAATTCAAAAATATGAAAAAATTTGAAGAATTTTGATTATATTTTATTTTCTTAATGAAACCAGACATAGGAAAATAATTTTTCTTAGGCTCCATTTGGAACCCGAAAAGTGCTACGAAAAGAAAAAATACAAAAAAATATATATATATTTTCTCATGTTTGGTTTCACCATCAAAAATATAAAATATAATCAAAATTCCTTAAAATTTTACTATATAATAAAATTCCTATAATAGATATATACAAATAAAATGAGTTTGAATAAACATATATGATTAATTTATTAAATTTAAACCTATTTTTTATTTTCCTCTAAATTTTCCTTCTTTACACTTTTCCTATCTATTTTCTTTACTCGTACTTTCTGGATTCCAAATAGGTTTAGTGTTTTTCTTTCTTAATACTTTCCGATTCGCGAGGTGAAGTCTTAGCAAGGGTTGGGGTTAGGTGGGCTCAATTGGGCTGGGCTAAGATTGGGGCCCAACATCTCACATACTAAAATTTTGAAACGGAGAACGAAATTGTTGCCAATGTTCATTTTGTCGACAAAAAACAAAGATATCTTCTTTTCTATGTGCTTGAATTTAAATCATCGCCGTTATCAAAGCGATTAGATTAGAACAAGTGCTAAGAGGCATGTTTGTTTTAAATTTTTGAAACTATTTTATATTCTAAAAATAAGGAAAATAGGAAAATCACGGTTGTTTTCAAGTTTGTTTTACTCATGGAGAATAAAGAAAACACTAATTTTAGAGAAAAATAATAGTTTTCAGATAACACCAAAATGGTGTTCCTGTGTTTTCAAAAATTGTTCTCGAGAACAATTTTCAAAAACATGAACCAAATAGGCCCTAAGGGTTTATTTAATTCCTGTTTTTAAAAAATGTTTTCTATTTTTAAAAAACAAATAGAACAAATAAAATAAGGAAAACACATTTGGTTCCAGTTTTTTTTAATAAACACAAAGAACATTGAAAACACTAAATTTAGAGAACAATAACTGTTTTTAGAGAACATAAAAAATAGTGTTTTTTGTGTTTTCAAAAACTGTTCTCAAAAACAATTTTCAAAAAAATGAACCAAGCGAATTTGAATTACATTTGGTTCTGTTTTTTAAAATTGTTTTATATTCTTAAAAAAAACAAATAGAACAAAGAAAATAGGGAGAACAAGTTTGGTTCTTTTTTTCTTTAATAAACACAAAGAACACGAAAAACAGTGGGTGGTGTTTTCATGAGACTAGAGGCTAGGCGTCTTTGGTTCTGTTTGGGGCCGAATCCGGCGGCTCACGGGGCGTTAGGCTCCTACGCAAAACAAGAAACAAAGGATCGCGGGGCTTGCAGTTGCCCTCCGATGCCTAAGTCAATTCTTTCCCGTGGAAGAGAATATCAACTACTTAGGGAATGAAGTTTTGTGCATATGTTTGCGTACCTTTCACCGATGGGGTGGCCTGGTATTTATAATGGATGATCATGACAACTTTCTTAGTTGGATGATGACACTGAATAGTATCTTTCCTTATTGGAGGATGATACGATATTCCTCCAATTGGGTGGGAGATTTTCTTTCCCTTATCAAAATGGCAGGTGTAAAGGGATAATTGATGACTTTCAGTTGGATGATACGATATTCCTCCCAAATTGGGTGAAATTTTCTTTCCTTATTGTCGTTAGATTAATAAGAGATAATTAGTGACGTAATTAAAAAAATATTATGTTTCTAATTCGTGGAGATTGGGTATTTTCCTTTAATATGAATTCTTTGATTACATTACCAGCCTTTTGAAGTGGTGAATTGGACCCTTGTTTTGGGCCTATATTTGGGGGATGTTATCAAGGGCCTATTTCTAGTACTGGGCCCATTTTTTAATCCCGTTTTGGGCTTGTGTTTGGAGACTGCTTTATTATTTCAAACCCCATCAGTTACCCCCTCCCGATGGCTCACTAAGCAAGCGTAGGCAAAGGGGCGTATCGCTTCTCCCCGGATCAGCGTGATATCCACGTGGCTGCCCAGGAAGGTTTGGTCCGGTTTTATCGTTCTTTTAATTGTCTTGCAATTTAGATACTTGGTTTTAGGTTGTTGTGCCTTACGGCCAGGCTCGCGAGACCTAGGCTATTCTACCTTTGACCCAGGCTGCACGTAGACTCCTTGAGCGCAGGCTCTCCGGCTTGGTACGCAAGCTCTCTGGACTCAGCTACATGGCACCTTGGCCCAGGCTACATGGCTCCCCCAGGCTGTGTCCTTGGTACTTGACCTCCTTGAACGGTGTGCTCTGTCCCCGAGCTCTTGGGCTCTGAGGCTACATCAGTTATGCTCCTAAGCCCAGGCTGTGGGCTCCACAGGCGAGGCCTTCTTGGTGATAGCTTTGCGGTGGCAGGAAATTTGGGCTCCTGAGCTCGGGGCGCCTGGCAATTGTTAAGCTCTCTGTCTGACCTCTCTTGGTCTCTTAGGCGCGAGGCCTTCACAGTGATAAGCTTTGAGCGGTTGCTATGCTCCTGTTAAGGCTGTGAGGCCGTTAAACTGCAAAGCCCAGGCTATTGGGCTCAGGGGCGCTAGGCCTCTGAGCTATGGATCAGTGGCTACTTGGCACTTCCTTGACGAGTTATGTTTTGTAATCACGAGCTATTGGGCTCTTGGGCTACATGGCTCCGTGGCTGCTCGGCCTTCCTAGGCTATTTTGCCTTTTGAGCATTTAAACACGAAAAGGCTGAGCTTCTGGAGCTCTTGAGCTACGCATGGCTCCATGGCTACTTGGCCTTCCTTGAGCAGTTATGCTCGGCGGGTTTTGGGCTCTGAGATACATGGCTGCGGTTGCCAGCCTTTTAGTATTCGCTCTACAAAGGCGAGCTTACAGGCTCCTGGGCTGCCGTGTTTCATAGCCTTTGAGGTACATTACGCTCTGGAGTGGCTTAGGCTCTGAGCTGCCAGCTCCGTGGCTACTTGGCCCCTTGCTAAGCCTCTTCAGGCTCTTTAGCTACTTGGCTCTGTGGCTACATGGCCTGTTCGAACTGAGTTGCTAGGCTCATGAGCTACTTGGCTCCGTGGCTACATGGCATGTTCAAACTAAGCTGCT
This sequence comes from Tetrastigma voinierianum, assembly GCA_016808115.1. Lineage (NCBI taxonomy): Eukaryota > Viridiplantae > Streptophyta > Magnoliopsida > Vitales > Vitaceae > Tetrastigma > Tetrastigma voinierianum. Next base: position 4,523 of record JAEQBH010004640.1, read on the forward strand.
GGGCTCCTGAGCTACTTGTCTCCATGGCTACATGGCCTGTTTTAGCGATTACACTCTGCTGGCCCGAGCTCTTAGGCTCCTTGAGCTGCAGCCGTGGCCATGGCCTATTTGAACTAGAGCGCTAGGCTCCACAGGCTACTTGGCTCCATGGCTACATAGCTTTGTTTGAAGCCAATTGCTATGCTCTGACTACTTGGCTCAGTGGATACATGGCACATTCGACCCAGGAGTTCTTTGGGCCTCACAGGCTACTTAGTCAGGTGGCTACATGGCACATTTGGCGATTCACGCTCTATGAAGCGAGCTACTTGGCTTTGTGCACACATAGCATGTGGCGAGTATTGGGCTCCCCGAGCTCACTTGGCTCAGTGGCTACATCGCTGTTGGCGATTCACCTTCTGGCTTGGCTTCGCAGCTCGTGCTTCCCATAGCCTGTCGACCCAGCTTCTTTGGGCTCTGAACTACTTAGCTCCATGGCTACATAGCTGTTTAACGATTACGCTCTGGCCCGACTACCCAGCTGCAATGGCTACATAACTGTTGGCCCGAGCTCTTGACTCTTCTTCTGGCTCCGTGTCTTCCACTTTATTATTGTTGCCCAGCTCTGTGGCTACATAACTGTCGGGCGAGTTCTTGGGCTCTGAACTGCAGCTCGTGGCTCATGGCTTTGTTTGGCGGTTACACTCTGCTTGAGGGGCGGAGCTCTTGGGCTCACGACATCCGTGCGGTTCCATGCTTATTTTGTACGTATTGAGGTGGTACATGGGGTCTTTGGTTAGTCGAGCGTCTCGATCTGGTCCCGAACTTCTGCAGGAAAGAAATTAGCACCGGCGGTGAATGGAGACTTGGTTTGTTGCACCAGGGCGTCCACCAAATTGGAGCTCGGCGCACCGCTACCTTCATGTGGCTGATTTCTTGCTGAATGTCCCTGAACCTTTGCTCCCACGACCTCTCCTCGTTGCGATCCTCTCCGAGGGGTTGGTAAGGATCATGCTCCCTAGTGTGGCTAGTTTCCCTTCTCTATCTGCTTCTCGACGAGGGTCGAGGTGTTGCTCTTCTCGGGTAACAGGGTTTTGGTCTTTTCGGGCCTGTCGTGTCTCACAGGGCGTCGTGTTGCGGTGATTGTTCGACTCTTCCAATGATGTTGGTTGGTGGCGTGGTGCCTCCACCTCGTCCATGTTGGCCTGTACTATCTCTAACGCGCCTTCGGGAGGTTAGTTGTCCACCATGGCTACAGTCTTGCATCCTGGAGATTGATGTGCGCTCACCTTGTGTTCGAGTTGATACCATTAGTCATTGGGGCCGACTTTATTTGTAAAGGAATTTATCGTTCCCACGATGGCGCTAAAGCGATGATGCTTTCAACGAACAGGCTAGGCGTGTTAGTTTGCTAGGCGGTCCCGTGGCTGCGTTGGGCTCCTCTGGCTAAAAACGAAACAAAAGTTGTGAGGCTCGCCAGTTGCGCTCGATACTAGTCAGTTCTTTCTTGTGGAAGAAAATGCTTTAACCCAGGAATGAAGTTTTGTGCATATGTTTGTGTACCTTTCACCAATGGGGTGGCCTGGTATTTATAATGGATGATCATGACAACTTTCCTAGTTGGGTGATGACACTGAATAGTATATTTCCTTATTGGAGGATTAATCACGATATTCTCTTGGGTGGAGATTTTCTTTCCTTATTAGCAGATTAATAAGGGATAATTGATGGGCAATAATTAGGAAATATTATGTTTTCCTAATTGGTGGAGATTAGGTATTTTCCTTTAATATGAATTCTTTGATTACATTACCAGCCTTTTGAAGTGGTGAATTGGGCCCTTGTTTTGGGCCTATATTTGGGGGATGTTATCAAGGGCCTATTGCTAGTACTGGGCCCATTTTTAATCCCGTTTTGGGCTTGCATCTTGGGTCTGCGCACCTATTATTTAAAACCCCATCAAAATTCAAATAACAATAACAGCTTTAGAGAACATCGAAAATGGTGTTTCTTTGTTTTCAAAAACTATTTTCAAGAATAGGAACGAAACGCCCATCAAACCTAGCTCAAATGGTAGAATCTCAACGTTAAAACAACAAAGCGGGGGGCATAGCAGGGGAGGAGTCCCGGATTCGAGTCCCAATGAGTCCAGAAATTATTCTATATGCCCGAGTGCATGCTACATAAAATCATGACGAACAAGTCCTTAGTTTCTCATTCACCCATGGTATTTGTTGATTTCTTGAAAACTCGAGCTAGAATTCTTGAAAGACCGTCATTAATTTACGTTGAGCCCAATTTGTTGGGCCTAGACTAGGGGAGGGGGAATCATTGAACATACATTACATTAATTAATTAATTATTTTAGAAAGGTGGACGAAATGTTAGATGGTATTTGTTGAGTAGTCGGAAAATGGAGTGGCGGAGTTTGATACAAAATAAGGGCGGCTGGCGGCTCTTCCTTTTTCTCAAAATTGATAAATTTATTAATTCGGGTTAGCAAAACAATCGATAGAAATATAAAATTAAAAGTGCTAAAAACTTTAGAGGATATTACATTTAACCAGATAATGGAAAAAGCAGTGGTTCAAGACTTACCGTCACATTTGATGACAAAAAAGCTGTTTGAATATAATAAGATTCACTTTATCTGGCATAAACAAACTGAGATTAAAATTTGATCAAACAGTTTTATGGATGAACTTTCATTTCAGATTAGTGGCGATATTAGCTTGCAGAAGAAGCTATTTTAAAAAATGTTTTTATTTAAATGACCTTTAAATATTAGCCAAACTCAAGGAGTGATGGATGGCGATTAGTATATCAGCCCCAAGCTAAAACCAACCAAATAAGAAACTCAGATTCATAGTAATGGCATAAGATCAAGACATTTGAAATTTTCAATTTGTCAAAGTGGTTGTCAAAGTTGTCTCAAAAGCAAGTAGAGGAGACTTTTTCTCTAACTCAAGTCACATGGCAGAACGTGAGCAATTATTAGAAACGAGGAAAGCTACTTGGGGAATAAGACTTTAGTGGATAAGCGACTTAGAGAACAAAACTCTAGTGGAGAAGTGAGTCGTTACTGGAGACGATGGGTTGGGCAGTTATTCAAGAATGCTTATAAAAGGAAGACTCAACATCATAGCAAGGCTCGATAAAAATCAATCATCAACCAACACTCAAAACATATCATTTCATCATCAATTTCTCTTATGTTTCTACTAGTTTATTAGCTATACTGTCTAGATCTCTAGTTTAGTTACATGTTTTTTTCTTACAAGCATATGTTACTTTAAGCTTTCTTGTTTGATGTTCATTTTAGTCTATTCTCTGATGTTTGTTATCTTTCAAGCTAGTTTGTACAGTTTTTCTCTTAACTTTCAATACAGTCCAATTTTCAAAGCATTTTTGTCACACCCCCACCCCTACTAGCGGCAGTGTGCGAACACCTGGTAATTTGTTACTTCCAGCGACTAGAATCACATTGAAGCGAAGCGTGTTGCTTGTTGAAAACCCGTATAAAAATTTTTCTTTTCTAAACTTGTGATTTTATAAAATTTCAGCAGCATAACAGCTACATACAAGACATATCCCAAAACCTGTATATACAGTTTACACTTTTTCCAAATATGGCAACCAACACACTCTTTCAAAGAGCCTCAGGCTCATCACATTTTCACAAAACAAAACTATGTACATACATATACTCAACTGTACAAATTCAAAGTATTTCCTTACATAAGTTATTTAATACAACACTATACTAGAAGTCAGGAGAATACTAAAATGCTCCAGCGTCCGGCGTCTTTGTGTGCACGGAAAATAGTTTTTAAAACGGGAAAATAATAGGCTAAGCAGGCTCGGTGAGTGTATGCTTTATAAAATGCTTTTCTGATAATATCTCCAAAGCGTAAGCCCAGATTTTACAAGACATTTTCCAAAATCCTTGCTTGCTATAAAAGTTTCTAAAACTTTTCATACTATGCTTGCTTGCTTGCTTGCTTTAAAAGTTTCTAAAACTTTTCAAAAACTATTTGCTTGCTTTTCCTGTAAAAGTTTCTAAAAACTTTTCATAAAATGCTTGCTTGATTTGCTTTAAAAGTTTATAAAACTGTAAAACTGGGGAAAATTAGAAATTTTCAAAAATGGTAAAATGATAATAAAAATAATAAATTATCATAAGGGTTCAGGGAAGCCTAGAAATTTCTCTAGATCTTAGATGATGAAAGCAATTGCTGGCAGATTAAATTTGTCTCGCGAAATCTAGTGATCTGAAAAGTTTCAAGCCAATTAAGACAAGTGGAATATTTTCACGATTTCTAGGTGATAAGTCGTCGGTGACTTGAGGGGCCAGATTTTACGAAAATCTCGAAGTCGAAATGGCTTGGGCTAAGTTCATTTAAAATAAAGTGAGCTGAAGAAATAAATTGTTTTGAGGGAGTAGAAAGCAGGACTGAATGAAACAAAATGAATCATGTATCCAAAATAATAATAATAATAATAATAATAAGAAGAAGAAGAAGAAGAAAAGAATAATAAAATAAAATAAAAGGATAAAATCAAAAGAAAAAAAAACGGACAGGAGGGAGACATGCGTCAGAGTCCGAGAGAGGTTTTAATTTTATTTTTGCCCTCTTTGCTTTTCTCGAGATCTCTGATCGGATAGTAGGTTTCGTCGGGGCTGAAGAGCAAAGTTGATATCTGTGATGAGAGCTGCGCGTGGGCACAAAATCTTAGGTTTCATCCAAACTCCATAAGGTAGGAACTTTCTCTACTTGTGTTATTTCTAGCCTAAAGGCTGTTTAATGGTTTGGAATTGGCTTAGAGGCGTGAAAGGCCATAAATTTGGAATCTCAATTTTTTGGACTTAGTGGAATTTTAGGAATTTGGGACTATTTTTCGATAGTCGGAAATTTGATTCGAGGCATTTCCTGGTCGGGCTGAATTTTCAAGGCCCCATTTTAGGCAGTCATGGCGGAATTCGGGACTATTTTCGATGGAGTCCGGTGTGTTGAGGTTTGGTTTTGCTCTCGGGACTGATGTCTTCGGGTTTTGTGGTGTGTTTTGGTATCACGATATTCGGTGATGAACCGTGAAGGGACAGAGGTGCCACTATTTTATATGGGTCAGAGATTTGGGCCATTTTATTGTGTTATTACTAGAAAATGAATAACGTGAATAGTAACTTGAATAGTAATGTGAATAGTGACACAAAATTATTTTTTTGTGTGAAAATGTGTATGATTGAGTGATTCAAAATGAATTGCTCGTGTTTGTTAATTAGCCCATGTGAGTTAATTTTGGTGTAATTGATTGTGAATTTGCATAACATGTTTTATGTGATTTAATTATGTTAATATATATGCATGTGAATATATTAGCATGAATGTGTTTGGAATTGGCATCATCATTCCATATGCCTTTAGGGTAACCTAGAAATTAGGTGTGAGTGCATAGTTGAGATCGACCTTGTGTTAGGTGTTTGATGGTGTTGTGTCGTAGTACACGGTTGTGGATCAACACTGTGTAGGGTGTTGATTAGTGGGCTTGATTAATAAGACAACATCCAAATGAGTCGCACGGGTTAAGAAAATGGAAATGGATAATTGCATTTCATATGCACTAGGGCGCCCTAAAACAATAGGAGTGAGTGCATGAGGTGGTTTCTTGAGAGAATTGTTCGGAGGGTTGACCAACAATATTATTTATCGGAGTGTGTGCATAAGCGTCGGAGGGTTGTCCATATAATATCAATCGTTAGAGTCGGCCCCGATTGATATACATGGAGGGTTGTCCATATAATATCAATCGTCGGTCGGCCCGATTGATATACATCGGGTTGTCCACAATATAGATTATCGGTCGGTCCACTATTATATCGGAGGAGTCGTCCACGGTTAAAAACAAAATACCCTTTATTTGGAAATAAAGTTTCATTCATGGAAAAATGCACATGTTTGAGAATTCGGTGAGAACTTCGGCGTATGGGTGTAAGAGACCCGCGATATCATAATTCTATATGGGTGTAAGAGACCTGCGGTATCATCTGAAAAGTTATGTTGCCCAAGGAAGACACATGGTCATGTTTATCACATAGACTTCGGGTTGTGTGATAGGAGTCGAGATTTACTTGGGATTTGTTGCACATTGACACTTGCATTGGGTAATGGAGCCGGTGAGGGCTCGATACTTGGGTCATTGGTAATACCAGTGATAGTTGTCACAGTTGGCGTATGCATGTGAGACGAGTCGGTGAGTGACTCGGGATATATTACTCAATGGCATATTGAGTGATGGAGCCAGCAAGAGCTCGGTACATGGGGCATGGTGAGTTGAGTCTCATTTATGGCCTGTAGACATTTAGGTAGACATGTGTATGTTGCTAGGGATGTGTGTTTGATTATAGAACATTGCATGTGCACTTGGGTGGAGTAGCCTGGCAAGAGATTATCATTTTCTTGGGCTTTGCTCTCCGTCGTGGGACCTCCCATATGAAGGATTGTGGCTTTGATATATATTTTGTAAATATATGGAGTTTGTATTTATTTGTATAAGGTGATGTAATTTAAACTCTTATAGACTATAGTTTATAATCATGTGCTTATATGTTTAGTATGGATAAATGGGCCTACGTGGCCATTTTACTGATAATATGGACCGGTGTAGTGGGTTGTATAATATTGGGTCGTGTTGTCAAATTGTAATTTGTACAAGTTGTATTTTGAGTAGAACTCCCATTACAAAGGGAGACTACTGCTTTCGATTTTGTTAAATCATGGGTCCGGAAAAGGGGACAACGATGTTGTGAGGTGTTGGGTTACTCGACATCCTGTATTCAGAGGTTGTGGGTTGTCAACGGGACCCCCGGGATAGGGGTGTTACAAAAACTTTTCATACTTTCTTTTAAAAGTTTATAAAACTTTTTATAAATCTCTTACTTGCTTGCTTTACCTTGCTTTAAAAGTTTATAAAACTTTTCATGAATGCGGGAGCTTGGCCTCAACCGCTTGCTTTAAAAGCCTATAAAACTTTTTATAAACACGGGAGCCTGGGCTCAACCGCTTGCTTTAAAAGCTTATAAAACTTTTTATAAACACGAGAGCCTAGGCTCAACCGCTTGCTTTAAAAGTTTATAAAACTTTTCATAAATCTCTTGCTTACTTGCTTTACCTTGCTTTAAAAGTTTATAAAACTTTCATAAATACGAGCTTACAGACCAGCCCAGCTTGCTTTAAAGTTTATAAAACTTTTTATAAACACGGGAGCCTGGGCTCAACCGCTTGTTTACCAGTGGTTGATTTTCAAAACTGTGTGAAAAATGTTTATAAATCAAGATCAACCATTAGAGGCCTTTCTTGCTTCTTTGTGCCACCCCAGTAAAACACGGGTGCGGAGCTTGGCTTGTGTCGGTGGGGACTTAGGTCATCACCCTAGAGTGGAAGAAACCTTGGCTCAATTCCCTTTCCTGTAAATATGGTGGAATGACCTTAGTGCACATCACCATAATCTAGCTAATAGCGCTAACCCTATATACTCGATCGTGCCACGGTCTCCTTTAAATGCCATGATGCATGAACTAAGTTCTTGAGCCAGACAAATCTAAATGCATGAAATGATGTCCTAACACCACCGCGCATGTACGGAATACCTCTGACCGGTATGCTTGCTTAAAAGTAGGGATTTTCGTTAGGTCTGTTTTATAAAATATACTTTTGTTTGCTTGCTTGCTTGCTCTTTGAAATATGGTTTTACAACTCAAAACCATTGCCTTCCTTTTTAAAGTATGGTTGAATATCAAACATTGCTTGTTTGCTTTTCACAAATGGTTTAAATCAAAACCATTGTTTGTTTAAAAACTCATTGCTTGCTTGCTTTAAAATATGGTTTACAATGAAAACCAATAAATACCAGTGTAAAACAGTTCATAATAATACACTAGCATTTGAAAAATAGGTTTAGAACACTCACCTTTTTGTTTGCAAAACTTGAGCAAACTCCATAACTTTCCGCCTTTGCTTTTAGCCTACACCAGGCGAATCTGTGAAAACGTGTCCTTTGCGTATAGCGTAAAACTTAGGTGCTTACACGCAAGTCACTTTAGGGTCACACAACATTCATATAAATCCAAATGAACAAATTACCCTTGCGCACTAAAAAGCCCCTAACAAAAAAAAAAAAACCACTCATTTTGGCAAACCTTTTTCCAACAATACTCTTTGGACTTTATTACCCAAAAATTATTCAAACGGTCTTTAAAATTGTAAACTCTCCATATCAGTCCTTTATATATCAATGACATCTCTTTAGAATTTTCAATTTAAAAATTTCTTCCTCTAGACCCTCAACCACATAACACAAGTTCCAACATTTTTTTTTATGCCAAATTGGTTAGCTCCTTTGAATCACCTCTTTATTATCATGAAGTTTTTGGGGTCTTAAATCCATAAATTGGAAATTTTTTCTTCACTCATTTGAATCTATGGTTCTAAGGTTTCTTCTCCAATTAGAATCACCCAATTTGGATCACCAAAACTCAAGTTATTGTATTTTACATCTAGATTACTCAATTTGGCATAACAGAATCTGCACATAGCTCCACTTTGACAAATTTCTGGGCACTTTGGGGTTATAATTTGCATGCACTTCCTTCATCTAACTTATTTCCCTAGAATTCTATTTTACCCAGAATTTTGAATCACTCAATTTGGACGAGTGAAACTCCACTTATGGCCAAAACACTACAACAATACCCAAAACAAAGCATAACCAGTGAGCTACACGAGCTCACCTTTCAGTCCGTATTTGGGAGCCTTAGAGCTACAATTTTCTCTTGGTCCCTTCTATACATTTGTAGCCCTATCTCTTATTGTTTTTTACAACCATTCCTCAAAACCAACATGGAATTTACCCAAAACAACTCACCATGTGTTGGTAGTTTAGAGCTTTATAACCAAACCTAGGTAAAATCCCGAATTCATACCAAGGTCCACCAATCCATACAAAACCATAGAAATAGGAAGAATTCCTTGTTTATCTCATACTAATTAAGGTTTTACCCACATGAATTCAACAAATCTGGGGTTAGGGTGATCTCTCAACACAAACCTAGAAAAAAGGAGGAACTAATCTCCATGGAAAACCCTAAAAATCAAACTAAAAACCCAAAATACACATGTTTCCAATTCAAAAACATACCTTTTTTCTCTTCTCCTTCTTCTTCTTCTTCTTCTTCCTCCTCTTCTTCCTCTCTTCTTCTCCCTTTATGTGAAGCCCTAGCTTTGTGAGACCAAAAATGAAATGTTTGTTTGTCTCAACTCCTTTTATATTATCATCTTTCCCCTAATTACAAGTTGGTCCTCAAACTACATCTTATTTGTACCATAATTTTGCTATTTCTAAAATAGCATACAATCTTCTTTTATTATGACCTTCATCTCATTTTTGGCAAATTACAACTTTACCCTTGTTCTAGTACAAAATTCCGGGTTAAATAAATTTATGATTTCCTGATTGCGTCACGAACCCGCGACTCGAAAAATACTACAATAACACTTGGGTACGCCCTTATTGCCCCTCGATTACCGTACCATACACACCTTCTCGGGACAGGGCGTTACAATTTTCCACTTAGATTCCAGCGAACTATCAAGGGAACTAGGGAGTACATTTTTCACTTAAGCAGAAGTTAGATTTCAACATAGTTTCAATTGGAAATATAATTTCACGGCATGCCTTCTGTTCACCAATTCCCGTGCTTTTGTATGTTATAGACCCAAAATCCAACATAAAATAGAAGCTAGTCGTCGATGGCAAAACTACCCGCTGGAATAGGTCAACGACAAAACACGCCACAACTAGTCATGATAAAAACACGAAAAAACAAATTTTTGCTAGCCGACATCCTCGGTAGTGTATTTTCTGAGCATTGATTCTCATATAACTTTTGCTTCCTGATAGGCATAGTAGACATCAAACAATTCGTTAGATAATGTGGTTAGGATGGTGTGTTGACAAACCTTGTTCGTGTATGTCCATGCCTCAAAGTTGGGAAGCGTGTTTTCAGTTGATAGCAACCATGCCACTCCATGCATATCAAGTGTGAAATATGCTTTCCCATCAGCAGCGAAATTTTGGCAGAGATTTCAATTTTGGAGATGTCAGGAAGGGCTTGCGTCGGCGGAGGCTTATAAGAAGCTGCGAGGTGTAGTAGTACATTTGGGTTTATGTCCCGATGGAGGAGAGGTGTAGTGGAAGGAGTTACATTGAGAGGAGCTGCACTAGGAGGAGCTGCAGATGCTCCAATAGGAGGAGGAGGGGGACTATAGCATTGGTGTCATGGTAGTTCTGGAATTGTTGGAGCCGTAGACTACGAGGTCGGAAGCGACCCCGAGACGATGTGTGAGCTAGAGTAGGAGCTGGAACACGAAGATCGTTGGAGGGGAGGTTCGGGACTAATGGTGAACCTATAAAATGAGTAGAGGTTGGAAAACAACTTGACTAAGGTGTGTAAAACACTATCCTTAGAATTTGATTCCTCGGGATCTGTGATTCTTGAGACGATGGCTTGAACTGCGGAGGAGAGTATAGCGAGAGATGAGACGAGGTAGAAAGAAGGTGGAGAAAAAAAAAAGTAGTCTCTAAGATCATGAGCTGTTTGTTGGCATTAAGAATAATTAGATCAAAACGTTTGGCATTAAGAATAATTAAATGCAGACTTAATTTTTTAGTTAGACCCTATAACACATGAGCTATGATGGTCATTGCCTTAAAGTTCCAACTTTTGATGATCACAAGTGGGATTTTAAAAACTGACAAATCACTTGTTTGTTTGGTCCCAAACACTTGAATTTGGAAATATCAATAAATCTTTAATTAAAATTGAAGGAGGTTTTTTTCGTGGTCCCAAACACTTGAATTTTGAAATATCAATAAATCTTTAATAAAAATTGAAGGAGATTTTTTTCTGAAAAAAAAAACCTAGAAAATTCTTTTTCGAAATCTTTTTCCAAAAATTCATTTTTCGGGAAAACGACCTTTCTTTCAAGTAGCTGTTTCCCAAAAAAGGAATTTTCAGGAAAGGTATTTTCCCAAATCACTTTTCTTATGAGCTCTTTTCCCGGCTTATTTATTTTTATCAAAAAAATTCTTTTTTATCTTTTATCCAAAATGAACAAAATTTTCTTCTTTTTTTTCCAAAAAATAAAATTGATAATTTTCAGCGCATATCATCTTCAGAACACAAAAATTTTTCTCGCAAACCACCAATTTGTCGTAAACCAATCCGTCTTCAATTTGTAAGAAAAATATGTTTCCTTCCTTTAGAAACCCGGGAAAATGTGTATCTTTCTGTAGAAACCCAATAACATAGAAACAAGGTGCTTAGACATTCCAAGCAACATAAACACAGTGCCGCAACATTGTTGGAATATGTTTCAAACTCCTAATTAGTATTAATTCCTATTTGTAAAGGAGTTGCACCTAAGCGGATCTTAATGTACGTGTTGCTGCTCCACGATGAAGAAAAGTTGTCCTAGATAAGAGTAAGCTCTTAAGGCATGTGGTGCTTCACAAAGCCAGGTGTGTGCTACAATGCAATAGAAGCCAAGAAAAATCCTGGGGTGCACAAAGTGGATGGATGGATAATCTTTTTAGAGGAGGTTTAGTTGTACTTGTTCGATGGGAGGATTGTTAGAGCTTCAAATTGAAGATCTATAGAATAACAAATATTTCAAAGCACAAAAGATAAAAACAAAAAGGAATTTCAATTCAAGGTGGAGTCAATGATGGAATCTGATCAAAGGTGGAGATTGTTGGAAAATGTCACAAATTCCTAGTTAATATTAATTCCTATTTATAAAGAATATTTTATAAGATAATTCTTAGGTGGTTATATTATTGTAACATCAGGTTTCCTTGTAGGATAAGGAAAGTGGTTAGGAATATCACTATAAATATTCTAGGTCATGAGGGGGAAAAGTTATGAAAGAGATGGGCTTGTAAAGGCTATACAGGGTGTGTTTATGATCAATGACACAGTAATGAAATACGAAACAAAGAAAAACACCAAATTTACGTGAAAATTCTTATGGGAAAAAACCATGAGCAAAGGAAAAAACTTCACTATGAATATGAGAGAGATCACAAAAGTTCGGCGGAATAGAGAGTAACCTAGTATGTTAATTTTACGAAAATACCCAAGCAGAAAGGTCCATATCGCGGGGGCTTGCCACAACAAATCTTCTTTTTTTTCTCAACTTTTTCTTTTCACAAAAGTCGCATCACGGGCCTTTGAGTCGGACATAGGCCCAAACCAAATTCAAGTCGCAAATCAATAAGGTGTGTAGAGATGTGACGAAAAACGGCGATACATGGTGGAGCGAGGGATTTCCCAGTTGAGGGTATGAATACAAGGAAGGGGGGAAACATGGGATGTTTCAGGAACCTAATTGTATGTTGTTCTACCTCTGTAATATTTTCTATCATATAGTGGAAAGATTCTCTCTCGTCTGTGGATGTAGACATGGTTGGTCGAACCACATTAAAACCTCATGCATCTTTGTGTGAATTATTCAATATCATTTTGTTCTTAAATTCTTATTATCTACATTAAAGCTTTCGCTAGCACAGCAAACATAACGGTTAGTTTGAACAAAACCAATAAACAAAATAAAAAAACATAAATAATAGATAGGAAGGAGAAATAAAACCAAATAGGAAAATAACCAAGTCTTGTGAAATCCACAGTTTCCTTAATACAAATTCCACTGGTGCTTTGAGATTTTCAAGTGTCGATCTCCTAGGATAAAGCAGTTGTCGAGATAGTTTAACAAGCACTTTGATTCCGTGCGATGAGTGAAAAGGTGTTTGACCTATTACAGATGAAAGGAAACGGAAGGATAACTTAGATTCACGAAACTTCTGATCTTATATCCTAAAAGACATGACACCCCTTATATAGAGGAGAGATGTGACTCTTAAACTTCTTGAATACCAAAGATGTGGCTTCTCAAACTCTTAGAAATCTAAATGAAATAATAATTTCCTTCACAGAATTCCTAACCTTTTATTAATTTCATACATAATTCTCATATCTATAGTCTAGTTCATAGTGCCAAGCAAAACAAGTTTATGGGTCAATTTGTAGATGTACACAAAGATATGACTATTCTTGAAATCCAAGTCTTTGCAATGTGAGGGGCTAATCTAGCTTAATCCGATTCCAATACCACACATCCTTATATATGAAAATGTTCACTCATAACTATGATTTAAGCAAGTGATTCTATGCTTCCCTCGTTTCCCTTGTTCCTTCCATTTGGATTTTATCATAATTATACTTTTAAGGTGTATTATGATCATAGTTCTATGCAATGGAAAGATAAAGACCATAGTTTAAAGACGCAGAGTAAGTAACATAAGGTGTGCGCTTGAATGAGTAAAGTGTGACATCATATACATCAATGTTGAAATGTGATTCAAATATGATTGTATAAATAAAATTTTAAAATTCTAATATTTAAAAAGATAATTTCAATAAAAAGTAATAAAATTATATAAATTTCAATATGTAATTAAAGTTTTTAAGAATACAAGTGTTTAAAAATGAATTATAGTTTACAAGGCATCCCTCTTCAATAAGGTGCAAGTCTTGGAAGATAGACAGGGCAAATTTTGACACAACAAGAACCTAACATATTTTCTGTGAGTTTATGTTGAGTATAATTGTGTGTGGATCAAATTTGTGTTGATCCGCATAACCCGTTTAATAAACGAGTTCTTTCGTGTCAATATGCATAACATGAAATTTGATTCGTTTAATTGTTATGTCAATTATATTTTAATTCAGTTGATAGATTATTTGTGTTAAATATTAATAAATTAATTATAAGTTATATTCTTTTAAATAACCAAATTAATAAATAGGTTATACGCATCATATCGTGTTACCCAATTACTAATTGGGTCGTATTTGAATTAGTTATTTTTTTTCCTTGATTATTATTCATGTACGTATTTAAAGTTCAATGCATATAGTAAAATATATGGATATTAACCACATTGTGTTGACCCTGAAGTACTACCTCTATTAGAAGGTAAGGGTTGGGCATTTATTCAGGAATACCTATAAAAGGAAGACTCAACATCGAGGAGCGAGGCTCGAAATAAAATCAATCATTAGTAACTTTTTCGAAACAAAGCATTTCAGCATTAATTTCTCTTATGTTTCTACTAGTTTATCAGCCGTACTGTCCAGATCTCTGATTAGTTGTCATTTTCCCTTACGAAGCATATGTTACTTCCAAGCTTTCTTGTTTCGGTGTTCATTTTAGGTCTATTCTACAATGAAATTTATAATCTCAAGCTAGTTTGTATAAATTTTCTCGGCTTTCAATCTGATCAATTTTCAAAGCATTTTCCTTAGATTTTAGGGAGGCTATGCAGGGAACTAGGAATACATTTTTAAGCTTGAGCAATTAGATTTATTAGTTTCGAGTTTGGAAATACTATAAATTCTTGGGCATGCATTCACCAATTCTGTGCTTTGTATGTTCTAAGCAAAAATCATGAAAAGCAGAGAAACTAACCTCAATGGCAAAACTACATATGATAAATTAAACAACAAAACACGCCACAACTAGTAGTGATAAAAACACAAAAAAACAAATTTTTGCTTTTAGACATCCTCAGCAGTGTATTTTCTGAGCATTGATTCCCATATAACTTTTGCTTCCTTATAGGCACAGTAGACATTAAACAATTCGTTAGATAATGTGATTAGGATGGTATGTTGACAAACCTTGTTCGCGTATGTCCACGCCTTAGAGTTGGGAAGCATGTTTTCAGTTGACAGAAACCATGCCACTCATGCATGTCAAGTGCGGAATATATGTTTTCTTGTCAACTCTTGAAATTCTAGCAAGAGAATGTCTGGGAAGGGTTTGGCGTAGGTAGGAAGCACAGGAACTAGTGTAGCAATGGTTGGATCTGTAACCGATGGAGGGAGAGGTGCAGTGGAAGGAGCTGCATTGGGAGGAGCTACACTGGGAAGAGTTGCACTAGGAGGAGCTCCAGAGGTTCCGATAACAGGGGAAGGGACTGTAGCATTGGTGTCCATGACCAAATTCCTAAGATTGTGGGAACCATGGTATAGAAGGTCAGCAGTTGAAACGATGGCCAGCAAGCTGGGCAAGAGGCTGGAACAAGAAGATCGTTGGATGGGAGGTTCGAGATTTATGGTGAACCTGTAAAACGAGCAAAGGTTGGAGAAAACATAACCAACTGAGGCGTGTGTAAAACAATATCCTTTGGAATTTGATTCCCCAGGATGCAACTATTCTTCAAAGATGATGATGAACTCTGGAGCAGGAACAACAAAGAGATCACAAAAGTTTGGTTGAATAAAGAGTAACCCTAGTATGTTAATTTTATGAAAATACCTTAGCATAAAGGTCCATATCGTGGGGGCTTGCCACAATAAATCTTCTTTTTTTTTTCTCAACTTTTTCTTTTCACAAAAGTCGCATCATGGGCCTTCGGGTTGTACATAGGCCCAAAACCAAATTCAAGTCACAAATCAATAGGGTGTGTAGAGATGTGAAGAAAAATGGGGATACCTGGTGAAGAGAGGGATTTCACAGTTGATGGTATGAATACAAGGAATGGGGAAACATGGGATGTTTCAGGAACCTAATTGTATGTTGTTCTACCTTTGTAATATATTCTATTATATAATGGAAAGATTCTCTCTCGTTTGTGGATGTATACATGGTTGGTCGAATCACATTAAAACCTCATGCATCTTTGTGTGAATTATTCAATATCATTTTGTTATTAAAGTCTTATTATCTACATTAAAGCTTCACTTCACAAGCAACCAAACATAATGATTAAGTCGAACAAAACCAATAAATAAATAACATAACATAAATAATAAACCAAATATTATCCTATGACTAACCAAATTTTTGCACTACCACCAAAGATTATACTCAATCCCTAGCATTCATGCCAAAAAATTGATTGACTATATAAATATGTAAAGATTGTTTTTGCTTTTGTATGTAAAAATATGTAATTAAAACTCATTTTGGTCTAAAGCACTACAAGTACATAGGTCATACAAGTATTAAAGTGGATTTTTAAGTCCAGATGTCATTCCCACCAAGGATCAAAATATCGGTAAACACGGATATATCGGTACTTGAATTTTACAGATATATCGAAAATATCGGCGGATATTTTTACAAAAATATCGGTAAAGTAAAAATTAACAAAAAAATACTTTGAAATTCATGTAAATACTTTAAAAATGTGTACAAATGACATAAATAAACAAAAATACACTTGTGAAAGACGATATTCATAATAATTTATATAGAGATTATATTTCAATAGTCTTTAAATCGAAATTTAGGTTTCTATTTTTACTTAAATCGTTTCTATTTTAGTTCTACTTGAAATTATGTTTTTGTTCCATTTTTAGTTCTACTTAAAATTATGTTTTTGCTAAATAATAGATATTTGGCAAAATTATCAATATAAAAAAAAGATATATTTGTTTTTATTCTAAATAAAAAAATAATTATTGATATCAACTATTAAGGATAAAATAATTTTATTAAGTTAAACTAAAAATAATCTTATTAAGTTAAACCAAAACAATAAACACCACGTAAAATAAAAATAATTTTTTAGTATAATAGACTTTTAATGATAGTTTTTTTATTGTAATATTTCCATATTTTAAATTATTTTGTAATTCAGATTTTTGCAATACAACATATATTAAAACACAATAGATAAATTGAAATTATAAAAATAAATAAACTAAAATTACAGATTATTTGGGCTTTTTAACACTTTTCTTGTATATCTCCTTACAAAGTATTAGATCCTAAGCCATCCATTTGCCTGAAACACATCTACACCATTGAATTTTGCTAAACCCTAGAAATCACAAAACATTTAAGCAACCCCTTTCTTCTCATTTTTTTGGGACTACTATTCTTCTCTTTTTTTGTTCTTCTCCATCTCGTTTTTTTTCTTCTCCAAGCAGCAGTTCATCTAGTTTGACCGCTCTTCTTCTCAATTTTATTTTTTCTTCTCCAAGCAGCAGTTCATCTCATTTTTTTTTCTTCTCCAACGGCGATGGGACTGCTACATATTCTTCTCTTCTTTTTTTTTTTCTTTCTTCTTTTTTCTGCTTCCTCTCATCTTCTTGTTCTTTTTTTTTTCAAAAAAATCGACGAAAAACCCTTTATTTTTGCCCATTTTTTCGATGGATTTCATCTCCAAATCCTACACATGTCAGTTGTTCTTGACATTTCTACGATTTTTCAATTTTTTCCCCATATTTCGACGATATTCTAGACATTTCTTTGATTTTTACACAGTGAGCTATCAGTCGCCTCTTTAAGTTTTAGTAACCGATGCTCAGATATATGACCAATATATATATGATTTTTAAATCCCTGATTCCCAAAGGGATTGATTAGAAAATCTAAAGATAAAATGCCCCTACTACTCAAGATCATCACTATTTGAACCTCTAAGTGCAAGTTTGAATTATCAAAAATAAATTGAATGAAATAATTCATGCTAAACATAAATCTAAGTCAATTAGAATTAGAGATTTCACCAAATAGAAATAGCAATGGGAATAGACCAGTATTCTAACTATCAATTTGCATATTTCCCAAATAAAATAATGTTAAGGGTATAAATCCTTGATTTGTCTAAGAGCGGGGTAGTGTAGCCTTTGAATTAGATTTGATCCTCTTCAAGATCTGGCTATTTTTCCTAAACCAATACTTCATAGTCGTCTCTTGGGACTGGAGACTTCTTGCCACCATAGGTAGGGTAACACAAGCTTTCTTCAACTTAATTGGTATCTCACCATCAATTCAATAGAATTCTCTTTCTCCTTGATTAGGATCTTAGCTAACACAAGATTAAGATCATTCTATTGGATTGAGATGAAACCTCTAAGGATTAAATTGATATCTCATTAAGTGGTCCTTATTCCTTAAGAACACGCTTCTGTTGTTACCTAG
This sequence comes from Tetrastigma voinierianum, assembly GCA_016808115.1. NCBI lineage: Eukaryota > Viridiplantae > Streptophyta > Magnoliopsida > Vitales > Vitaceae > Tetrastigma > Tetrastigma voinierianum. The sequence goes on from JAEQBH010004640.1 coordinate 22,555, forward strand.
AAAGGAACCTTGAAGTCAAAGGTTAGAACATCACCTATGATGTATTAGAGTGACACTTAGAGTATATTAATTCCCAAATATCAATGTACTTTACCCCCAAGTAATTGCTCTATGCTCTCAGGAAGTCCATCTATGTGCCACTCAAAGGGATCTTGGAAATCAAAGCATAGATATCTCATTAAGTGGGGTCCTTATTCCTTAAGAACACGCTTCTGTTGTTACCTAGAAGGGAACCTTGAAGTCAAAGGTTAGAACATCACCTATGATGTATTAGAGTGACACTTAGAGTATATTAATTCCCAAATATCAATGTACTTTACCCCCAAGTAATTGCTCTATGCTCTCAGGAAGTCCATCTATGTGCCACTCAAAGTGATCTTGGAAATCAAAGCATAGATACAACTCTTTTTTTAATTGATATATAGAACAACTCATTACATGAGCAATACCAATTAGATAAACCATGTTTTCATACCCAAAGCATTCATTAAAAATACTTCAAAATAACAATTAGAACACCAAAGAGCTAAGTCTTCCATATCTGAATCACAAGTAACAATGACTAGTTGATCAGACAAATTCACTGTAACTATAATTAAAACTGAATAAAAATGAATCCCAAAAAATTTCCAGATTTCACTCTAGTTCAGATAGAAATGAAGCTTGATTTACAATCTATCATTTCATTTCAGCTCATATCTACCTCTACTTCTAAAAGAAAGGAAAATAAATCTAGAAAATAAAAAGAAAATATATACAAAGAGACTTCAACTCTTTACAAAGAGCTAAAAGTTGGTTCAAAGCTGTTGAAAAGCTCTTGATCTGATGATATCTTTCTATTGCCCTAACTTTTTCTATTTATAGGGCTCTTAAATGCTGGGCTAGAATTCTAGGCTGGAATTGTGGATTTCAATGCAGGTCCAGCTTATGTCTTTGTCACGATAATGTTGGTCTGTTTCACGACATTGATGCTTGCTTATGTGTCTTCAGGCTCTGTCGTGGCCTTGTCGTGGCTTTGTCGCAACATTTCTGACTTTAATCCTCTTAAGTTTATGTAGTGACAAAGCTTATGAATGTTGCGACATATACTAATCTTCTATGTCTTGACTCTTTGTTGTGAGTTTGTCATACTTATTGGCATTCTTCTTGAGTGATTGTCATGACAAACTTTTCAAATGTCACGACAAAGTGTTAGTATATGCCTCAAGTCTCTTCTCCATAATTGTCACGACAATGACATTCTTTACTATCTTCAGCTTTAACTATGTCGCGACATTACTTTAGAATGTCCCGCTAAATTCTCTTTGCCTTCTTCACAATTTATATTGCGACATTGTTGAGAATTGTTGACGGGTTGAAAGTGAGTGTTTAAAAGTTGGTAAAAATTGCAGACCCATACCCTCAAGTATACGCGTTGAGTTCACGTAGTGTAGTGGCTAGTCAAGTGTCGTTCCCATGAAGAGAAGCATACTGAATACTGGCTTAGTGACCTAAACAATATTTGGATCCAGTCTTGTAGTGTATTATGACTAAATTAACTAATTTAAGGAAAACCTAATATTTAAAATTAGATTTAATGTAATGATGAGAAAACTAGGGTTTTGCCTTCGCCTACCACACTTGATGGATTTTAATCTAGATAGTGTATTTATTTATATTTCATATGATTCATGTTAGTGGGTTGATCATGCCTACAATATATTCTCTCTTGAGATATAAATGCCTATCTCGTTAGTGGGGTGTATTACATCTCTGCTTCGACCCCTTGACTCCAAGATGCATAAATGTGCAAACCCTAGTGCTACACTTGGAACCGCGGGATATCTACATTCCACCCGATTGACCAGTAATTGCTTTACCCACATGTCTATAAAGTCATCTTCTCGATGTGACTCTAGCATTAGCATACCACCATTGGCCAAATAATAACATGTGATTAAGTCGGGGAATTAAGCGACCACTCTGGAATTCATACGATATTAAATAAGAGCCAAGAGTGTGCATTAATCCGCCAAAGGTGCGGTTAGGGTTGACAAAACCCTATAGAGAAAAGTTAGTTCATAGTGATTTTCATTACAGACTAAAAAATTTTCAGCATCAAATGAATCAAAAAAAGAAATACATAAGTCGATCTTTGATCTCACAGGAATCTGTCCCATGTCTGCTCTCTGTCGAGTCTCTCCATGCGTTCAGTCTACCTCTGAATCCCCTCTCTTGTCTCAAAATTGATTCCCTTTTATATCTCAGGATCCGAGCCCATAAATGGCCCAGAAAATCATAGTTTTTAATGCTCAAGTTTGGAAAAGAAGACTTTGCTACTCTACGACAAAGGAAGCTACGCCGCAGTTTACGGAGGCTCTTTGGGTGCCTGTTGGTTTGTTGCGGCATAGGGCCTTCAGACCAGGGACGGGCCGGATACCCTCCGGATTTCGGGTGGTCACCTAGTGAAGTCCCCTTTGTATAATCCACAAGGGGAGAGAATCTTGGTGGAACCTGGGAAGGAGTAACACCGTGTATTAATTTAATACCCAAATTATACATAATATATATAAAAACCCACGACAATTATAAATGAGGTCGTAAAAGTTCCATACGAATATCGGAGCGTTCTAAGAGTATTGTGGATTTAGGAGTCTGAGTAGAAATGAATAAGTCAATCTGAACTCGGAATAGATAAATGCGATAGAGAGTGCGACCGGTGTCAGAGCGGGAGAGAGGCGACGTCAAATCTGGCGCGAATAGGCCTACAGTATGCGGACCTAGAATTGATTTAAAAAAAAAAAAAACAATAAAGCGTGAAATAAATCTCAATGAGTGGCATAATTTATATGGAAAATAATGGAGAATTTTTATTTTTAGAAGATTTCTTCTCTCAAGACCTCCGTCCGCTCTTTTGTACTTGCGTTCCCGGGTTAACAAACATTTCTGAAACTGACTTTACGAAAACCAATGACCAGAAGTGCTTCTTTCGATAAGTTAACTCCTTCATTTATCAAAGAACCTTATAACCTGAATCTACATAGCTAATTGATGCATAAAGCATATGAGCGTCATGTTGTACAATTAATTATGGAAAATACAAAAATCATCACTATTGAAAAGGAACATGTCTTTTCGAAGCCAACAATGCAGTACCATAAAAACCGGCTATGTACCATACCACTGGCACCTCACGATGTATCATACCTTATACACTAACGATGTTCCCCTTACCATATACACTAACGATGTACCACACCATGTACCCATCCTAGCGTCGGTAATCCCGACCTCCGCAACCTTAAGTGGCGTCTAATCAACATCATACCATACCATGTATCCATCCCTAACCGTCGGTAAACCCAACCTCCGCAGTAGGTAGATAACATATAGTTGGATGAAACTGACTCACGTCACGCCGTGGCAAAATCCGAGAATACCAAACCGTCGGGTCGAGGCGAGGCCTCCGTGCAGATGGTAAAACGAATACCCAGCTGTCGAGGTCGAGCCGACCTCCGCGTTGCAGGTAGAAACCCGAATACCAAATAGTCGAGATTCGAAGCGGAGCCTCGCGTGCAGTGGCCACCAGGAATACCAAACCCGTCGGGTTAGAGCCGACCTCAAACGCGTGGCAACTAATAAACCGTCGGGTCAAACCGGCCTCACGTCGTGGAATTTATGTATAGCAGTTGGATAGAACTGACCTCACGTGCCCGAAGTGGCAGCTAGTAAGCGGAAATCGGGTTAAGCCCAGGCCTCCGCGATTAAATGGAATTAATATATAGTAGTTGGATGGAACAACTCACATTAGTGACGATCCCAATGTGTATACATTATGATAGCTGGATTTGTATGGAATTTTATTATGAACATCACCTTATAACCTCCAGCTCCTTACTCATGTGTGCACTCCCAGCGTCACGCATCTTAGGTTAAGAATTTATTAACTTACTTCCTGACTCGATCCAACACATTGAAGATCTTTAGTTTCTCAATTCATGTCGAAATTTGAACAATACCTCAATGACCATATTCCTTAACCATTTATTAAACACATATATTTCAAAATCCATTTCATAAATCAATAATTTCTCAAGGGGGGTTAAAACCCAATCTACATGCCCAAAATATCTAAATACCACAGAATCACCCAAGAAACCAGTACAACTTCCAAACAGTGAAAATGTTGACAAAAATTCACATGATATGTTAACTTGTTTTATATAGGGCTTGATAACCACATTTATATGCAACCAACCATTTGATGGCAGTATATATGAAACAAACCACAAATATATATATTAATAATACCCCAAAGCATTTTAAAAAAAGGCATAAACCACTCACAGGACCTCTGACCTGAGTCTTGTGCTATGAGGATCGTCTCCGACTCGGCGTGAGTGCACATAATATAAATAAAAATACCCTTAGGCTCAAATAATTGAACCCAGCTGACATTGGAATATTCCCCAAGGCCTTAGAGCAAACATTTAGAACTATGAGATTATTCTAATTGAACAGCCAGGTCAATTACACAATGTGCCCTATAGGTAGATACGAGTGGGGCTTTTTCACTAGGGAGCTAATTTCTCTAATTAGGCACAGTCGATAATTTCTAAAAACATCGATTTCGCTATCTGACTTGATTTTGCGGTTGACCAATTGGTACTCTATTTCAGTCCCGACGCATTTACATTACGAAACAACCTAAAATGGAAAACTAATAAACGGCGTCCAAAATTTACAAACCACATATCAATGGAAAGCCGAGAGACCGGGAACTCATTGGTACCATTACCTCGGCTCCAACGATCATTTGTGGTGGTAGAAAAACCGATCTAACCTTCGGCCAATTTCCGTTTTCGTTATAACCAAGCGGTGAATGCGCAAAAGGGACCACGAAAATGAGTTAGGGGTCGAAAATGGTGGAAATGAGCTATGGGGTGGCGGAAATGGCGGAAATGGCGGAAAAGTCGAAAACGATCCGTCACGGTGGCCGTATGGCAACCGCCGACCCTGATCGAGCGCGTCCGTGGCGAATTGGCCGTGAAATTTGGCCGGCGTGACTGTCGGAGGTTGCGCACCTGGTGGTCCGGCGTGTGTCTGATCTTCGGCCGGTGGTGCCTCGTCTGGTCCGATTTCTCACGGCGCGCAGGTGGCTACTCGGCCCAAAAGGTGTTCTCGGTTTGGAGAGTTTTCTCTTAGGGTTTTGGGAGCTCAAGTGTTGTTTTAGGCTAGGGTTTTCATTTGGTATTACAAGCTATGTTTATATAGGGTCTAGGGTCGCTTTCGGGTAAAATCTGAACATAACGGACAACGATAAAGTCTTCTTTGTTGAACTTCTAATGAAAGTAGTAACTTTGCTCAGTAAGTCGGTTTCAGCGTTAGCCGTCTATGAACTTCATGTCGCGAGGCTACGAAATAGTGCCTTAGTCGACTCAAAATTTATTCATTCTTGAAAAGTTAACTTTGGTCAACCCACTAAGCGTTGAGTGAGCCTAGTCAACTTTAATTCAAACTTGGTGAGCACGTTTCAACTTGTATTATTTGATGCAGGTCATTACATTCACGGCTGCTTTGCGAAGGGCTACGCCCATGGTGTGGGAATCCCTCGCGATTGCGTGCACGAGATCCTCTTTGCACTTCTTTGTGTCTTCTCTTGCAGGGTATTTTCTTCTATTATTAAACTTCCTTTTTGACTCATATCGTTTATTGTCTGTAAAACATTATAGTATGGGGATTAGCGTAAATATTAGTGAATATGAATGTAGTCATGCAATTGAGCTATAAAAACACATAGAAATTTCTTGAAGTAAATGCATGATTTGCCTGAGATCAACACCCTGGCTTAGCTCTTGTATCCTAGCAAGAACATACTCTAACCAGGGAATACAAGAATAAAGCATAACTAACATTGACGATATGGGTCTAGTACACATGATACCATCAAGAAGGGATCAACATGAACCAGTTCAATAGATCTAGGGACTACCTCGTTTGCTTGCTTTCGAAGTCTACATTTGGTGGTCTCGATTGACGGCCAAGTCAAACCCCCTTTTAGCGCTCGATAACCTTTCCCCGAGTGCATGCGGTTGGAGTGTGATCTCCAAGAACATCACCACTTGGTGTGGCTCGATGTTAGGGTTAGGTATGTGATTACTGAACAATCACGGGATGAGTTGAGCCTTTGTGCATGTGTTTTATGTGTGATTTGATGGATTGATGTGTGGATGATGTTTATAACATGGATTGTTATGTGTTGAGTGATTAGCACATAGACGTATTGGAAAATGTTTTTGGAGTTTTACAGTGTGGAAAATTGGAAGAAGAAAATAAATGAAATAAATTTTAATAAATTTATTTGGTTTATTGGATGAGGTCTTGGAGTTGGGTGAGGTTACATATGCACGTGTTTGGATGCGTATGTGCGTGGAATTTCAGGACGAAATTCTTTTTAAGGATGGGAGAATGTAAGACCAGAGAAAATTCCAATTTTTCTGAAAAAGGGTAAAACGGTAATTTCAGTCGAAAACCGAAAATTCTCTAGATCTCGGATGATGAAACGGATTACGCTGTTAAATTCGTCTTGCGAAATCTAGTGACCAAGAAAAGTTTCGTCGAATTTTGAGACAAGCAGAATATTTTACGATTTTCTGGGTGATAAACCGTCAATGACTTCAAGGATGAGATTTTTATGAAAATCTCGGAAGTTAGGAAATGGCTTGGGCTAAGTTCATTTAAAATAAAGTGAACTGAAAAGAAATAAAAATTTTCGAGACAGAAACGGATCCGAATGAAGCAATATGAATCAAGTATCCAAAATAATAATAATAATAATAATAATAATAATAATAATAATAATAATAATATGTAATAATAATAATAATAATAATAAAGGGATAAAAGGGAGGTCAGAACGGAGAGCGTGGAGGTGGAGAGAGAGAGAGGTTGAGAGGATTTTATTTTTTTTATTTCTTTCTTCCTTTCTTTCGGATACATGGAAATCGGATAGTAGGTTTGTGGGGTTAAAACAGTTGATCCCACACAGCGAGGGCTCACGTGGATGCAAAATCTTGGGTTTCGTCGAGCTCCACGAGGTAGGGGTTTTATCCTACTTGAGTTACACTTTGTTTAAGTGTTTTGTTGATGATTGAGTTGATTTGAGGCCTTGAATGGCGGGTTGATTGATCCCGAACTTGGAGCCAGAGATTGTTGGAATTTTAGGAGCTCGTTTGAATGGAGTCCACGGTACATTTGGGCTGCTTGTGTTGTGATTTATGCATTAAATCATGTTTTGGTGTGAATGAGGCCGGAAATGGCCATTAATATCAGTCTCAAAAGCTTTGAACAAAGTGAGTAAATTCATATTTTGAGTGGTCATGAACAGTAACCCGAGGGTTTACTATTCACATGAATAGTAACATGAATAGTACGTGAATGTTTTTGTGTGAATTGGACCAAAAACGTCCATGTATTGTGTGCTTGAATTGTTGAAATGAATGGCTTGAGTTGTGTGGAAATAGATAGGTTAATACATGATTCTAATGTGTTAACACGATGACATAATTATATAAAATATAATTGTGTTTGTAAAGTGCGTGGAGATAGAGTATTGTAAATTGCTCAAGTGAGCTAATTTGGGGAGTTAGTTGATCAAAGAAGTGAGTTAATGCTTGGGGTGTTAGCATGATGTCACAATTATATGGAATATAATTGTGTGTGTAAACCATTGGAGATGGGTGTGATTCGCCAAATGAGCTAATTTGGGTGATGGTTGAAATTGTTGAATTACATGTGGTGTGATTGTAAAATTGAGAATATATGCATATTATGTATATTGGTATAAAATGATTGAAAAGGCATAATGCATTTTCATATGCACCGGGTAACCTAGAAATTAGGTGTGAGTGCATGACATGAATTTTCTGAAAAACGAACATGGTTGCGAAAGGAATTTCATAGGATGATTTTTCGGAGAATGGGGTTGGGAGACAGTCCAACAGATCATTTCGGATGAGGACCATGACTGTTTCGGAAAGTTCTCCAACACATTCGCCTCGGAGGTAATCCCATATTTCTGGGCATTCGGTAGTTTATTCAGAACAACCAGTTTTTGTTTTGAAATGAATTGTTTTTCATATGCATGAAGCAGGCAAGTGTAGAAATTCGGTGAGGACTCGAGACATGGGAACGGGCATTTAGACATTCAAGTAGGATCAAGAATTTGTTTGAATGTGTGTTTACATAGGATCATTGCATATGCACTTAGGTAGGAAGTAACCCATTTAGGATGATTCCACTACTGGGCGATAGCTCATCCTGTCGAGGGAATATTTTTTTCAGGTACAGGGAGCGTTCGATCGAGAAGATGACTCATTTTAGAGGCTGATTTTGAAGAAAGCCGGGTTGTGGCTTTGATGGTTTTTGGTTTAATATGTATTATAATTGTAGATTTTAATATGTATTTGTATTAAGAGTAATGAAATAACTCTTTGACTATTAGAATATAGTTGGGTATATGTTTGATGAGTGTTGATGCAGGGGCCCAAGTGACCATTTTTACTCAGGTATGAGTCTCGTGATACGAGACATATAGATTTCAGCGAGGTTGGTGGTCAGCGGTTTGGGTTTGGGGCGTCTAAATTCTCTAACAAATTACGAATATTAAGTGTAGGTACTTGTCCACGGCTAGCCAATCTTATCCCATCTCATTTGATACACAGCTTCCAAAATTTGAAAGAGTTAGATGTGTATAATTGTGAAGTCCTAGAATATGTGCTTGATCATCAAGGACTTAATAGAGATGATGGAATCCTCCCAAAAATAGAAGTTCTAAAGTTGTAGAAACTACCTAAATTGAGGCTTACCTTCTACGAGGACAAGAATGACAACATGCCAAATCATTTCTCTCTTTTCAAGTTCACGGCTTCGGAGCACATTAAAGAGCTACATATCATTAAATGCGGGAAGCCCTTAGATGAGAAGGTTAGTTTTTTTCCCATATTTGTTTTGTTTTTTCTTATGCCACTTGAAATATTTAGAGACATTTACCATAAAAAATTTTTTTTTTTTAAAGTATGAGAAGAGGACATTAATATTTAATAATAATTTTATTAAATTAATTTTAAATAATAAACAATTATGAATAATACGTAAATTAAAAATAACTTGAAAAAATAAAATTTTAAGTGAAAAATTAATGTTAAAAGAATAAATGTATTAATATAAATAATATCTTTAAAAGGTAGAAAAAAAATGGTAGTTATTATTATAGTTTAGAAAGAAAAAAAATATTAGGTGCTAATTGAAAATTTTCGCGATGAATTGGAAAAAGAATTAGTGAAATTTTAATTCAAATAATAATGTTATATTTAATTTAATATATTTAGAATTAATAAAATTTGGGAAAAATCGAGGTTAAGATGTTATATTTAATTCAAATAAAACAAAGGAAGCATAGTAAGTTTATTGTAATCTAAATAAAAAAAGTTATAAATATAGCAAAACAAATTTAAAGAAATTTTTTTTTATTAAAGTAGTTGGGATTCTTGAATTATATAGACTTAAGTATTTTAATGTTCATTCGCATTTATAATTTACAATTATTTATCTCATTTAATATATTGTTTTTTTTATTATGGTTCATTTTCTCACAATTTGGAGATTACAGTTTTAAAAAGAATTACCAATTGAAGAAAAACAGATTTTGGAACTGGCCAAAATTAAGAAAACTAATATTGAAGAACCTATGAATTAAAACATCTTGGACCAATGGCAGTAGAATGATTTTCCTTTTCAAGGAATCAAAAAATCAAAAGCAGAATTTTGTCATCTTCCATGTTAGAAAATTTTCACAATCTCAAAGAGCTGGGCGTCAACGATTGTGAGATGGAGAGGATGAGATAGACTACATGGAAGTTTAGATTTTATTTTTTTTTAAATTTTCTCTATACTATTTTCTTACTGTTCTTTTAAAATAATGATTAAATTACATTTATTATTGTTATTTTAATATTATAAAACATTAAAATCCATATCTAGATATTTGGACACCATTTCTTTTTCTTTTTTTTATAATTATTTTCAAAAAATATATTATTTTTTTGTGAACATCCAAAATAGATGAAACATTTAAAAAAAATATATAAACTTTTCTTTCTCACCAGAATATGTAGTTTGTAATTTTTATTTATCGTATGCTTAACTCGATTAGTAGAGCATTCAAAGTTTAAAAGACGGAGCATCTTAGGAAGGGGAGGGGTCTTGAGGTTCGAGTCACGTGGAGACCAGTTCTTCACAAATTATAATAAGTGATTAATGGTCGAAAAATAATTCGTTTTGATTCTTACAAATACTTTTTTTAATGTTTTAAATTTTAAATTATATTTCTTGAAGATATTAATTTTATATAATTTTTTTATTTTTAGGGAAATTATTAGAATGAAAATAACTTTTTATTCAATGAAAAAATTATATATATATATATATATGTTTTTTTTTGTGCTCCAAATTTTAATTCTTGTTTTATTTTAGGTACATCTCAAATGAAAAAAACTTATTATTTATATATGTTTTAACATATAAATCATGCGATAAAATTTAATATATAACATATTGAAGACAAATGAGGAAGTATAGTTATTTTCAAATGTAAGATGGCTTTTACTTTCTTTATCTTATATATATATTTGTGATTTTTTAATATTATGATAGTTATTGATTAATCAGATATATTTGTAAAATATTATGGAAGCAATGTAAATGATGTAGAAATAGTGAATAATAAATAAAAATGAAATCATTGTATTTAGTATTCGCAAACAATAATAGTACAGGTGATTGAAAATAATTTATTATTATGAATAAAAATAATTTAGAGAATGAAAATCTCCCTAGTTGCTTCATTTTTTAAAAATATAATTAAACTTGTAAATAATCGAGTTGATGAATTATATTTAGGGGAATATATATTTATATTTATACTCAAAATCCCGTGTGATGTATTCATATTATAGGTTTCATTCTATCGCATGAGGTTGAAACTCAGAGTGATACCAAGTTAAAGACAAGAATATAGCATGAAAAGGTTAGTCTTCTCCCATTTTATTGTTTTTTTTGTTTTTTTCTTCGATACTTTCTATTTCTCCTAATTCTATTTTTGAAATCATTGACAGAAATATTCTATAAAAAAAAATTAGATAAAAAAAGTATTAAAAGATTATATTAATTTTAGATATAGTTTATATTAGAGATTAATTATCATTCTTCCAAAAATATTGTCAAATCAACCTTATTTAAAAGAAAATATATAATTTATTTTTAGTAGGTCAAAAACAAATATAGATATTCTATCCATTTTGCATCCATATATAATAGTGCTTCATTTCTATAACCAAAACCTTTGATGATTGAAATTGGTATAATTACATGATGATGTTGTATGTAATTTAATTATCATAAGTAGGGGCGCACTCGGGTAGGCGGGAAGGGAAGGCCCACCCTCACTCAAATTTTTCTTTGTTTCTAAAGTGGAATCAGCTAGGAAGGAAAATATGCCCCCAGATCCACTGTCGTTTACCATGCCGGTAAATTAAAATGCCCCTTATTTCGTTTTTATTTTTATTTTTTTCGCTATTATTTGGAATTCTGGCGTTGTAGTAATCTGCTCTCGAAGTTTCAAGCCATGTTCCTCGATCCTTATGTCTAACCTAGCTCTTATTCGCTCTCACACCCATTTCTAGTTCATCATTTGATTTTTTTTAGAGCTATGTTAGGTTTCCAAAAATTTAGAGGGAAAATAAAAGGAAAGAAAATAAGAAGGAAAAATAAAAGAAAAAAAAATGAAAGAAAATAAGAAGGAAAAATAAAAGAAAAAAAATGAAAGAAAATAAAATAGAATTAAATACGTAGGCCCCGAATCCACGAGGTCAATTTTTTTTTTTTTTTTTTTGGCTATTGGACAACTCTGTCACAACAAAAAATAAACCACAATAGCGTTGTGCATAACTGTAACACCTATCCAGGGAGGTCCTGTTGAAACCACCCGTCGACTGTGGAAGTCCTTTGTGGATTTAGGGTTGCAGATGCCACATGGTTGTGTCACATTATCGGGATCATATTTCCCTGAAAATCGAACAAGAATAATAACTTTGTTCGGGCTCTACCAACATCTGACCTTTATAACAGTAATCCATAAGAGTGTATTTCAACACTCTTATCTTGAACATATATTAAAAGCTAGGCACAACACAATATAGTTGCAGGCACCACTGCGTCCCTTTCACAGGGACTCATTCCTCATATTTAAATTAAAATGAAATTTAACAATTAATGACAGTCCATAACGCGTCCGATCACGGTTCTGTGCTATATTATACTCGACTATTTATACAATAGTCAGAATTTAATTACAATTCTTTTTACATACATCAAGGCCACATGTTGACCTTCTTCATAATCACGGCCTCGTCGGAGCGTCGTCTCACTGGCCTACCACACTTTTGTGTGCACGAGGGTCCTGGCTGAGGGTAGCGATGCGTGAAAATTTGCTCCCTCTGAGGGCTACTCCAGCCTAAATGCACATGAGTAAAGTACATAACACATCAAACCATATTCCATATAAATAAGGCAATCCTATATGGAATGTTTCGTGTTATGCATGAGATGAGACTCTTCATGCCCACAACCCGAGTCACGACTGACTCCCTCACACCTTCAATGCCAAGTGTGAAAAACCAGTCATTGGTGTTTCACCCAATGACTTAAATCATTGGACAACCCTTAAAATTTTAAATTTATCAAATCTCACGTGTTATTTGGGATTGCGAATTTCCGGGGTCTCACAGCAGGCTTCGCAACGCACTTTCGCGAACTTTCATCGTTGGATCCATATGTCTGACCAAAAATAAAATTTGGGTCTTTCACCCTTGGGGGGATATCTTACGTCTTGCTTCACCCATTACATACGTGACTTAGTAATTATTATTATTATTTTATCTGTTGTAAGTCTCGATTTTGGACGTGTCCCATTCCCCAAGCTCATCACTCATTCACGAATGGTGAATAACAATACACCATGCACCACGCTGAACTGGCAGTGGTGTGGCATGCATATGAAATGCATGATGCTAATGCATTTTCCTTCATGTTACAAGTATATATGAGTGTTACATGAAATATGAATACACCATGGACAATTATAATTTTTACATATAATTTACATCCTTGCAATCCTCGTTAATACATCAAATAGCATATATTAACATGATTTTTACACACAACAACATGTTATTTAATATTTTACAACAATAACAAACAAAATGACCAAAATCTCGGAGCACCACATAAAGCGAGGGCACCTCTTGAGATTCCATTCATGGTTCGATCCATAGAATTATTAAGGATGATAGCAAGACACCGCAGCCAAAAAACTGCGAGACATCAGTCTCGGAATCAAAACCAAACCCAAACTCAGTCGGCACTAGCAGTCTGAAATTTCAACTGGGCGTCGACGATCTGAAAATTCAGCGAGGCTGTCAAAAAAAATAGTCGAATTCAGCGGCTGTTCAGCAGAGACCCAAAAATTCCTAAAAATTCCTGCACTCAGTCCAAAAAATTTGGGATTGAAATTTATGGCCTTTCACAACCTCTAAGCGATTCCCAAGCCATTAAATGACTTTTAGGATAGAAATAACACAAGTAGGAAAATTCCCTACCTCGTGGAGTTTGACGAAACATCAAGATTTTGGTGCCCACGCGTAGCTCTCGATGCGTGGATGAACTTTGCCTCTTGCTCTGACGAAATTCTACTGTCCAATTTCCGTAGATCTTAGAGAAAAGTGAAGAAAAGGAAAAAAAATTAATAATCTCACTTTTTGACTTTTTTTTTTCTTATTCTTATTCTTATTCCTATTATGATTATTATTTGGATATATGACTCATATTGCCTTATTCGGATCTATTTCTACCCCGAAACAATTTCTTTCTTTTCAGTTCAAATTATTTTAAATGAACTTAGTTCAAGTCATTTTCTAACCAGATTTTAAGTAAAATCCTAGATCCTGCTTGAATTCAACGGTGACTTATCACCCAATCGTAAGTAGATTGTTTTAGAATTTGAAGAAAATTTTCTAAGTCACTAGATTTCGCGAGACAAATTTAATGGCGTAATCCGTTTCGTCATCCAAGATCTAGAGAATTTTCTACGCTTCCCTAAACCATTATAGCAAGTTATTACTATTATTATCATTTTGCCATTTTTGAAAATTTCTAATTTTCCTGGGTTTTACATTCTTCCCCCCTTAACAAAATTTTGTCCCCGAAATTTACACATACTAGCACATACAAACACATGCATATGCAATAGTTATTCTAATGCAAAATATTAGACCATGCACTTTCCTCAAATAGAAAAGGATATGTGGCCTGCAGAGTGTCCTCGCATTCCCACGTTGCCTCCTCCACTCCTTGGTGTTGCCACAAGACTTTTACTAATCGCACGGTCTTGGGTCACAAAGAGCTTTGATCAGACTATCCAAGGATATGCTTGGTCCCTCCTCAGGTCCCATCAATATATCAACGACAATCCCTCCCCGATCCACTACATGTTTTGGTTGGAGTATACTTCAGGAGCATGGACGTGGAACACCTCATGGACACGATAAACTTGGTGATAGCGTAATGGAGTATGCAAGCGTATGACCTCTCGTGTACCTCGAAAGGCCCAATATACCTCGGCGCTAGCTTCCGCAAACTGTGAATCGACCACTCCTCTCTTAGGCATCACCTTGAACATGATCATGACCTCCCAACTCTAGGGGTACGACCTTGTCATCGTGTAGCTCATATGTTTGCTCTAAGCGAGTGAGGAGGGTAGCTAGAATCAAATCCACCTTCTCTGAGGTCTCTCGAATCATATCCGGACTAATGATGGAGTACTCTCCCACCTCTATCCAACAAATCGGGGATCGACATTGCCTCCCATATAAGACCTCATAGGGTGTAATATAAATACTTGCCTGATAATTGTTGTTGTAGGAAAATTCCAATAAGGGTAGGTGCTCCTCCCAGCTACCCTTAAGATTCAGGACGCATGCTCGCAGCATGTCCTCTAAAATTGTATGATCTCCCCGATTGATCATCTGTCTATAGATGAAACGGAGTGCTCATAGTCAATTATGTCCCCATGACCTTTTGGAAACTCTTCCAAAAGTGTGCCATATCAGGATCCACGATCCGTCACGATGCGACTAGCGGCTCCCATGTGTAGGACGATCTCATGAATATATAGGCGGAATTCCTCCGGTGTGAAGGTCATGCGACACTAGAAAGATGTCTTGACTTGAGTGAAGTCGGTCCACATGCCTTTATAACCATACTGACATCATGCCTCCATTTGTTCGTGACAAGTGGGTCCGCAAATCCATCTGACATGCTCCACTTCCGCTCGGCTACCTCCCGAAAGTGGAGTAGTCTTGTTGGCTTCTAATGCTCGGCCTTTACACTGCCGACCTGTGAGACAGTCGAACAAAATCTCAAGCGATGTCGCTTCATCCTGCCCGATATGCGCGGCAAGATCTTGGTATCTTGTACCACTTGGATGCATAGCGGGGCTTGATGGAACTCTAAGAGCGATCTTCTCTCTTAGATCGGTCAACTAGGAAACCACGACCTGTCCCATATATCGAAGACTACCATCTGTGTGGATGACCCAGCCTTCGTCACTTGTACTTGGCCGTACTTTCGATCCACTTTGATGGAATGATATCTCTCACGTCCGCATCCCCTGTGATCACCACCTTTCGGTAGGGATGGCATAGCTGCCAAACTCCCTAGTGCTCAACGGGGGCACGATCATTGCTCTAGCGTAAAGCGTCCCACAGTATCAAGCATCTGCCACTCCTGGGAAGCTACTCTAGCCATTACTCCCCGTGACTTCCGACTGACCGTATCAGCCACTACATTTGCCTTACCAGGATGGTAATGCAAAGTAAAGTCATAATCCCCAAGTACTTCATTCATATGTGTTGCCTCATGTTGAGGTCTCGCTGTGTGAAAAAATACTTTAGATTCTTATGGTCTGAAAATACCTCAAACTGCTCACCATACATGACACACCCCCACCCCTTACTAGCAGGCAGTGTGTCAGCCACCTCACAGAAACCCCCAACCGTTACTTCTAACAACTAGAAAATCTTGTGAAGCGAAGTCGTGTTGCTTACTAAAAACTCATATAAAATTTTTTCCTTTCTAAACTTGTGATTTTATAAAATCCGGCGACATACTTGTTTGCATATACGTGGACATATTCCAAATCTTGTAAACCACGATTTACATTTTTCAAAATGTGCCTTATTACATGCTGAAGAGCCTCGAAGCTCATCACATTTTCATAAAACAAAACTATGTACATACATATGCTTTCAGTATTACAAATTTAAGTATTTCCTTACGAAGTTAGTTAATACAACTATACTAGAAGTCGGAGGAGAATGCTAAAATGCTCAAACATTAGACATACTGTACTTGGAAATAGTTTTACAACTAGAAATAATGAGCTAGCAGATCGGATGAGTGTATGCTTTATAAAATGCTTGTTTTGTCTGAAAATATCTCAAAACTGTAAAACTATATTTTACAAGACATTTTCCAGAAACTTTGTTTGCTTTGCTATAAAAGTTTATAAAACTTTTCAAAACTTCTTGCTTGCTTTGCTTTAAAAGTTTCTAAAGCTTTTTAGAAACTGCTTGCTTGCTTTGCTGTAAAAGTTTCTAAAACTTTCATAGATTGCTGCTTGCTTTGCTTTGTTTTAAAAGTTTCTAAAAACTTTTTATAAAATGCTTTCTTACTTACCAGTGGTATGAAAAATGCTTATGAATAAATATCAACCACATGAGGCCTTTCTTGCTTGATGTACCCTAGTAAACACGGGAGCCTGGGCTTCAACCGTGCTGGTGGAAGGACCTGGGTCCACATCACCTAGGTGGAAGGGCTTTGGCCCACATCACCTTTTCCGGTAAATATGGTGGAAAGACCTCGTGTCTACATCACCATATAATAACTAGTGCGCTAACCCTATATTTACCCAAGACGCGTTTACTGGCCCCCTTTGCATTATGTCATGGATATGAACCAAGTTTGGCCGACCAGCAAATCTAAAATGCATGAAATGATGTCCTAATCACCCAAGACATGAAAATTTCCATCTATGCTTGCTTAGTACTTGGGATTTCTTAAGGCCTGTTTTACAAAATAAACTTTGCTTACTTGCTTGCTTTCTTTTAAAATATGGTTTTACAAATCAAAACTATTGCTTGCTTGAAATATGGTTTAATACATTTAAAACCATAACGTACCAATGTAAAACGATTTATAAATAATACACTAGTATTGAAAAATAAGTTTAGAACACTCACTTTTCCAAGTCTAAAATCTCTGCAGACTCGCCAACTTCTCCATTTTGCTTTTACCCTACACACTCAAGATATCACTAGTAAACATTAATTGCCCGCGTAATCACGTAAACTTAACATACTTCACATGCAAAGTCACTTTAGTAACTAAAGATTACTCACAAGCGACTATATAAGATTTACACATTTTTTTTTTCATTGAGTTTCATTCTTTCTTTGAACCTATCTAATCGTTTATTAAAGTTCCCATAAGCATTTCCGTGTATGAATCTGAGCTAACGATGCAATTACCAAACATCTAGGTCACCGGAAGCCGCGGGCAATCGATGATTCACCATGTTCGCACGGTACCAAACTTGTTCCTGAAGGTACCAAAGACCACTTGTCTATACCGATACCAATATGGTTATGTTAAAGGGCACCTGGCATCTCGTTTTGGTACCTGCATTCACTGGAACGTATTAGAAATGGCGATTTCTCTCTCCCGTACCACTTTCTTCCATACAACTTCTCTATTCCATAATACCTCAGCACTCAACATGGAATTTACCCAAACCATACCACAAACACTTGTATTGGCAGGTTTGAACTTCATATAACTAAACCTCAGCTAAGAATCAAGAACTCATACTAAGGTCAATCAATCCATATAAAACTATAGAAACAGAGATGGATCAGGTTTATCTTATACCAACTAGGGTTTTACCCACACAACTTCAACAAATCTAGGGTTATGATGATCTCCTAACAAAACCCTAAGTTTGGAACAAGCCAATACCCATGGAAATCCATACCAAAAACCCTAGACATCCAAAATACACATGATTCCATACAAAAACCCAAAGATCCATACCTTTATTTCTCCTTTCCTTCTTCTTCTTCTTCTTCTCTTCCTTTCTCTCTTCTTCTCTTCTCCTCCCTTTTCTTCTCCCAAAATGTGGAGCCCTAACTTGTGAGACCAAAAATGGGATGTTTGTTTGTCTCATCCCTTTTTTATATTATCATCTTTCCTTTATTTACAATTAGGTCCTCCCTCTCTCAAGTATTTGCAAATCAAAATTTGTTATTTTTATAATGGCATACTCTCTTGTTTTATTATGACCTTCACATCCCTTTTTGATCAATTACAACTTTACCCTTATTCTAGTACAACATTCCGGGTTCAATCAATTTATCATTTCACAATTGCATCCTTAACAACAACTCCCAAAAATACTACAATGGCACTTAAAAATCAAGAAAGTCTGCAGTACATACGCGCCTCTGCCATTACATCGCACTGTACACCTCTCGTGATTTGGCACAGACACAAGTAGTGGCGCCAAATCGATGGCAAAACAATGGCCGCTAACCCGATCATGTGTAGGGTAATTTTGCTCAGGATTCTTCTTTAGCTGTATAGAAACCATAAGCCACAACCTCCCGAATTACATCAAGACATCCTGGGCCTCCCGCCCCAGAGGCATCACAATACACCACTCCTTATTCTGTTTTGACTACGAATAGGAGCTAAAGTAAGCCTCCTTGTCAACTCTTGGAATGCCTTCTCACACAGGTCATCCCATCCAAACTCGATCCTCCCAGCCAATGACTACAGCCTAGCCGGAGAAATTTCAATAAACCTCCCGTAATACCCTACCAATCCCAAGAACCAAGCAGATCTCGAAGACTCCACTTGGCCTCTCCCAACTCATAACAAATTTCTACCTTCTGGTGGTCTACTGACACACCTAAAACCACACAAAGTGTCCTAACACTCTCGGCCTGTAAGCCAATAATTTTTTTTTTACCATCAACTCGTACAACCTGATGGTCCCGAGTGCCCGAAACAATCCGCACCGATCCTCATGCTTCTCCTCATACTAGGAGTAGATCAAGATGTTGTCAACAAAGACCACAACAAACTTATCTAAATAGGGTTGGAATACCCTATGCATGAGATCCATGAATTCCCGTCATGGATTCACAACCCGAAGGCATCATGCGGAACTCAAATGCCCATACCGTCATAAACACCGCTCTTGGGATATCGCCTTAACCCTCAATTGATGATAATTCTGTGAAGGTCTATTCGAGTAGACCTGCGCCTTCAAATTGATCAAACAAGTCATCAATCCGATAAGGGATACGATTCTTGAACGTAAACTATTCAACTCGCTTGCAATCAATGGCCAAATAAGGGTCTTGTCTTTCTTCTTCACAAACAAAACCGAAGCCTCATGGTGAAGTGATCACCATAAAGCCTCTTATCCAACACCTCAGAAGGACCTGACTTCCTGAGCCAACGCCATCCTATAAGGAGTCAAAGAAATAATGCATCATGTTCTCATCGACAAAGTCCACATCCTCGAGAGAATCCCCAAACATCCTTAAAGATATCCTCATACTGCGAAACCACCGCGGATCAAATTTCGCCTCCTCATCCTCTGTGGCAAGGCTTGCTAACCAACCCATCAACCGCTCCACTCCATCCGGAGTCGCGGCATGGTCTGTAAAGCATCATGTCATTCCCTCAAAACGTAACACAATACCGTCTCAAAGGTAGCACAACCCACTACGATCACAATCAATGGACACTCTATAATGCAACTAATCCATAAGAAAATGCATATCAAAATCATATGTCCTTAATTCAAGGTCCACCATGAGCAGAATCCCTAAGATCTCTAACTCACAATCCCGAAATATCTGATAAATCCTCACCCTAATCCATAAGGGGGATTTCATGTACGACTTTTCCAAGGTTTCTACCTTTAAGCCTAAAGCATTCACACCAAATGTAGCAATAAACATGAATATGATGCACTTCAGATATCAATGACCTGGTAGTTCTACCATAGATTGGCACCAGGTATTACGCCCTCGGTCCCCAAGTACCCTGAGGAAATCTCGACTCGACCCCGACCTTTCGCCATCCTGTAGCAAAAGGCGCATGGCCAACACCCCAGACTTATGCGTTCCTTCGGGACCGCAGATTGAGGTGAGAGAAGGAACAAATTGTGTCCGCTGGTCGTCCCATCGATGACTAGACCGCACCGCCCAAAACCCAGGGATCCTGGCTTCAAGGCACTACGATACGCCCGGGCCAATGGTGCCAATATATCATCCGTCCCACTGGCAGAGCTCGTCCGCTCGCCCCGATAGCCGCGCCCGTCTCAAAAATTTCGGATTAGAATATTCATTTTCCAACCAGAAGATCCTTCAGCCAACAGTACCGTATCTCTGATGCTCCAAGACTTCACTAACAATGGCTGGTCGCCCCGACGATTGAGTCCCTCCGTATGTTCGAGGATGACGGTCAAACCTGATGTTACTCGTCCCTCCAACATCGTTAACAGTCCCAGGCGAATGGCAGGACAACTGGCAACAATGACGGCAAATCGCAGTGACTTACGCTACAAAGGCCTCCGTCATCAAAGACAAAGCGGCTCACGATTATCTCGACTTAACTTCGTCTGCGCCGCCAAGCATCCAACACAAGTTATATTAGGAAACTCGAGGTTCTTTATCACATTAGTGGTGCATAATGCCAAAGACTAATAACAACCATTCCTATTAATCATGCTTATTCGCTTTCTCCGAACCCCTAAGGTTACGTTTCTAACCCTAGTGTCTTCAACTCCTCTTTACACATTTCTATTATGCATATATTCACACAACCACAATACATTTCCCGTGGGAACATATATATTAGAACAAAAGCAATCAATGCACACAATGTCGTGTTCTACAAACTGTTCAGAACAATCCAGGGTATTTGGACACCGAATCCTCGAGATTCAGCCATACGTCATCCAAAACACTAGTGGATACTCACCCGAGTCTTCAGTAACGCTAACTCGAAGCTTCGAATACGAGTGCCGACACCCCTAGTCTCGAGGTCCCGTTAATCCAATTCCACAACCTCGTGATTTCTCGGGTTACCCGATACCACATGGTCGGTCCCATTTATCGGATCCATATTTCCCCACAAAAATCTGGGCAAAGGTTCCCTTTGTCTCTGTGGGAGCTTTACCCAACATACAACCTTTATAAACAATAATCCATAGAGTTTGATTTCTAATGACTTTATATACTGGTCATATTAAAATGTTTATTCTAATATAGTTTACTCCGACACCTCACCTCAATACATCCCTTTACCAGGACCCATTCATTCATATTTAAATTAAAAATATGAAATTTAACAATTAATGACAATCCATAAGAGTCTGATCATGACCCTTTTACCATAATTACATACCCGACTATTTATACAATAGTCCAAAAGAATTTAATTACAATTCTTTTTACATCAGCTAGTACATGTCGGCATCTCTCTTCATAATCACGGCCTCGCCAAAGGTCGCTCCCTATACACCCCTCAGACCATGAGTCCCACAATCAGATGAAAGAACCCAAGAGAAAAATTCTCCCACAAGGGCTATCCCACTAAATGCACATGAAATGACGCATATTAACACATCAAACTTATATCTCCATATAAAATACGTAATCCTATATGGAATGTTTCGTGAAGGTCATGCATTTAGATGAGACCTCATGCCCACAACCCGAGTCCCGACCGAATTTCACCTTCAATGCCAAGGAAAACCGCTATCGATGTTTCACCCAACGACTTAAACCATCAATGTCGCTTTAAAATTCTGGGTAAATCTACCGATCCTCGTGGTGTTATTCGGGTCGCACTTCCAGGTCTCACCACAAGTTTCGCAACGCCTTCCGACACTTTCTCGCAAACTTTCATCGCTGATCCATGTCTAACCAAGAATAAAATTAGTCTTTCACCGGGATCCGCCCATCTTCGCTTCACCCATACACACGTGATTTATCATATTATTGTTTTATAAAACCTGAGTCTCATTTCGACGTTGTCTCATTCCCGAAGCTCATCACCATTCACCAAGAATGCAATAAGAAAATGCACCGTAAGACCCCGAGAAAATCTCCAATTTTCTAGTGATAAAATCGTATCGGGTCAAAACCCAATTTTTCGATCTTGATTTATTTAAACAGATTTCATCGCTTGAAATCGCCTCACGAATCGGTTTACCTCGTCACCCTCGTCAATTCCCAAGATGTACGAATTTCATGTTTTCGAGGCACCGTGGTGTCGGGTACCAGAAAAACATGTGATGTGTGAAAGTCACCCTCTAAATGTACTCTTGGCGGCCACGTGTTGCAATATTAGAATGATGGGGAATAGATGAAAACAAAAGATAGTGCTAAGTGTAAAAATTCAAGGAAGGGACATGATGGGAATTAAATGAAATGTTAATGAGATAATAAGACAACTTAAATAGTTGTCTTCTCAAATGGAAAAGAGAAAACGTGCAGGATGAAGAACAAATTGGCAGTGGCAGCGTTTTTCATTTTTTAGAGAGAGAGAGCTCATTACTGCAGATTTCCCGGCCGGACCATCGATTACCGACGGAGGTAAAGCAAGAAATCGTCTACCTTGACGAGGAATTTACACACGGACCGCAGTTTTGTGGAATTCCAAATGACTCAAGGTATGGATCTTTCCCTACTTGTGATATTCTTTAGGTAAGAGTCACGCATGTTTATAGTTATGGAGGCTTGATTTGGTCTCGTAAGGTCGGTCTGTGGAAACCTTTGAGCCAAGTGGAGAAAAATCCCAAAATTTGGTGGGTAATGAGCAGATTGCCAACTTGAGGGAGTTTCCCTTAATTTCATGTGAATAGTGATGTGATCTCTTCGGTGTACAAATGTGTGTTGTAAAGTGATTCAAATGAATTGCTTGTGTTTGCTAGTGCTTGATGTGAGCGATTTTATGTGTTATTGATGTGAGAATTTGTGTATGATTTGCCTCATGAATTAATTGTGTTAATATATACATGTTAAATATATTAGCATAAATTATATGGGATTGGCATAATACATTCCATGTGCATTGGGGCACTCTAGAGATATTAGAAAATTTGGTGCATGACATCTGATTGAAAAGGGAAAATGTTTGTAGAGAATTTCGAAGCAGGAAGATTTTCCGAAGAATTGCCTTGGAGAGTCATCCAACAGATCACTTCGGATGAGAACCATGACTGTTCGGAGCATTATCCAGCAATTAGTCTCGGAGGGTTGTCAATATTTTACCGAAACTCGGTAGTGTGTTTTCAAGAACAAAAAGCTTTTGTTTGAAAAGCTGGATATTTACCGCATTTGGCTTGGGCATATGTACCAGGAATTGATGGGACTCGGGACATGAGATTGATCTAAAAGCTATAGACATTGATGGGTTCATGAAGTAGCGAATGTGATTGTTTGTCATGGCATATGCGCAGGTGGGAGTAACCCATGTGAAATTATCTGGCTTGGAACTGCTCGCCTATTGAGGATCCTCATTTCGGTCTGGGGTGTGCCACGGGACGCTCGGCCCAGGTCGCGTTTTAGAAGAAAGCTAGATTGGCTTTGGTATTGATTTTGCTCTCACCCATGTATTAGAATTGTAAGAATTTTAATATATGTTGAATTAAATAATGTAAAAACTCTTAACCCATGTATATTTGGTTGGGATATATTTTGTGAGTATTGATCACGAGGGCCCAGTGGTCGATTATTTTACTCATTTTTAATTGTATATGGACAGATGTAGTGGGTTGTTTATTGTTGGGACCAGGGTTTTGTACTTTGGAGTGAAACTCGTCCTGAAAAGGGAGGCTTCCTGCTGATTACCGTGAGTGGTGTTGGGTTACGAGCGATCCACGTCGTCCTATGAGTTAATGGGTTGTCAGTAGGACCATAGGAGATGAAGTTATCATGACTTAGTATCAGGAGCTTAGGTATCACGAATCTGGGGCTCAGAGTTGAGGTATCCATAAGTTTAGTCCACGATGCAGTGCCGCATCTTAGTATCGAGGCGCTAAGGTATACGAATACAGGGCTTGAGGGGACTTGGGGCTTAGGCGTGGTCATAGGTGTAAGAACATCCACTGGCAAGTACTGTGGCTGATGTTGGATACTAGAGTTATAACAAGTGTCGGTAAAGTTGGGTATGCGATATATGTGACACCCACATCCCAGGGGTCGTTGACAACCGAGTCAGCGCTCAATCTTCGTGGATGTCGAGTGTGACACCTGACATACGTGCCCCTTTTCGAGACCCGTGATTTAACGAAATCGGGTGAATCTCCTTTGTATGGGAGCTCTACCCCAGTATGCTTTATCGAGTGTGGAACCACTGTGATATTATACAGCGACCACACGAATTGACATATAGTAAAAATGGCCCACGTAGGGCCCGATTATATACTTTCAGGTATATAACACATGTTTATCTAAAACCATAGTCAGTAGAGTTTAAAATTTATCACTCTTAGCACAAATAAATACAACCCATATGCCTATTTTAAATATATCAAGTCACCAAATCCGACTCTTCATATCTTGATCCCACAGAATACGGATCGGCCGCCTACTAACTTTGTACTGAAGGGAGTCAGCGACCCGGGGGTGACGAAGCCCCCGGTAGTGATAATCTCTACAAGGCTACTCTCGACTGAAATGCACATGCAGTAGTCGCATAATCAAACACACATCTCAGTACGACCTCACATGTACTGAAATAATACACCTGCCATGAATGAGACCTCGACTCACCAGCCCCATGTACATCTGCAGGAAAACCTCATGGCTCAATAAGCAGCATGCCGCATTGAATATTATATCCGAGGAGTCATACCAGGCTAAGGTCTCACATCTCGCCAAATGTGACGGTGTCCATTTGGTATTCTCAATGAGCCAGAAATATCGAGCCCTCAGGCTCCATTACCCAAATACAAGTGTCGATGGGCGACAAATCCCGAGTCGATCAGATCACATCACCTGACGAGTATGTGATAAACATGGTTGTATGTATCCTCAGCAGGCGACCACTTAACTTTTGAATGATACCACGGGTCTCTTACACCCATCTGGCTATGATATCAGGGTCTCTTACACCCGTAAGCCTCGAGTTCTCAGCGACTCCGCCAATGACGTACATTTTGTCATGAATGAAAACCATTTCAAACAAAATTGTTGTTTTAATCGTGAACTGACCCTCGACAAATAGTAGGCCAGGATTTCCAGATAATCTATTTTGTGGAATGACCCTCTAGATTAATATCCCGATTGGGGCGGGACTCAGGCGATTGATATTATATGAACTGACCCTCGAATGTTGTAGTGGACACATAGTTAAATAATATTGTTGATGACCCTGGAATGATTCTCTCGAAACCACCTCATGCTCTCTCTTGTTGTTACAGCGGTGCCCAGGGTGCATGAAATGCAATGAGCCATTCCATTTCTTCTTAGTGCAGACTCATTTTTGGAATGTTGTCTTATTAATCAGGCCACTAATCCCAGCACCTGCGCGGTGTTGATCCCTGGCTCATGTACTCACGACACACCATCGAGCTTTTTAGCAACGGTGTCGATCTCAACTATGCACTCACACCTAATTTATAGGTTACCCCAGTGCATATGGAATGCATGATGACAATTCCAACGCACATCCCATGCTAATATATTTACCGTACATATATATTCGCGTAGTGCCGTCGCATAAAACATATTTACCGATTACGCCCAGTGGCTCACATGGGCTAATTAACAAACGCAGCGATTCATTTTGAATCCCTTTCAGTAAAATCACATTTTATTTAAAATAAATTTTGTGTCACTATTTCATGTTACTATTCACGTTGTGTTTTAATGTAACACCGATGACCACGAATCTCGGACCCGCGCCAAAGCCAGGACCTCTTGGTCCCTTACGGTTCATCATCGAATATTGTGATACGAAACCACGCCTGAAACGAAGACACATTAGTCCGGGACCAAAACCAAACCTCAATACGATCCGGAATTGCTGAAAATAGTCAGAAAATTACATGCGTAGTATTCACTTGAGTCTCGAAAAATTCAGCCGGCTAAATAAAGCAGTCCGAAGTCGGCCGGGTTGTCAAAAATAGTCAATAAATTCCTAAATTCCTGCAGCTAGATCGAAAATTTGAGGGCCCGAAATTCCTGACGCTTTCGTGGCACCAAGTCGATTCAAACCATTAAATGGCTTTGCGGCTAAGAAATAACACATTCGGAAAATTCCTACCTGCGTGGAGGTTTATCGAAACTCGAAGATTTTGGTGTCAGCGTGGCTCTCGTCGCGTAGATCAACTTTGCCCTTGATCTGTGAACCTGGTCTAGATTTTAGTGATCTAAAAGAAGCGAAGAGAAGAAAATAAAAATAAATCTCTCTCACGCTGTTCTCACCGGATTCATCCATTTGTTTTGACTTTTATACTTTATTTTTTTATTTTTATTATTATTATTATTATTATTATTATTTTATTTTTCCTTTTCTTAATTCCTTTATTTCTTTCCTATTGTCATCAATCCTTGTGACTAATTATAGGCCCACATATTCAAGTCCACACTGCTCTTGCCATGTGTCACCTATCTCGAGGTGCCATGTGGCATTAGACACCATAATACTCGAAAAACGTGTAATTGATTTGTTTTGAGATTGACAAAATTCGGCGTGATGTTGAATTTCGTGGAGCGATTTCAACGGTGATACGTTTTGATGCGTTCGATGCTCTAGAAAATTCGGTTTTCAAGCGAAATTCTGTTTTAACCGCACCGGAAAAATTGGTACTAAGGTTTTACACAATATACCTAGCACTCCGTAAGAAATATTGGTTTAGATCATGCATACCTTGCCAAATTTTGATGAATGTTGTGTATAGATGTATTTGAACCATGTGCTTGTATGTGATAAATAGTATGGGAGAAATTAAAACCTTGGGAGGTTGTGAGGAGTGCAGGGCAAATAGTCAGTACCTATGAAAAAAAAAAAAAAAAAAAGATGATGTGAAGAAAAAATTTCCTAAGGTTTTTTCTGATGTGTAAAAATGGAAAAAAAAAATGGATAAAATAAATTTTAATAAAATTTATTTTGTTCTTGGAAAATGAAAAAAAAAAAAAAAAATATATATATATATATATATATATATATATATATATATATATATATATATATATATATATATATATATATATATATATATATATATATATATATATATATATATATATATATATATATATATTTTGATAGTTTCGATATTTGGAAATTAAAAAAATGATGTGAAAAAAAGAAAGTTGCGGGAGGCTGGAATGGGCTCTTGCCCAATTTCCGATTTGGGTCACGTCTGATAGGTGTAATAGGCACTGCTGCTTTATGGCGCGATGGGCGCCTTGACACAAGGCAGGTGTGCACTTAGTGCCTGACCCGATTTTGACTCGGTGTGCGTGCAGATTAGCTATTTGGAGCCACGCTGTTCATGAGCAACATTCGCAAGATTTAAAAATATATATAAAAATAAAATAAATAAATAAAAATAAAATAATTTTTTTTTTTAAAGAAAATAAAATAAATTTTTTTATTGAATATGATTTAATATCTTTATGAATTATTGTCTTGCATTACACAGCAGATGTATGGACATGAGTGTATGAAGTAAATGTTTTTGTATATGAATGAGTGTCTCGAGGCGTAATTTACGCCTTAGAGACACTACGTGAAATATTAACTTGTCATTTTGACATGTGTGAATGCATTGATCGAGACGGGGCGAGGAGGAGTCGTCAGCGGGATGCGGTGAGCCTACAGCTGTGTTGTGAAACCAGGCCTTCTTAAGGCTGTAGGGATTGCGAATTTGTTGCTGTTGCACGGGGCTGAACAGCAATTTAGCTAGGGAGGTCCGAAGTAACTCAGAGGTTTAGGGAGCACATCGAATCCCTCAGAGCATTCCGCAGGGGAAGTCAGATGGTGGCGGACATTGATTCGTACGGGTTAAGAAGGTGTTAGAGGCTATGGAGATTACCTCGACACGACCGGGGATGTAGACTAAGGCTGCGTTCAAGCTAGGGGGTGAGGCTTGAGTATGGTGGAGATGGGAGGCGAAGACCTCTGAGACTAGAGAGAGCGATGACATGGGCGATTCCAGGGTTGTTCATGGGTAAGTATTTTCCGGGATCTTGCTTGTCGCGCGAAGGCAAGGAGTTCCTAAGTGGCAGGGACGATGTCTGTGATGGAGTATGTGGCGGCTGGGTTCCACGAGGCTGGCTGTTTCGCTGATGAGCCTCAGTAGCCGCACTCCCATGGCCAAAGTCAGGGAGATTCGAGAATGGGCTAAAGTTTGTCCATTCGAGGTAGGATATGGGACCCGTCCTGCACGGGACATGGACTCATGATTCAAGGACAACCTGACCATAGAGAGAGATCGAGGATGCTCGAGCCAGGGATCTGCGGGTGTTAGTAGCAAGAGGAAGGAGAGTCGAGTCTTCTTCCGAGTTCGGAAAGAAGCGAGAACTCTGGCGTTCACGTGGGTTACAGGAGTCGTAGCCGTGTCAGGACAGCGAGGGACCAGTCAGGTTCTTGTCCCATTCAAACCAGATAGTGTGTTATCATTCTTGGCCCGTGCGGGCGTATAAGGAGGTTGCCCAAAGAGCGGGGATCTAGTGTTTCGGGTGTGCGATCCCGATCAGGTATTAGGAGATGAGAGGATCTGCCTCATTTCCTCCGCACCCCGTCTGAAGCCGGAGAGGCCGATTTCGGTCTCAGGAGGCACTGCGGGCACCTCCCATTACCTGAAGCAGGGCCCGGAGAGGCGGGTTGCTGGGCAGCGGAGGACGGGGCCCATAGGCAGGGACGTCAGGGGTTTAGGGGCGTGTCTACGCCATCACACCACCGGTGAGTCAGGGATGACTAGTTATCCCGAATTACGTTTTTCTATCTCGCTTATGGGCAAAGTGTTATTTGATTCTGGTGCTTCGCATTCATTCATTAGTACGCTCGGTTGTCTTGGGTTGGGCTTAAACGAGTTGAGGCCTTGGAGAGCCCTTATGCAAGGTTACAGGGATTAGAGGCGCGAGGATCAGGATGATATCTTCGTGATTCGCAGTTAAGTCTGGGACTCACTCACACGGTGGACCCTCAGGATCACATGGACATGTCGAGGAGTTCGACGTCATCACGAGGATGGATTGGATGGCAACAAAAAAGTCGTTATCGATTGAAAGTATGAGGGTTCACACGCCGCTACCACGCTGAGGCGTGTGATGTTGTATTTCGGGGGGCAAACATGATATTTGCCCAGGAGACTGAGTGTCTCACGAGTCCAGTGTCGAGACGGTTGGCGGGTTAGATAAGCCCCACCCACTGAAGGGCGGTGAAACGGACTTAGATCACCTAGAGTAGTGCGTGAGTATGAGGATATTTTTCGGATGATTTCTGCGGGATTGCCTCGCGGGGAGGTTGTAGACTTTGGTATCGAGTTACACCCAGTGCCACCGTCTCTGTGACTCCGCCAGGATGGCGCCTTTGGTGCGGTGCGGGAACTCGGAGATCCGGCCTACGGGGAGTTCTTGAATGAGGGTTCATTAGGCCAGAAACACTTCACCATGAGGCACTCACGGTTGACTGCGAAGAAGAAGGATGAAGACCCATATTTGCATGCATTGATTCTGACGAGTTGAACAAGTTCTGGTTAAGAATCGATGCCTAATGCGAGGATTGACAGTGTGTTTTGATCGAGTTGAGAGGAGCGCGAGTCTACTCACAGATAAATCTTTACCTTTAGTTATCGGTTGAGGGGTTAGAAGGCGGATATCCACTAGGCAATGTTTGGGGCTGGCGTTATGGGCACTTTGAGTTATGGTGATCTTGCTTTGGATTGATGAATGCGCCAGTGGCATTCATGGATCTCATCGTAGGGTGTTCAGACCTATCCCCAGATCGGTTATTAAGTGATCTTCGTGGATGGCATCTTGATCTACTCAGTCAGGAATGGGAACATGGGTATCATTTGAGGATTGTATTCTGATTGTTAAGAGACCATCAGCTGCCCCCCAGAGTTCGGTAAGTGCGATTTTGGCTTAACGAGGTGAGTTTTTGAGACCGCGTGGTGTGACATCGGGCGTGTCGAGTGGACCTAGAGAGAGAAGGTCGGTCGTGATGAGTTAGGAGGCGGAAATGGGTCTTCGAGATACGTAGTTTCTTGGGATTGGTTGGGTACTACAGGAGATTCATTAAGGATTTCTCGGTCATGGCTTTATGGCGAGATTGACCGGGAAGGTCGGGTTTGATTAGGATGAGCGATGCAGGTATTCAAGAGTTGAAGGAGGCTTGCGGCTCCACATCTTGATAGTCCGGACGGGACGAGGAGTCCTGCCATGATAACATTGAGTACCTCGAGAAATGGGGCCCAGGATGTGTTTTGATCTTGATCCAGGAGGTAGTAGCTTGGTTCTCGTCGGTTGAAATCATGAGCAAATTACCACACCGCGACATGGGTTAAGCGTATGAAATGCCATATAGATTTGGTGCCTTACTTATGCTGGTGAGGAGTTCGGAGTGTACTCGGACCACGAAAGTTTGAACACTATATTTTCACTTGCGACGGGACCTGATATGAAGCGACGCGGATGGATGGAGTTCACAAGGATTATGACTTCCTTTGCATTACCACCGGGTAAGGCAAATGTGATAAGCGATACACTCGGTCGGAAGTCACCGAGGTATTGGCTAGTATAGTCCGGGAGTGGTGGATGCTCGAGGCGTAGGGCGATTATGGACTCTGATGCCGCGACCGAGACCCGAGGCACGTTGGGGAAGTTTAATGGCTGTCGTCTCGCAGGTAGAGTGATTAAGTCGAGGGCGGGACGCGAGATAGTGGCCATCGGGGGGGCCAAAGTCTGATCGGGTACACATGTGGCTGGCTAGACTATCCGCAACGTATGGTGATCTCCGGTATAGAGGACGGGTAGTGGTTCCCCAGTTGACCAATTTGAGAGAGGAGATTCTCAGGGAGTTTCATTGCTCTCGATTTGCTGTGCATCTAGGTGGCACGAAGTGTACGGGATCTTCCTCGCGTGCCTCTTTGGAGCGGGATGAAGCCGGTGAGAACGCGTTGGCGTGTCGTGTGTGACGGTTAAAAATTTGAACAGAAGCCACTTAGGGATACTTGACCATTGGAGGTGGCCCGAGGTGGAAGTGGGAGCACGTCGCGATGGATTTTGTGACCCACTTGCCACAGGACCTTGCGGGACATGATGCGTATGGGTGATGGTGGGCCAGGCTCACGTCGGCACATTTCGCCGTGCGAGGATGACGAGCCTTCACATTGGAGAGATTCTTTGGTTGTATATATTGAGAGATAGTCAGAATTTACATAGATGCCGGTATCCATGAGTGTCGAATAGGGACCCAGTTTCTGACACACTTTTGGAAGAGTTTCAATTTTATCGACCTCTGGTGCGACCATAGTGCGACTTTCCCGCAGGTGGATGGTTAGTCGGAGATGGTATACGGTATTAGAGGACATCTTTGCCAGAGCATGTCACGAATCATAAGGAGTAGCGGGAAGGAGCATTTTCCCTTGGTGAGATTCACCTACAACAACAATTATCGGCGAGTACGGATGGCGCATGAGGCATTGTACATGGGAGGCCATGCGGATCATAGATATGTTGAAGTAGAGGTGGGAGAGCTCCATCAGCGGTCTGATCGATTAAGTACCTCAGGAAGGTGAGCTTGATATGACGGCCGTCTTCTTACGACTCGGGCGAGCGAAGGATGTACAACGTCGACCCTGTAGATAGAAAGCTGTAGATCACGCCTTCTCAAGGTAATGCCCAAGAGACGAAATACGTGCCCAAGAAGTTTGTGGAAGCCATCACGAGGTTACCGGCCTCAGACACCGAGAGTGGCAGGCAATACTAGCCGCATCACTGGCTTCTTTACCGCCCAGCATGTCGTGTGTCCACAAGGTATTTCACGATCTCCATTGCTCGAGGTACACCCAGATCCGACCTACGTAAAGTGGATCGGAGATCGAGTCGACACGAATGGGACCTTCGAGGAGGACCAGCGTGCATTATGGATAGCCGATCAGTTTTGGCGACGTGAAGACCGCGTGAGGCCAGTGGTAGCTGCTATGGTGGCACCGCGGAGTGGAGAAGTCAACGGGAGCGTGATGACACAATGCGTCACCTATCCCTTCGCTAGTGGACGGCGTACGGGTTTAGTCGCTTAATACTTAAATGACTAGTTTACATGCATGGTACGGGTGCACGCCAGATATGCATGTGAGTTGTTATGATTGGTTCCTAGAATTTCCTTTGACCTAAATCTACTTTAAAGAGGAGAATGTAAGACCGAGAAAAATTCCACTCTTCAAAAAAAGGGTAAAACTGTAAATTCTGCCAAACCCGAAATTTTTCTAAATCTCGTGATGATCGAAACATACTAATCGTTGGAATTGTCTAACAAAATCCAATGATCCGGGCTTCGACCACCGACTCTCGAGACAATACTTCATCGCTTTTGAGGCAATCGAAGTCGATGCCGTAAAACGGCTCGTGAAA
This sequence comes from Tetrastigma voinierianum, assembly GCA_016808115.1. NCBI lineage: Eukaryota > Viridiplantae > Streptophyta > Magnoliopsida > Vitales > Vitaceae > Tetrastigma > Tetrastigma voinierianum. The sequence continues at coordinate 55,377 of JAEQBH010004640.1, forward strand.
GACATGTGATGTGACAAAAGTCACCCACTACATGTACTCTTATGACACATGTTGCAAGATTAGAGAGATGATGGGAATGGATGGCTAAGATAGTGCCAAGTGTAAAAAATCAAGGAAAGGACATGATGGGAATTAAATGAAATAATAAGACAAAACTTAAATAGTTGTCTTCTCAAATGGAAAAGAGAAAACGTGTAGGATGAAGAACAAATTGGCAGTAGCAGCGTTTTTCATTTTTTAGAGAGAGAGAGAGCTCATTTAGATTTCTACTTCATCTCGCACCGCCGCCTCGGGAGCAGAGCAAGAAGTAGAAGTCGACTACGCAAGGGCTACGCAGGACACACCACTCTTGCGGAGTTCCAACAACTCCAAGAGGTATGGATATTTTCCTACTTGTGATATTCTTTGGCTAAGAGCTGTGTTTATGGTTAGGGAGGCTTGATTTAGCCATAAATTCGGTCTCAAAACCTTTGAACCGAGTGGAGAAAATCCCAAATTTGGTGGTCGTGAAATGTACAACACGAGGGTCACCGTTCACGTGAATAGTGACACATGATTTTCTTGGTATGAAAATGTGTGTTGTAAGTGATTCAAAATGAATTGCTTATGTTTGCTAATTAGCCCATGTGAGCTAATTTTGGTATTATTGATGTGAATTTAATAATATGATTTATATGGATTAATTGTGTTAATACATACATGTTAAATATATTAGCATAAACTTGTGGGATTGGCATAATGCATTTCATATGCACTGGGGCACCCTAGAATATTAGGAGTGAGTGCATGACATGAAATTTAAAGTAAAACGAAAATGTTTGTGAAAGGAATTTCACTTTAAGATTTTCTCCAAGAATTGCTCAGAGAGTCAGCTCTAACAAATCACTTCGGATGAGGACCAGACTGCTTCAGCGTTATCCAACAATTGCCTTGAGGTTGTCCAAAATCTTTGTGATGCGATCTGATGAAGCCACAAAGATGAGGTCTCGCAGAAAACCGAGGTTGTGGATTAGTTCTCAATGGAAGACTCAACTCGGCGTCGGACGCGTTTTCAAGTCAGCGCAGATGAAATCGAATCGGGGACTTAAGGAGGTTTCTAGCTTTAATTAAACGGAGTCAAGAAATCAGCAGGTCGCTACCAAATATCAGGTCAGCGATATGAAAAAGCCAACGGCGGTACCGCTAAGAAATGAAGTTGTGAATTTGTAAGAGGTGGCAACATAATATGGGTCGCACTCAAATTGAGGTCAATGCATACGTAATGCAAAGAAAGCGCAAAAAGAGCCAAGTTGTGACGTGGGATTGTGGTCGCCATCAAATTCTCAAACAATCGAAATCAACGGTCGCCACTATAATTGATGTTAAGTAATTACTAATCAAGGCAACCGCAAGTACCCAGTCACAACTGAAGATGCTAGGTCACAAACTCAACAAGTGCAGGAACAAAGAATAAACGCTATGGCCGCATCTCGTGCCGCGACCAGCTTAGTCGCACAGATGAGATAATCCGGTGTCGCAACTCCATTTCGAGTCAGGCCTCGAAATGTAGACTCGGCCTTTCTTTGGCGAATTCCACCGAGCTCGAATTTGTCCAATTTGAGTCGGTAAATACACATTTAGGTTTTGCGAAAGCAAGCTAGCTCGTAATTCAGCTAACTTTTGCCGCTTTCTTATTTCAATATTCTTGAATTGTATATATTTTTATTTTCTTTTTTATTTTTCTATTTTTCTGTTCTTCCTTCGTCGTTATTTTGATTTCGTTTTAGAGCAGGTTTAGCTTAGATTAAGTTTTCTATTTTCTTTTCTTTGATTCAGTTTAACCGAGATAGAGTTGAGTTGTACTCGTGGAATTTTGGTTTCATACTCCGTCCTAACGATGTTGGTATCTAGGTATTCTCTAGGTTTCAATAAATTCAGTCTTATTTCAATGAACAGTGAATTTCCCGATCGCCTACCATTGTTTATCAGATTCGCTGCGAATTCCCGAGCTCTACTGGAATGGAAAATATTATCGATTTGTGCTTTTGCACAATGTGAAGGAATTCCAATGGATACCACTGGCTGTTTGCCAGGTAAATAAAGGAACTGCTCATCATATTAGTACCTTATACATCGGGTCAAGACTGACCGGGTTCTTGATTTCGTGGAGACCCTCTGAGTGACATAGAGATGGAGAATCCCGATAACCATGAGCAATTACTTCCATTTATGTTAGGCTATTATGAATGAACTAATGAACTCCATTATTATCTATATCGATACAGGCTTCAATAATCAAATTTACAATCTGGTTTAATTAGAATATGTATCTTTAAATTGAATGGAGGCAATTCCTCAATCTGATGTAATGATCCTAAATCTGTGCTAGCATAGATCTAATCAAGGTGAGGGTGATTTTGATCAGTATTGATTGGAAGAAAAACACCAATTTAATTGGGAAGGGCTTGCAAAAACCTGTCTATAGGGGCAAGAACTTTCCAATCTTAAGAATCATTATGTGAAGTATTGAAAAAGAAAAACATGATGAATCTTAAAAGAGGGTACATCAACTACAAGTAGCTAATCACAACCGTTGTTCTCGAAAAAGCGAATTGGTCTACTTTATTAGTGAAATGCATGGTCAAGGAGAAATCCACACCGTGCTAACTTGCATCTTGACAAGTTCAGTTTTCTAGCTGATGGAAGAATTAAATATGAAATATGATGCAGAGAGTAATGATTAACAAATTCCATTTCCGGTGTACTTTACTCAATTCTACTTTAATTCCATGTTTATTTAGATTAATTTAGTTTAGTATATCCTTGCAATTCAACATTCTTTCTTCTTATTAGTTAATCTCAAACAATATCTCAAAATGCAGTTCAAATAGTAAGGACCTCAAGTAGTAGGGGTAATTGATTTATAGATTTTTCTTATCGATCCTCGTGGGAACGATAACTCGGACTTAACCATCCACTTTTATTACTCGTACGACTGCGGCACTTGCAATGGACATTTCATATTTTTATTAGATTCAATATGAGATTTCTTGAACCTTCAAATAGAAAAAAAAAACCTAGCAGTAGTAAATTTTAAAGTCCCAACACCAGATAGAATTTACAACTAGCTGCCTAGAATACGCTTTTCAAAGAGAAAAGAAAATCCATTCATTCATATGGTCTATATAGATAGAAATCAGGTCAAAGACAAACAAGTTTATGGCACCGTTGTCGGGAATCAAGGCAAGAGGTTTATAGATCAATATTCTAGCAAAAGAGGGAGCTGCTAATTTGAACATTGTATTTTAATTTTTGTTAATATTTTTATGATCTTTCTTTGTGTTTTTATTTTTATTTTTGTCTAAGAAGGTGTTGTGCAAAAAATGAACAACTTATCAATAAATGAACGCCTAGTTAAAGGGAAGACCAATTCTGTTTCCACTACAAAATTGGCATTTGAGCTTCAGTTCACTATCCAACAAGTGGAGAATATCTTCTCCACTATTGAGGTGGAAGAAGTCATCCTTGTGAAGGATGAGATTGGAGAAGGAACAGTGGCCGCAAAAGATGAAGGGTCAAAGCAAAGATCTAGTTCTTTTCCAATGAATCTAGCTGGACTCTTAAAAAAAAAAACGGAGTAGCTACTTGGGAGGCAACCTAAGAATGAAGAGAATAAGGATTTTTATTCAGTTTTTATTATCTTTAGTTTATTTTTTATTTTTAGTTAGAATGCATTTTTACTTTAGTGTTTATGTTAGTTTTTGTTTTTGTTTTTCAGGTTAGTGAAGCTGAAACTGAGTAAGGGAAATTTCTTCAAAAACAACCTCAATCAGCCCAATGATCATATTTGGTCATCAAGGGGAGTCCTCTGTTCTTAAACTTATTATTCATGCATAAAGAACAAAGTAGAAATTCAAGTTTGGGGGTGTTTTTTAAAAAAATTTCCTTTGTGCTGAAAATTTCCAGCTTCAATTTTTCCTGTTTTTAGTGTTTTTAGTTTTTCTCCTTTAATAAGAAAGTCCTGGTTGATGAAATGAGCCAAATGAGCTTAAAAGAAATAGGAAATTATGATGTCAATGACAAATAGGGTGAAATTTCAGATTCGGGAAAACTAAAATTATTGATTAAGCATGAAAATTTCAGTTTGCTTAAACAATACAGTTCTAGATAACTGAAAATCATGCACATTGGTCACTAGTACCTTGAAAAACTGATGATGCTTGGGTTAGGGACACCTTATTGATCATCATAAATTAGTCTCAGAGGGTCCTAGAACTTGTTAAGTATTATTATTCAAGGTGAAATCCTAGGCATCACAAAACTCAACAGAAATGATTTAGGCCATCCTCGGGACGCTTTGGGTTTCTTCAAAACCCAATTCCTGGATATGCATATGTATATATATGCATATACGTTAGTACCTGATTAGAGCCTGATGCCAATTTCATCATGAGCCATATGAAAAACCTTACACGGTTCTAAATTTTGATCCTTCAGTACACATCATCCATTCTTCCCAAAGTAAAGCTGAATGTAGAAAATTATCAAGATGACAAGTTTAGGGAAGTTATTTTTTTTTTAGGAAAAGAATTAAGGATGTGAAGAGATGAAAGGTTGAGACAAGAAGTACTAAAAATGGTGCATAATAAAAAAATGAGAAGTTGAAAAAGAAAGATAGTTTCAAGGGGGAATGTGTTTTACCTTGTAGCCTTCCTCCCTTGAGCAATTAAGTCCTTAGGGGTGTTTTACACCTAGTACCCTAATGCCAACTGGTATGGGAGTTGCTAACCCAAAGCTTGTTAAGGGTGGTAGAAAGCTTAAGAAAGTAAACATTGCACCATTCCAAAAACCTTGAACATACATGAAAAAGAAGAGAGCTTCTGGTACATAATTGAAAATAACAGTGAAAAAGGAAAAAGCCACAGAGGAGAAAATGCAAAAAAAAAAAAAAAAGCACCAGACCAAGAGTTGAGGTGTTTGGAAAGATGAATTTAGCATAAAAATGGGATGAACATTGAAGGCAAAATGTAGAAAATGTATGCAGTCTGGGTTGAATTTGAGCTTTAAATGTCTAGTCAACTACCCAATGCCCAAGCCATACATTACAAGCCTTAAAGACCTATTTGACCTTGAGGGTAGTGACGTGCCTAAATTAGTGGAGAATAATATGACCAACAAGCCTATGAGACCTAAATCACTTGGAGGAGACTTCCATTCTTAATGTGTATCTCATAAGGCTACCTAACTTGCAAATTGGTTATAAAGGGAAGACCAACACACACTATATGAATTATCTGCTTAATTAAATAATCTAGTTTTTTTTTTAGATTGATGAAATAAAGCCTAGTTGGAAATAATATTGTACTTTCCTATTGATCAATTCAATTGTTGCTTTGTTTGAAAAGATGTAAGAAAAAGAAAAAATGTCCTTAAAATTATTTTTTAATTGTTCGAGGATAAACAATGATTTTTTTCTTTGCTTGGGGACAAGCAAAACTTTAAGTTTGGGGGAGTTTGATGAGTCTAAAACTCATCTAATTTTAAGCACATTTTTCATGACTATTTTAAGGCTTAAAATCTATTTTTATTGAAAATATATATAATATTCCCCAAATTTTTGTTTTGCAGGTTTTAATAAAAAAGAAGCATAAAATTTGGTTCCAAAAATAAAAGCAGCAGTTTTTGGGAATATATCGTAGTAGAAGGGATTGAATCACGACAGGATTTGAAGAGGAAGCAGCTTTTGTACAGCAGAATTAAAAGCCCTAACAAGAACCAAGAAACTGCATTTTAATAGCGGTGGATGAGGTCATGGGATCGAGAAATGAAGTCGCAAATAAGAAACTCCCTTCATTTCGCGAGCCAGCGTCATTTACACCACCAAGACTACTCTCAGAGAAATGGAAGGTTGCGTCAAGATAAGTCATGAAAGGAAATTGAGGTTGCTAATTTAAACACCAAAGCACCCAAAGAATAGACGCGCGTAATTCTCAACCAAGAGTTCATCGACAGAATCCAACATTAAAGGAAGAACCAGTCGCGACGCCCAATGAAGATACAACGAGGTCGCAACATAAAACCGAGGTTCACGCCGACCGTCACGGGGTTTCGCACGAGGTCTCAAAGTAGAAAACCGAGGTTGCGACTAGTTCTTAAATGGAAGACTAATCTCTGAGATTTATGACGTGTTTTTCGTGTCGCGACATGAAATCAACTAGGGTCTCTACGAGGTTTCGAGGTCAAGGACTAAACGTGAGTCAGCGGTTCAAAGGAAGGTCATACCAAATATCGAGGTCGCTGGCATGAAAAAAGCCAACGGGCGGCCGCCAAGAAATTTTAAGCTGTGGACGGAACCAAGAGGTGGCAATAGAAATATGGTTGCGACCTAAAATAGAGGTCGCAAATACCGTAATGCAAAGAAGGCAAAAGAGCCGTCGCGGACGCGGATCAGGGTCGCCAAGCATCAACTCCCGAAACAACCTGAGTCAAACAAAGTCGCGACTATAATCGGATGTCACGGACCACTAATCAAGGCGTACCGCAAGAAATCTATCATAACCGGGCGATGTTAGGTCGCAACTCAACAAGTGCAGAACAAAGAATAAACGTCATACCAAAGATCTTAGGTCACAACTAGCTTAATAATCCAGGTCGCGACTCCATTTTCAGGTCGTGACCTGAAACAGCAGACTGGACCTTTCTTTAAGGAATTCCACCTGGAGCTTTGGAATTTAGGCCCAATTTTGGAGCTTATAAATACTCATTTAGGGTTTCGAGGAAAGTGTTTTGAGTCGGGACCAAATAACTCTGCCGGAGCTAATATTCTTGTATATATTTTTATTTTCTTTTTTTTTTTTCTATTTTTCTAATTTATGTCTTTCCTTCATCTATTTTGATTTCTTCAAGCCGTATGTGTTTAGCTTAGATTAAGTTTTCATTTTCTTTCCTCCGATTCAAGCCGTAACTCGAGATAGAGTCAGTCAGGGATTTCCTCAGAATTTCGGTTTCATACCGGTCAACGATGTCGTATCTGTGTATTTTGTTGCTCTTCAATAAAATCAATCGCTTTTATTTCAATGAACAAGAATTTCCTCGATCGCCTAGTCATTGTTTATTGAGATTCGCCATGAATTCCTCAGCCTCCTTGGGAATGGAAAATTGTTATTGATTTCAGGTTTCTGCCACAATGTGAAGGAATTCATGGACGGATTAATCAAGTTATTCGTCAGGGTAAAATAGTGAGTTGTTCATCATATTAGTACCTTATACATTGAAGGCCCTCTGAGTGACACAGAGATGGAGAATCCCAATAACCATGAGCAATTACTTCCATGTATGTTAGGCAATTATGAATGAACTCCACATTATCTACTGATACATACTAATCAGCCCATAAGTGGTTTAATTAGAATATGTATCTTTAAATTGAATGGAGGTAATTCCTCAATCTTATGTAATGATCCTAAATCTGTGTTAACATAGATCTAATCAAGGTGAGGGTGATTTTGATCAACATTGATTGGAAGAAAAACACCAATTGAATTGGGAAGGCTCAAAAACCTGCCTTATAGGGGCAAGAATCCTTCCTGCCTTTAGAATCATTATGCGAAGTATCAAAAGAAAACATGATGAATCTAAAAGAGGGCATACCAACTGATAAGTAGCTAATTGCCAACCAGCTGGTTCCTGGAAAGAGGAATTGGTTCACCGATTAGTGAGAAATGCATGGTCAAGGAGAAATCCACACCGCTAATCAGATCTGACAAGTTCGCCTCTTCCGATGAAGAATTCTTTCAAATATGAAATATGACGCAGAGTAATGATAAATAAATTCCATTTCCTGGTACTTACTCATTTCTACTTTAATTCCATGTTTATTTAGATTAATTCTAGTTTAGTATATCCTCAAGAATTCAACATTCTTTCTTCTATTAGTTAACTTCAAACAATATCTCAAAAAATGTGTAGTTCAAATAGTGAGGACCTCAAGTAGTAGGGGTAATTGATTTATAGATTTTTCTTATCGATCCTCGTGGGAACGATAACTCGGACTTAACCATCCACTTTTATTACTTATACGACCTGTGCACTTGCAGCGATTTCATATTTTATTAGACCAATATGAGATTTTCATCTTCTTCTGAACCTTTAAATAGAAAAAGCGGGTTTCGCCTACCGTTCACTCCCGGCCACCGGTCCGTCGTCGGATCACCCCTTACCGGGTCCGTCGCTAGGTCATGCATGACCTCCAGCTGGAAGGTCGGCACTTCGTCCCACCGAGCTCCTGATGTTCAGATCATGGAAAGCTCCATGAATCAAAAGTCCATCTATATGCCTGTGGAGGGCAAGGTACCGGAGTCAATGGAAAGAGGCTTTCTGGGTAGGGCGTCAAGTAGCCGGGCCGGGTAGGCTGTTTCATTACATGTATGACTCAACTAAGGTCATAACTTCTTCGTCAATCCTACCCGGTTGTTCTCGGACTCTATGGAAATCCATTAAGTCAAGATTCCAAATTATTCCCATGGAGGGCGTTGGTAATCGGAGTCGGGCCGTAAAGGCTCTCGCAGTCGGGTAGTCGCCGTAGGCCGCCTATTCATGTGTGATTCCAACTTCGGGAAGGTCATAACTTCTTCGTCCGAACTCGATTCAGTGTTCTGCACTTATGGAAAGCCCATTGAGTCAAGATTCAGCCTTTATTCTCGAGGGCAATGGGTACCGGAGTCATTGCAAGGACTTCGGCAGTCGAAAGTAGGCTGGCCGTGTGGTCATTTATTCATGACCTCAACTTCTAAGGTTCTAACTTCTTCGTCCAACTCCGCTTTGTACTGGACTCATGGAAAGCCCATCGAGTCAAGATTCTAGTCGAGCGTTTGTGGAGGGTAGTGGGTGCCGGGAGTCAAGAAAGGGTCTCGCAGGCCCGTAGCTCAGCTCTGGGTAAAGGTTCGCTCATGTGTGACTTCCAACTTCAAAGGTCATAACTTCAAGATTCTAATGTATGCTCAGGAGGGTGTGCTGGTGTTGGAGTCGGGCCGTAAAGGGGCCTTAGGCAAAGCTCCGTAGGTCGCCGTAGGGCCGTTTATTCATGGTGACCTCCGTAACTTCTAAGGTCATAACTTCTTCGCTCGAACCGTGTTTTCGTGTTCGCTCTATGGAAAGCCCATTTCGAGTCAAGATTCCAGCCAGTGTGCCATCGGAGGGCATTAGTGATCATAACCTTTTGCCGGAAATTGATGTTTTGCACGAAAGTGTGCAGGTTGCTCGTTGTGTCGAAAGTGAATAGTCGTAGTTTTAATATGACCAGTCAGATGGCATGTCAGAGGGGTTGTCAGAGGTTGTTGTATGTAGGCGCCTTCGTGTCCCGAGTTATGTTCTTTCATTGTCATAATCCCAAGATGGAGTGTCGGATTGTTTTATTGGCCCATGTGAGTCGATTGGTGTTATTGCTGTAAATTAATAACATGCTTAAATTGATATGTGGCATGAAGGATATGATGGTTTGGAATTAGTATGCACTTTAATATAAATATCCAAACGACAGATGTATTTAGTAATGTATGCACATATAGTTCCTATTTTATACGAGCATGGTATAAGTAAAGTAAATGGCATAATTGCGCTGCACGTATTAACGAAACATCGCATTTACATGGGGTGTGAGTGCATGGTTGAGATCGATAATCGTGTTAAGTGTTTGATGAATTGTCATGAGTACGTCGGGATCAACACCGCGCATGGTGTTGATTAGTTGCCTCGCTAGTGGACAAAGTCCAAATGAGTTACACTTCATAAGGAAATGGTAAAGGATAATTATGTGTCAAGACGCTAGTCGATAGATTCCTGCAGAAAGACCCATTAATTATGGTCGACATAGTCCTCAGCTGAAAGGTCGTAAAGTGTCCTGGGTTTCCGCCGAGCCCACGGCCACACACCCGTAAACTACTACCCACAAAGACGATGGTTGAAAATGAAAATGTTAAAAGATTATGAAAAATCTTGGTTGTCACCGAAAAATGACAATAGTTCGTTAATTGGCATAGCCAGGTGTGAGGAGCTCTGAGTGACTCGAGATATAAGTATACGACATTTGATGCATGACATATGACATTCATGTAGACATTTTACTGATGTGTGTCATGCGTGCGATCAAAGGTGCGCACTTAGGTGGGAGTAAACCTCAGGTGGAGATTATCACCATTGGTGGGCTTTACTCACCCCGTTATGGGACCCCTTCTTGGTGTATGACGAGAGAAGACGACGCTCCTTCGAGGCCGTGAGTACTAAGAAGGCCGGGTTGTGGCCTTGAGAAGCATTTTGTAAAATATATTAGAAATAATCTAGTTTTTAATACCATTGGGCATGTAAAAGTGTATAAGAGTTGTATGATCGAACTCTTGCAGGGAATTTTTATAACAAATGGGTTTTTGTAAGAAAATTACACAGAATAGGGTCTCCATATGAGACACGTGAGTGTGATATCTGGGCACCCGAGCATCCACAGGCTGCTTCCATGGTCGACCAAGGTTGTCAACCCGGACCCTCATGGAATCAGCATCACATCCACCTTAGATTCTTATCCAACTCGTTGCCACATGTCTCCTAAGGTCCCATCAGCCTTTTGTTTGAGATACTCCGCACTTGACACGTGGAAAATCGCACCCACATCCCCATCAACGCTGCGTCATACACTACCCCCGGGAAGTTTCAAAACACGTAATTCGACTATCTCGTAATTTCACGAAATCTAATTTCGTAGCTGATTTTGCGAGACAATTTCAACGGTGAAGTTCGTATCATCATTCGAGATCAAGAAAAATTTTAGATTTTTGACCGAAATTACCTTTTTACCCTTTCTTAAAAAAATTGAATTTTCTCGGGTTTTACACTCTCATTGGCTCTCTTCCTCTAACCTTATCCTCTTATCCAATTATTGGATTTCCCTCCTCTAAAATTATGACACGTGGCCATCCCGTAGACTTTTGTTTGATTTACCTTACCATTTGACACATGGCTCAATGTGAGCCATCCAACCAAGTGTCATGTGTCACTACATCCAATGTTCCTCGAAAACATAAAATTCGAATGTTTTTGACCATCTAAATTCGGACAGTAACTAGATTTCGTGATGACGCATTCCACCCGCAAAGTCCTCGGCTTCGCCATCCGATATCTAGAAAAATTTCGCTTTTGACCGAAAAATACCGTTTTTATCCTTTTAAAATTGAATTTTCCAGTTTTACAAATTCCATATAAAATTTTTTATTTTCGTACTCAAATCATTTTATTTGTTTAAACTCATCAATATAAAAGATTAAATAATTTTAAAATATTTAAATTTCTAAGAAATTTTATTTATATATGATTTTTTTTTTAAAAAAATTATAAGACAATTATTTTCTTTAGTATTTTTTTTCCTTAATATTTTCTAAGAGCCAAACACAACCTTTTTTTACATCTCACAGGATTTCCATTTCGAGGGTCCTGGTCGACCACCGCAACTCCGGTGGGAAAGTATGTGTCTTATATCATGATACCCATACACGAGTAAAAAATAGTCACACTGGCTCTGTCACAACATACTCACTCAAAATATATCCAAACTATATTACAATAGTTTCCAAGAGTCAAGTTACATCACTCTTAATACAAACATGTTTCAATCTGTAATATTTCATACATGTTTTACAAAACGTATCAAAGCCACATGTCGCCTTTCTTCCTCAAAAGCGGCCTCTAATGAGCTTCGCTTCCCGACCCATGTACCACAAAGGGATCCTACCATCGTAGAGCAATGCCCAGTAGTGATATTTTCCTACATGGGTTGCTCTCCACTTAAAATACGCATGCAATGGTACAACACAAACATCCACATTCCATACAATTTACAATTCACACATGGAATGATCTATATCATGCATGAAATGTTTTCCACGTCCATACCCCGAGTCACCCACCGACTCCCTCACACAAGCCTATGCCATGTATGAAAATCGTCACTGGTAATGCCAATGACACTCAACTATCGAGCCTTTGCCGGCTCACCAATACCCAAGGCAATTTGCCAATGGGTAACCATCCCAAGTCAATCCCGACTCCTATCACTTAACTCTAGGTCTAAGTGATGAACATGACCGTGTGTTTTCTTTTAGGCAACAAAACTTTTCGGATTACACCGTGGGTCTCTATCACTCATACAGAACTTTTTGGATAGTACCACGGGTCTCTCACACTGCATAAAACCTTCGGATAGTACCAAGAAGTCTTTTACACCATTCACCTTTACACCCTTCGGTCTTTACACCCATTCGGGTCTTTTACACCCATTCGAGTCTTTTACACCCATTCGGATCTTTTACACCCATTCGAGTCTTTTACACCCCTGCAGGACCTTTCGGATATTACCACGGGTCTCCTACACCCGTTCTAAGAATGCCCAACACACATTAATTATTTCTCATTTTATAATTTGAACTGAGTCTTTATTGGACTTAGTCCCAAAAACGAATTGAACCCACATTCACCAAGAGTGATGAATAACCATATCGTGCACCCACACCTGACTCGACGCGATGTCACTATGCACATGAATGCGGTAAGACCCGAGAAAATTCCAATTTTCTGAAAAATGGTAAAATTGTTATTTCGGTAAAAATCTGAAATTTTTCTAAATCTCGGATGACGAAACGGACTTCACCGTTTGAATCGTCTTGCGAAATCTAGCTACCATGTCGAATTTCGTCGAATTTCGAGATAGTCGTAATTTCATGTTTTTCAAGGCACCGAGTGTCTGGTGTCGTAAAACGGTTTTTGAGAGACATGTGATGTGACAAAAGTCACCTACTACATGTACCCATGTGACACATGTTGCATGAGTAGAGAGAGAAGGAAATGAATGGCCTAGATGGTGCCAAATGTCAAAAATCAAGAAAATGGACATAGATGGAATTATGAGAAATGTTAATGATAATTAGACAAGGATGAACAGTGTTCATCTTCCCCATTTTTGAGACAAAACGTGCAGTGGCTGGAGAGGAGATGCGGTAGCTTGAGTTTTTGAAATCTAGAGAGAGAAAGTATGCCTTCTCTCTAGATTTCTTGTCGTTCGGATTGTCGATTCTCGACATAGCAAGAAGGAAAGTAGATCTTCGAGGCAAGGGCTACACATGGAAACCGATTTTGTGGAGTTCCGAAAACTCCAAGAGGTAGGGATCTTTTCCCACTTGTGATATTCTTTGGCTAAGAACCATATTTATGGTTAGGAATATTCTAGGCTTGTTTAGCATGAATTAGATCTGTAAAACCTTTGAACTAAGTGGAAAATCGTTTGGGTGGTACGTGAATAGTGACGTGATTTTCTTGGTGGCATGTGTGTTGTAAGTGATTCAAAATGATGTATGTTACTAAATATAAACTGTATGAACTAATTTTGGTGTTATTGATGTGAATTTAATAACATGATTTGTTTTGATTAATTATAATGTATAAGCATGGTTATTGGGATTGGCATCATGCATTCCGCTATGCAGGAAGCACTAGGAATATTAGAAGTGAGTGCATGACATGAAAAAAATGTTTGTGAAAGGAATTTCGACGGAAAATTTTCTAAGATTGCTTGGAGAGTTAATCGGGTTATATGGGAGCGGACCCATGATGTTTGGAGGAATTATCCGACAGTGTACCGATTCCAGTCCCCGTGTGTTCTGAAATTTGTTAGTGAGTTCCCGAGAACAAAAACTTGTTTTGAAAACTTGATATTTCTTACTACGCATTGGCTTAGGCATATGTGAGAGAGTGATGGACTGGGATATAAGTTGGTCATCTGAAGCATTCGGGTAGTTCATGTAATTATAACTAGATGTGATTGTTTTGTACATGCATATTGCGCCAGGTGGGGAGTAACCCATGTAGGAAATTATCACTACTAGGCTTTGCTCATCCTGTCGAAGGATCACTATTTCAAGTACAGGGAGTGTGCACGAGGACGGCGCTCACTAGAGGCTGCGTTTAGAAGAAAGTCGGGTTATGGCTTTGGGTATTCGATTTTGTATAACATGTATTAGAATGTTGTAATTTTAATATATGTTGAATTAAGAGTATTAATGCATGGGCCCAAGTGACCATTTTTACTCATTTTTATTCATATGTGAATCCAGGTGTGTTGGTTCACTTTGAAAGTTTGAGACCCAGTTACTGACTAATTTGGGACAGGTTGTATTTAGGTTTAGCTCCCCATCTGAAGGGACTGATTTTTCATGGTGGTGTCGGGTTACCGGTAGGCGTCCGCTAGTCTTTACCCCTTTGGGTCTTACCACCCATTCAGATCTTTGCACCATTCGAGTCTTTACGCCTGCGGGACGCCAGGAATATTACCACGGGTCTCTACACCCTTTCGAGAATGCAATACACATTAATTATTTCTCATTTTATAATTTGAACTATAGTCTTTATTGGACTTAGTCAAAAAACAAGACTAATACATTAAACTAAGTGATTAATAACCATATTACTTACACTTTAGGCTAAACCCAACGATGCCACTTGTGCACTAAAATGCAATGATACCCAGATTCATATATTCAATCCTAATGATTCACACCTTGATTATATTGTATAATTCAACCGCTCATGTTAACACATCAATTTATCATGCTTACGCATCATTTCACAATCCATGCCATCGATTCAAGAGAAAATTCACGTGGACATTTTTCGGTCCAACAGCAATCGGGTACATTTTTAGCAATCACATCGATCAGTGAGTATGGGCAGCCCTTCTGGCTGTCGGTTCACTTCTTTGGCGAAATCCACTGGCCATTAAGCTCATCAAACAACATGGCTCATTAAACAGAATAACGAAAAAAAGTGGGGAAAGCGCTCCACGCCGGAGGTTGTCGAAACTCCACCCAAAGCGGTGTCGCTGGCGTGGCCCTTGCGGCGTAGACCCTTCTGCTCCTCTGCTGACGGGGCCAGAAGCGGTCGAGCAGGGAAATCTGAGAAGTTGAACTCTCTCTCTCAAAATCTGTTTTCACCACACATGGGATGCAAAGCAGAAAATGAAAGATAAAATGTTCTTTTCTCTTTTCATTTATTCACTGTCCTCTTAGTTGACTTTAAGTTCCTTTTTGACATATGGCTTAATATAAGCCATTTATATTATCCTCTCACTATTAAATGTGACATGTA
This sequence comes from Tetrastigma voinierianum, assembly GCA_016808115.1. Classification (NCBI taxonomy): domain Eukaryota; kingdom Viridiplantae; phylum Streptophyta; class Magnoliopsida; order Vitales; family Vitaceae; genus Tetrastigma; species Tetrastigma voinierianum. The sequence goes on from JAEQBH010004640.1 coordinate 70,536, forward strand.
AAATAGATCCATATAATAGGTAGCCTTGTCACATCACATACCTCTCATATCATGTGTACCTCTCCGCAATTGTCATACGGTACTGGCCCAGTTTCGAAGGCTGTGAGTGTTCCCCGTCTCGGAATTCGATGTGGAAGCTAGATTCGTGAGACGATCCCAATGGTGAAATCTGATTCGTCATGAAATACAGAAAAATTTTGATTACAGCCAGAAATTACCGTTTACCTTCTTGAGGAAAATTAAAATTTTCAGGTCCTCTGACATCGATTCACTTCCAGGTCGATGTTTTAAAAACTAGACTAGTAGTCGAGCAAGAAAAAGTTCTTTATTCACGGTTCTTGGTGCATTGATGGTCGAATCGCAGTTGAATTAGTGATATCATAAATATATAAATTATATTTAAAAAAATTAAAAATACATAATATGTGGGCAGAGAAATTCCAATTTACGGAAAAAGGAGTAAATCATCATTGATTACAAATTGTAATTTCAATTAAAAATTAAATTATTCTGAATCTGGGATGTGGCTTGGATTTCAAGATTGGAATCGTCTCGCGAAATCCACAGCTAGCACGTAAAATTTTGTCGAATTCGGGGCAGTCGGAGTCTACCACGTTTTCCTAGGCATCAGCGTTTGGATCTTGAGTAAAACGAACCGATGTGGCGAGAGTCGCATATAACATGTACTCATTTGTCATAAGTGGTATAATTAGAGAAATAATGAAAATGGACCTGGCCCAGAGATAGTCTGATATAAATTAGGAAAAGAGGGACAAATTAACAATTTGAAATTTGATGTAAATCACAAAGAAACTAGAAAAAAATGTTCTGATGCTTCTTCTCGATAAGAAAGGGAGGCAAACGTGAAATGGGAAAAAAAAAAAACGGATCTGGTGAGCAAAATTGTGAGATTTTAAAGGAAAGTACTTCTCTGAATTATCAGGCGATCCGGCCGTCGGCGATCCGAGACAAAAGGAGCTAGCCTGCGCGAGAGAGGGCTTCGCGTGGAATGCGAGACTAGGGAGATTTCCTCAAACTCGAGAGGTAGAGATTTTTCTCCTACTTGAGTTTTGTCCCATTTTAAGTGTTTCTACGAATGTTTGGAGTCGAGATGAAGTGGATTAGGGCCGTTGATCGGTCTGACATGGATGAATTGATACAAATTTTGAAAATCAAATGGAGCCGGCTAGTGGGCTATACGGCTGTTTGGTGTAAAATTAATATGTTTGTATTGATCACGTGTATTGATTGGATTGAATTTAGAAATGGCGAATGGCAGTTCTGCTAGGTAGGCAGATGATTTGTGATTTTAGAATAATGCAGGGTTTCACTATTCGAAACTTGATGTTCTCAAAATATAATTTTTGAAAATATATGTTGAGCAGGTAAATTCAAGTAGAATTGCTCGTATTTGATCGATGCTTTAAGTGAGCTGAATTTTGATGTATAAGATTAATTAATTTACATGACATGATTGTGTGAATTAAATTATTTAACAATATATATCAAATGTTTATATATTTACACATGAATTAGGCTTGTATTGGAATTAACTGCATTCCATATGCAGCTACTGGAGCACCACTGGGGTATAGGAGTGAGTGCATGAGATGAGTCTAGAAAGAACGGTTGGAGGTTGTCTAAAAATAATTATCGGAGGAATGAGTCAAACTAAAATATCAATGTCGGAGCGACTGATTGATATTCATCGGAGTAGTCCTGAGCAAATATCAATCGTCGGAGGCGACCCGTTGGTATATATCACATCGGAGGGTTTGTCCTGAAACAAACAATCGTAATTTTCATACGAGGAGGCTTAGGCAAGTGTAAACTGGAGTCGGTGAGGACTCGGGATGCGAGTTGGTCGTGCAGACATTCAGTGGGATATGCATTTTACCCCGAATGTGTTTTCATTGGAGTGTGGCTGCACGCCAGGTGCAGTGATAAGCCCCACTTGGGCGAATTCCCTCTGAGTGTAGCTCCTGCACAGCAGGATAATGGCTGCAGTACGAGGGGAGCGTGCGAGGGGCTTCGTCTGACCAGAGATTGAAAATTCGGGTTGTGGCTTTGATGTATACATGTGATGTGTTTTTAAGTTTAATGTATGTATTGTATAAAACAAAACTATATGCTAACTCTCTTGTAACTATTGGGTATATAGTTGGATTCATAGTTGCATGTATATTGGTATTGTTTATGGGCCCAGTGGTTTAAGTCATAAACTGTTATATTGGGCTGTTTGGAGACGGAGTTTATGCGGGTTCACGTGTTTAGGTGGGAAGCTCCGTACAAAGGAGACTCTGCCGATTTTAAATAATCTTCGGGTCACCGAGCATTCCGCAGTGTCCGTGAGTTGAAGAGGTAGTGACGGACCCCGGGATCGGGCGTCACGACTTGGTATCGAGGCTTAGGTATCACAGGGCTGCCTGAGGCTTGAGGACTTGATGGCTGAGACCAGGTGTAAGAACATCACCGCTTGGTGTGGCTCGATGTTGGGTTAAATGTGTGATTACCTGGGAAATCACGGGAATAGAACGCTGCATGCATGGTGTTTGATGTGTGATTGCGTGTATAACATGAGTTGTATGTTATGTGAATGATGTTTGCTTGCGAACATGATATGTTATGATGTTTGAGTGCTGGTGATTAGCACTTTTTATGTTGAAAAACAAATCTTAGGAGTTTTCACAGTGTGTATTTGGAAATGAAATAAATTATAATCAATTTATTTGGTTTAATGGATAATAAAATATAATTTTTAATAAGATTTTAAGTGTTGAACATTTTGAAAGTTTCAGTGGCAAAGCTGGAAAAACTAAGTAAATAAGTGTAATGGATTATTTGTGATTTGTAGAGCTCATGAGATTTTGTAATAAAATTTTAAGGTTGAGCTAGGTTTAGTGTTGGATCAAGAAAGTTTGAGAGATTTTAGACAAAATGCGTAAGTTAAGGAAAAAAAAAAATTGAGGTAGAATAATAATTTTTTCCTAGGTTTTACAATCATAATAAAAATTAAGAAAAAAAAGATTAAATAATTTTACAAAAAATTTATTTTGATGTCTGAAAATGAAAAGAAATATATAAGTATATTTTTTTAATATCTTCATTAGGCTGGAAGAAATGAAAAAAAAAAAGATTCAAAATCTTCTTTTTTTGTATTTAATTAAAATCAGTCAATCAAATCAAATTAGACAAAATTTTGAAAAATGTTTGCATTGATAAAAATCATTTTAAATGTATAATTGATTACCATGCGCTCTACCTATAAATGCAAGAATAATATATATACAACGATTTATGTGTATGATTAATTAATCTCGAATTTGTGTTTATGCGTTCGAGATCTTGTATTGAATTTAAGCTGTCATGTTAATTGTGTAGATGGCTAGTAGAGGACCGGGGCGTAGAGGGCGATCAAGGGGCAGTGATGGGCACCTGGAGCATTTGACCCGGTGGCCGACATTTGATCGCGGACCTTTGAAATTTGTAATTATTGGCAATGACTATAGCCTGGTGTTATATCGGGTAGTCGGGGGAGTCTGGCTAACCTTCAAAGATTTGAGCTTTCACCACCCTCAGACATTCTATGGGGAGATGGAGTGGTGGCAAACCATTGATTTTATCTGATTAGGAAACATCTTGGAAATTTATGGAGATCACCTCCGTCTGACCCGAGGATGAGTTAGGCTTTGCATTCCGGCTAGAGGCGAGGGCCGGGTATGGTGGAGATGGGTTAGGACTTCTGAGAACAGAGGGTTATGACATGGGCGGGATTCAGGAAGGCTGTTCTTGGGTAAAGTACTTCCCGAGAGATTGAAGGCCCAGGAGTTTCCTGAAGTAAACGAGGATGATGGATCATTGACTAGGTTCACGAGCTAGCACGATTCAACGATGCGTGGCCATAGTCTTGGCGAGGTTAGGAGATTTGAATGGAGTGGGGTGTCATTAGGGCGAGATATGGGGCTTAGCACTGCAGATATGGATTGCATGGGTTGGGAATGACCACGACCATAGAGAGAGAGTTGGGCTTCGAGGTTGAGGCCTTGAAGGGCCTTTCTGTATCTTGAGTTCTCACTAGGGATTAGGGGCGAGAATAGGGATGATATGGCCGAGGTTACGAGCGATCTCGAGACTCTCGGTGGGACATGAGGATCATGGACATGTCGGGATCGATGTCATCACAGGGATGGATTGGTGGCGGCTACGAGAGGTCGTTATCGATTGTGGCGTAGGAGATTCACTTCTGGCGAGGACGGTACTCTTGTGGTATTTCAGGAGATAAGCATGTTGTGCCTAGATAATTATCTGATCCAGTGTGTGGGGAGACGATTAAGCGGGTTGGCTGCATGAGGCACACACTTTGAAAGGCAGGGAAGGCGAAGTCAGATATCATACTGAGTAGTGTCTGCAGTATGTGGATGTTTTTCCGGATGAGCTACGGGCGCCTCCGCAGGAGAATTTAGTAGACCGGTGTCGAGTTACACCCTGAGTACGCCACTTTGCTCTACACATGACTCTGCGTGGGATGGCACCGATTGAGTTGGGAACTCAGAATCAGATTGAGCTATGGACAAAGGGTTCATTAGGCCAGGCAGCTTCCACCGTGGGCGCTGGGTTACACTTGCGAAAGAATAAGGGCAAGATCCTTATTGTGCATTGACTATCGATAGTTGAGCAGGATTCACGATCGAAGATCGGTACCATTCACGAGAGGATTGGCGATTTGTTTGATCGGTTGAGAGGCCTTGAGTCTACTCGAGATAGACCTTACGTCTTGGTTACCATCGGTGAGGGGTTGGAGGACTATAGATATCACACTAAGACAGCGTTTAGGGCGTTATAGGCACTTTGATTCGTTGATACCTCCAGTTGGCAGAATGCACCAGTGGCATTCATGGATCTCATGCCGGATATTCCATTTTATTCGTCGATTTATTATTAGCCGTGGATTGACATCTTGATCTACTCGGTAAAGTGGAACATGAGTATCACTTGAGGATCGTTTGCGGTTATTTAGGAGCCGTAATTTGTTCGCGAAGTTGATAAATGCGAGGTTCGACGCGGGTGAATTTTGGATCGCGATGGTGTCCCGGCTATCGAGTGTCGATCGGCGAGAGAAGGTCGGCAGTGATGAGTTGGAGGAAGTGTGGTCGGTCTTCGAGATGCGTAGTTTCTTGGGATTGGTACGGGTGTACGGGAGATTCATTAGGGATTTCTCGGGGATAGCACTGTGACTAGGTTGACTGGAAGGGTCAGTTTGAGTGGGATGGCGATCAGGAGGCATTCCAAGAGTTGAAGGAGACTTACTTGACTCCCATCTTGATAGTGGGGACGGGGGACCCGAGGGTACAGTGTGTTGATGCCTCGGCGGATTGGGTTGTGTGTTACGATGCGGTCAGGGAGGGTAGTAACATATGGCTCGTCGGTTGAAGAAGTGTGACGAATTACCCCACACGACATAGAGTTGTGTGCGTCGCCGCCTTGAAGATTTGAAACCCTTGCTTATACGACGAGGAGTTCGGGGTGTACTCATACCGTAATAAAGTCTGAAATGTCTTTCACGCATCGGGACCTCGGTATGAGGCAACGGATGGATGGAGTTCTGGGGATTATGACTTCACTTTAGATTACCATCCCAGTAAGGCAAATGTGGTGGTTGATGCACTTTCGATCGGAAGTCACGAGGAATGTTGCTGAGTATAGCTTCGGGAGTGGCGGATGCTCGAGGCGTGGGACGGTTGGAGCTCTGATGGCCCGAGAAGCAGGCTTCGAAATGCCTTAGGGAGTTTAGTGGCTACCGGAGTCTCTCATTGGCGAGTGATTGAGTCTCGGTGGCGGACGAGATAGTGTCCGCCCGAGGATCGAGTACAAGCAGTGCGGTGGCGTTTGGGCGGATTCACATAGATGGTAGTCTTGGAGATATAGGGTGTAGTGTGGTTCGCAGTTGTTGATTGTAGAGAGATCATCGGGAGTTTTCTTTGCTCTCGAGTTTCTTGAATGCATCGGGTGGCACGAAGATGTACCAGGATCTTGTGCTGTTACTGTGGAGTGGGATGAAAAGGAGACCATGGGGACTTTGTTCAGCGATGTCTCACGTGTCCGGCAGTTAGGCTAAGCACGGAAGCTAGGGCTCATGGCTAGCCATTGGAGTACGTTTGAGTGGGAAGTGAGCCGTCACGATGGACTTGGCCGCCGCGGACTACGGCAGGCATGGCCAGTATGGGTGATAGTGGGCCAGGCTCACGAAGTCGAAGCATTTTCTAGCCGTGCGGATGACCTTCGCCTTTAAGAGATGCCGGTTATACATTCGAGAGATAGTCAGAATTTACATGGAGTACCCGATATCCTGATGTGGATAGGGACTTAGAAGTTGGCGCGCTTTTGGAAGAGTTTCCAGGCTATGACTTCTGATTTGACTATAGTCTGACGTTAACCTCAGGCAGATGGTCGGTCTAAGAGGACTATCGGGTGTTGAGGACATGTTACTGGCTGTCGTCTGGATCAATAGGGTGGTGGGAAGAACACCTTATGTGGTGCCCTAGTGCGGTTATCAGGCGAGTATACGAGATGGCACCATATGAGGCGGGAGGCCATGCGAGATCAAGCTATGTTGGACGGGAGGTGGGAGAGAGCTCCATCACTAGTCTGATCGATTAGAGACACCTCCCGAGAAGGTGAGCTTGATACGGCGGCGGCGTCTTCTCCGCGACTCGAGCGGAGCAGAAAGAGTTATGCAGATGTGCGACGTCGACCCTTAGAGTTCGAGGTTGGGGATCATGTCTTCTTGAAGGTGATGCCTAAGGGAGGAGTGATCAGTTTGGCAAACGCGAGAAGCTATCGCCCAGGACCGCTGGGCCCTTCCGGGAATGCTCGAGGTGGCAGATTGCGTCTGCAGGTTAACGCGTCTGCGCCGACATGTCAGTGTCACGAAGTGTTTCAGATCCATGCTCCGAAAATATACTCCGGATCCGGCTCATGCTGACGGATTGAGGGCGGATTGAGGTTGACACGGATAGGACCTTCGAGGAGGACCGGTGTGTGCATTGTTGATACTTGAGTGATCGGGTTTGCGGCGGGCCGTGAAATTTAGTGGTCTTATGGAGCGTATGGGTGGAGGAGTCACGTGGATGCGAGACACGATCTTGGGTCACCTATCCACTTCTTGTTTGAGATGAAGTGTGATTGTATTTAGATTCAAATAGTTGTACACATGTATGGTAGAGTGCACGTTGCATATGCATGTGAGTGATTGTAATTGTCTTGAATTTTGGGACGAAATTCCTTTAAGAAGGAGAATGTAAGACTGAAAATTCGATTTACGGAAAAATGGCAAAATCGTAATTTCGATTACAAAATTGTAATTGGATTAAAGTCAAGATTTATTCTCTAAATCTGGGATAATGACGAAAAGGATTTCACTTGTAGTTGGAATCGTCTCACCCAATCTAGCTTCTTTTATAAAATTTCGTCGAATTAGAGACGGTCGAATTTACCGTTCGAGGCATTGCGTTTGGTCTTAGTAAAGCAATTCAGTAATCTGAAAGTCACCTATAACATGTACTCATGTCATAAGTGGTATGAGTAGAGAAATAATAAAATGGTGATGAGAATAGTAAGATGTCAAAGCGGGAAAATATAAAGGCAAAAATTGGCGATTTGAGGGTGATTGAGTCACAGGCGAAAAATGCTACGATTAGCTTCTTCTCGATAAGAAGGAGGCAAAAGCGTGAAATGGGGGAAAACGGATCTGCAGTGAGCTTTCAGTTGTAGAGATTTTAGAAGATAGAGCACTTCTCTCTAGATTATCGGAGGCGTCCAGATAGTGAGAATGGAGTCTTCGGGACGAGGCTGCTCTACGCGAAGAGGGCTTCGGCGTGGGTGCGGTTTAGGGGTTCCTCAAGCTCCAAGAGGTAGAGTCTACCCTACTTGGAGTTTATTCCCATTTGATGTTTTCACGAATGTTTGATGAATGGTAGATTAGGCGTTTGATGGTCTGAGCAGGACCAGGTGATCTAAATTTACGAAAATCAAATGAAGCGGTGGAAGTAGCTGCTCCGTAATTTGTGTAAATTAATATTGTGTGTTGATCGTGTATTGATTGGATTGAAGCGGAAATGGTAGTAGAGCAGGTTCACTAGTGAGCGATGATTTAATGATTTTTCGAGAATAGTAGCGAGGAAGTTTCACTATTCACGAAGCGATGTCTCAAATATAATTTTGAAAATATATGTTGGTCGAGTAATTCAAGTAGAATTGCTCGTGTTTGATATCGTGCTTGATGAGCTAATTTTGATGTATGAATTAATTGATTTACATGACATGATTGTGTGAATTAAATTATTTGTAAATATATATGCATGTTTATATATTTACACTGTGAATTAAATTTGTATTGGAATTATACATGCATTCCATATACAACTGGAACACCCTAGGTATAGGGTGAATGAGATGAGTTTAAAACGGTTAAGGGTTGTCTAAAATATCAATTATCGGATTGGTCAAACTAAAAATATCGATCGTCGGATAGGTCAATTGATATAATGGAGAGATAGAATACTGAAACGATAATATATCAATCGTCGGAGCGGCCCAATTGATATATATACACATCAGAGGGTTGTCCACAAACAAACAAAATAATAATTTTCATACGAGGCTTAGGCAAGTGTAATGGAGTCGGTGAGGACTCGGGATCTGAGTTGGTCATGTAGACATTCAAGTAGGATCATCCATTTTCTTGAATAGTGTGTTTTCTTATTAGACATTCTTGTGCAACTTGGGTGGTGGTAAGCCTTGAGGCGTTCTCACTCTTGAGCATTCGCTCTGTGAGAGGATGTCATTTTCGGTACGGGGAGCGTGCGAGGGACGGCTCGTCACAGAGGCAGAGGATTAGAAGAAAGTAGGGTTGTGGCTTTGATATCATATATTATATTTAAGTTTAATGTATGTATTGTATAAAATAAAACATATTAACTCTTGTAACTATTGGGTATATAGTTAGTTCATAGTTGGCATGTATATTGAGTATTGTTTATCAGGCCCAGTGGTAGTTTCAAATCATAAGCCCATTACTCATTGAATTTGTTTGGAACCGGGTTTATGCGAATTACGTGTTTAGTGCAGAGCTCCGTCTGAAAGGAGACTCACTGATTTTAAATGAAAAAATGCAAGGATCACCAAACACTCTCAGAATATTCAAGATTGTGGGTAGTTAACGGACCCCGGGATCGGGCGTCACATAATATAATACTTAGAATATCATTTAGCTGACACATATAGTGTTATTAATATTTTATTTTTATAAAATATATAATATTATAATATTTAAATATAAAATCTATTGAAAATTTAAAATATAACATTATATATTTATGTTTTTTGAATTATAGTGATATAATGTTTTTTTTGTTAGATTTATACAAAACTCTTTGCCTTAGCCAGTGGTTAAGCTGTTCACACCTACTCAGACACGATGGCAAAACCTAAAATTCATTTTAGAAAAGTAAACGGATAATTAAGATTAAAATTAAGATTTTACTACAGATCTCGGATAATGACTTAATTTTGTAGTTGGAATAGTACAGGAATCTCTTCCTCATCGAATTTAGAACTGATGCTGAAATTTCATGTCTTTGGGGCAGGAGTGGTGTGAGACCTTGGTGCATTTGGAGGGTATTTCGAGGATAAAATAACGTGTGAATAAAAGAAGTGATCAAACATGAGAGGCAGAGATGTTGGGCCATAAGGAGAGACACATGGCACCTTGTGAGTGGATGGAAATCCATGGTACTTGAAATAAGAGGATAGGGAAATCCTAAGAGCCAATAAGGATTGGACAAGTGGCATGAGAGGACAATTCTCTTGATCCCATCTTGACCCAACCGGTTTGGGGATGAGAAAAAAAAAAGGAGAAAAGAGAGAGGGAAAGAAGGAGAGAGTTTTAGAGAGAGGTGCATACCTACAGATTTTCGATGATGATCTATTCAATTGGCAGACAAAGACAAAAGTTAATTGTTGCAAAAACTCTGTGGTGCAGTGTGGAGTTCAACAAGTAAGGAGGTAAGATCAATATTCTTGGTTATTTCTTGTCCTAGGTATGAAAATGGTTTTGGGTGTTATGAGATCAAATAATGTGGTTTGATTCAGCTGGAACTAATGCTGATCAGGGATGTCCTGGATAGCCACGTATAATGCAGGACTATTAAAAGTTGGATGATGGTTGGGTGAAATTCGTCCATGTGTTTTGCATGTATTCTTCTTTGGTGAATGGCTTGAAATGTCACCTGGAAAATGATATGTTAATCATCTTAATTGATGTGTTACATGATTGTTTGAATTATATGAAATATAATTGTGTATGAGCCATTAGGTGGATATATGAATTGACATCATTGCATTCATGTGCCACGATGACATCCGCGTTCTGGTGCGGTATTAGTGCGCGGTATGGTTGTTCACCACTCTTGGTGAATGGAGTTGAAGTTTGTCTTTGGGACTAAATCCCTGACAAGGCTAATAGTTCAAATCATAAAATGAAACCAAATTAATGTGTATGGCGAAGCAAACAAATTTATAATCTCTCGGTGGCAGACATGGGTGTAGGGGCCTGGCGTGACCATTTATGCGATTAGCAAAAGGGTTGTTGTAGCCAGCAGTTTTTGCCCAAAAGAAAACACACGATCAAGTTTATCACTTAGACCTAGAGTTGAAGTGATAAAGTGGAAATGACTTCGGAATTTAGTTACCGGTGACAGTTGTTGGGTGTTGGGGAGCCGACAAAGGCTCGGTATATGGGTGTCATTGGTATTACCGGTGGCTTGATTGTCACACTTAGGCGTAGGCATGTGGCAAAGGATTCGATGAAGTGACTTCGAGTGCGGGCATGCGAGCATTTCATGCATGATATAAAGTCTTAATATGAATTGCCAGTTGCTGGAATGTGGATGTTGTGATTTGCCATTGCATGTACATTTTAGGTGGAGAGTAGCCCTTATAGAAGAATTGACTGCGGGCATTGATACTCCATCAGTGGATCCCCATCAAAGTGCAGAGGTAATTGGAAAGCGACCACTAGAGGCCGCTTTTGAGAAGAAAGCTGACGTGTGGCTTTGATATATATTTTGTAAAACATGTATGAATATTACAGTTGAAACATGTTTGTATAAGGAAATTAATAGTTAACTCTTGAAACTATTGTAATATAGTTGGTTATATTTTGGTGAAGTATGGATGTATAAGAACAAACGATGTGCTTTATATGTTTTAAAGTGTAAAGGTAAAAACGCTCATTTAATAGCATTGAGACACTCAATGACCACGTATATCCGATGGGTTTGTGGACATCAGCGGGAGCTCAATTGAGGCGTCACTTAAAGTTCAATCCCACTGCAGCAGTTTTGTAAAACCGCCCATTATCTACTAGTTCCACATGAGTGACAAGGTTTATAGGCAGCCGTGTACAGTATTTAGAGGTTTTTTTTGAAATATTGTTTTGAGATTGTCGTAACAATAAAGGCATTTTATTTATTAGAGTTTGAAAATAATTTTGAAGGGGTTCAATAACAAAAAGCTCGTTCGTATGATACTTGAGTTTTTGTTAGTAGATAGTGCGAGTTTTATCTCTTCAGAGATCATGTAAACTGGTTTATATGTGAGAATGAGCCCATAATTCGACTCATTTAAATAAACACAACATAATAAATTGGGGGTGAGACCAACTAATAATGAAACTATTACATAAGTGGATGAGTGAGTAGAGTTATTTAGATTGGGCAGGACTGGTTCCATCAGAGCCGAGTGGTTTTCTCTGGTTGATGTCAGTTCAATTGGATGTCCCTAGCTATTAAAGCCCAACAGACTAGAGAGGGCTAGTCGACAGTCACGTGTCGATTTGGCAGATATTCATTCTCTTATATATTCGAGCACTAGTTTCTTCCATATCCAACCCTTATTGTTAAATGTTAAAGAATGAACATAGAAATTTTTTTTTCTTAACAATAATATATTCTATAAGAATATTATTAGAATCTTAATGTATATAAATGATGTCATTTCCTTTTTTATTCCAATTATTTTCATTTTCTAAGGTTTAGCAGATTTGCTTTATATTTGTATGTATTTATGGTAAAATAGTATTATTCATATTTTTCTGATCATTTTCATTTTTTTTAGGTATATGGGATTTGCTTTACGTTTTGCTTTATTTAGAACGAGGTGCAACTTTATTTGTAAGAAAGCGATAATGATGTTTGAGACATCAATGGATCCACCATTGCAACTTCTTTATGTCTTGATGTTTTTAACATTTACGTTATGAAATAATTTTTATTGTAGACACTTTGTTATGTGATAAATTTATGATATTATTAAGAGTAATTTTTATTTGTAATTCTTACTATTCTTTAAAATGAATTAAACGGTATCATGCATAGAAAACTTATTAAATATGATCTAATAGAAGGATGTACATCATTTGATAGGATATTCATAAGTTAAGTTGACATATGAATTTAGCCACGTGCAATCCCAACCAGGAGACCCAGTTAATCTCTTATCCCTCGTCTACAGGTAAAAACAAGCCATTTATTTAGCATATTAATTCACAAGTTCCATTTATTAGATTATGGGGTGAGATTGTACATTTGAAGTTTGAGATTTAGGTTAAAAAATTTGAAAATTTAAAATTTGAGTGAAGGAATTAAAACTAAATAAAAATAAAAAATATCTCTTTGGAAAAGAAGAGGTTTGAGGATTAAATGTTGAAAAGAGTGTTTTCTTAGTAAAATTTAAAAAGTGAATTTCGAATTTTAAAGAATTTTTATAAATATAAAGATCATAAATTTTATATTTTCTAAATAAAATAATGAATTACATTTGAAGTATAAGAAATTATTTTTGAAATTAAAGTGTTTTTGATTTAATAACTACGAAAATATATTTTAAGTGAAATCCCAGAGAAAATGATTTTTTCTAAACCTTAAAGAAATGTGGGATTAAGAAAGTTAAAATAAGAATAATGATATTACTTTGAAAGATTATTATTAAAGAAAGTTGAATTTGATAAAAATTAGAGATTTTAGAAATATTATTTAAATTTGATAAAAACTTAAAACAAAATGAGATGTATACTAATTGTTTAAAATTTGTTCTAACTATAAACAAGTGGTCTTACATTCAAACTTTGTTAAAAATATTTTTGTGAAATTTAGATTAACATTCCAAACAAAAGGACTCTAACAAGTTTGATTTAGTTAAAAATAAATAAAATAAAAAGTAAAGATTTGAAAATAAATAGTCAAAAGTTGAAAAGGTTTGAAAATAAATAGATAAAAATATGTAAATAGATAAAATATGAGCAGTAAGTTGGTGGGAAATAGGCAAAGCAAGTCCTTTAGGCCCAAAGAGGAAATCAAGGCAACATATATATATGTATAATATCTATCTAAATAGAGAATATATAAATAAAGGAAATAAAGATTCATCCAAGAATGATATCTTATATACTTAAAAAAAAAAAAAAAAAAAAAAAAAAAAAAAAAAAAAAAAAAAAAAAAAAAAAAAAAAAAAAAAAAAAAAAAAAAAAAAAAAAAAAAAAAAAAAAAAAAAAAAAAAAAAAAAAAAAAAAAAAAAAAAAAAAAAAAAAAAAAAAAAAAAAAAAAAAAAAAAAAAAAAAAAAAAAAAAAAAAAAAAAAAAAAAAAAAAAAAAAAAAAAAAAAAAAAAAAAAAAAAAAAAAAAAAAAAAATTTGAGAAGATTGGGCAGAGTGGGATTTACAACAAATTTGGGAAATACAACACTCAAATATCCAAACCAGAAGAAAATCAATTCATTACCACATACAAAGTGGAGAGAAAAATAATTAAAATTAGGAAAGAGATTTTAATAGCCAAGACGAAGATTAGGAAGAAGAAAATTAATTACCAAAAAAATAGGAAATGTAAAGACTTTAACGGAACCCAATGTATATCACTAGGAAAAAAGTCATTAATATAATAGGTTAATCATGAAAAATGAGTGAGAAAATGGCACAAAAATCTACAAGAATCAATACACTCACTCAGGACTGCTTGCTTCCAGTGCCTTTCTCTTCAACTGGAAAGTCAAATTCCTCCCTTTGCCGCCCTCCTTCCTATTGGCGAGTTTTAGACCGAAATAGTATTTGTGGGGAAAAAAAATACGAATTTAATTTTTCAGTAAAACTAATGCCCAAACTAGTATGTTTGGCAAATGCCATTATTTTTAACAGTATTTTTTTTCTTCAAAAGTTAAAATAACGCAATCATGAACTGCGGATGTCCGGGACATTTTCATAATAACATCAAAGAGCTAAATGTGTTTTTGTTTTTACTGCAATTTCGAATATTGCGTTTTTGCTACAAAGAAGGACTAATTCACCTTTGACAAATATTAGAGCATATCAGCTTGAAGATTTCAATGCACAATAATGATTCAAAAGGAATAATTTTGCACATGAGAGAATAGATTTTCAAAACAGGATAAAAAACAAACCCACCCAGCAAGATTATGGTGACAAAAGAGGCCAATTGAGATGAGAAGTTTGTCCCAACAAATCAATCTTCAAACAGGATATCTCACAATCATGTGCAGAGATAATTGGCCAAGTCTTAGGTGACAATGGGGGTATTATCTGTAGCTTTCTTTTATGGTTCCTATAAACTAGAAATCTGCGGCTTCTCTAAACATCTATTGTCATTGAAAACATAAGTTGTTAACAACTAATCAACATAGGAAATCACTATGCTAACACTTGAACATTCCTGAGATTAAGTTCATGTCTATGTTTTGGGTGCTGTGAAAATGTGGAAAAATAGGTCAAATTTTTAATATTTCCATTGTTTGGGACACAGGAAAAAAAATTGCAGACGCCAACTCTGAGACCCTTCAATTTGTTAAAATTCAAAAATAAAGACCATAAAACGATAGAGTTAGATATTTTTTCCCCTAGGTTTTCCCAGCAACCAAGCAGGCTCATAAGAAATAATTTAGCAATGGGAAAAAAAAACAGACAACCAACCAACCAAAAGTCTGAAAGCAAATTGCTTTCAATAAAAAGGTAAAAACCAAGCACAAAATGAAGTGTAATCATTAACTCAGTAATAAATATAATTACAAGAAAATGGTATAAATAAGATGAACATAAATTATTCTAATAAAGAAAATAAGACACTTTGAAGAGGCAATGGACATTTTGATGAGCAAAAAGTTCAATTATAAACTTAATCAGGAATGTCTGCAAATATTTATACCAAAAAATTCGTGGTCTTCATGGTTTAAGTTTAGAAATGTGAATAACAAAATATATGTTATTGGCCATGTTGGGATATATCTTTTCTTTTAATTGGTATCCTTGGATTTGTCCAAACTGATATAAGTAACCAAAGTAAGGATTTACACTTGTTTTCTTACTTTGATTAAACCCACTATTACTGATATCAATAGCATTATTCACCATTTCTACAAGTCTTACCTAATAATTGAATTAATGAAGGAATTATTAATAGACAGAGGGAGGCAGAGAGGAGGAGGCAGTGGGCATAATGGAAGATTTCTACAAGTCTTGCTAAATATGGCCAAGTTAAAACGGATAAATACTTTTCAACAAGGTTTCTTTTTAACTTTTCTTTTCTTTTCATTTTCTTAAAAAATAGTAACCAAACCTGATGATCCACGAGTGGTCATTTTCTTTTACATCATTGAAATAGTTGTATTGTTGGGCGGCCTTTGACTAAGTTTATTTTGGTGGGGACACCTCATAGGGAAACCGTGACATTTATTAGTCGATGGCTTTGAAGCTAGATGAAACCTTAAAACAGGGCTCCTACTTTAAATTAAAAAGCATTCAGATTGAGCTCGTTATAGGTTAAGTTGAATCATGACTTGTTTATGCAAGATGTGAGTGAGTTTTTAAAAAATTGATACAAAGTCTTGTGATATTGATCTTTTAGAGGTGGAGATTTTTTTAATGATGTAGCAAAGATCAGGCTCACATTCATGTAGCAAAAATGGAACATATAGGGAATGGAAGCATGACATTTAAAACTAAAACTTAGATTTTTCTAATCACTAATGTTAATGTGTTATGCACCGAACACACAGTTATGAAAGGCGCGCCTGAGGCGTGCCTAAAGCTCAGGCGCCACCACTCCCTGTGAAAACGCCTCGCTTGGTGTGAGGTGTGGCCAGTAGAATTGTGTCCGAACGGGCTTCCGGTTACGCCTCTCACCCGAGTCGCCCTTCTTCTCCTTCTTCCGTTCTTCTCCTCTCTTTCTTTTTTGGCGTCGAAAATGGAAAAATCTTGTAACATGACTAACGGCGTCGGGGAGGCGGGCCCAGGGAAGCATTGCGTCATTGACTCGTCGAGGAACAAGACCACTGACTGGCGGCGTTCTCCTTCTTCCGTTCTTCTCCTCTCTTTTCTTTTTTCTATTTTGTGTCGTAAGTCGAGCAGCTTCGTCGTCGGGAGAGGCGAGGCAGAAGCGTTGCGTCGTCGGATGTCGGGAAGAAAGACCATGACAACTGACGTCGTTTTGGGGTTGCATTTTAAATCGGAACTTGAAGCAGCGTCGTTTTGAGTGTTTTATTTTTATTTTATTTTTAAGCGACAAGCCCCAGCGGCGTCGTTTAGACTAAACAACCAAAACGGCGCCGTTTTAGGCTATCTCAGCCTTAAGCCCTATAAAACCCCCCTCTTTCTGGTTTCATCCACCAAAACCCTAAAAGCCTTCAAAAACACTCTCAAATGCGGTTTTGAAAGAGGAAAGAAAAGACTATGAATTTTGTGATGATGAAACCACTTAATGAATAACATTATTTTGTTTTGGAACTTTAATGTTTGGATGATGGGAGCACTATTAATGTTTGATATTCTTTACTTCTTTATATTTTATTATTTATGAGTATAGACGATATTTGATTCAGATATAGAATTTTTATTTGTATTAAGGTAAGTCGCCTCTAATAAAAAGCCAGCTCAAGTATGCAGCGCCTGAGGCCAAAGGCTTTTGCGCGCAGGTGCGCTGTAGCGCAAATAAGCATGTAGAGCAATGAGCTCATGTTGAAATTTTAAATCCACCCTCTAAGCAAAAAAAAAAAAAAGAAACACTCATAGAAAACACCATGCTTCAAAAATTCTATATTAGAATGTGATGAGCAAAAACTTGAATTATAAACTTAATCTAACGAATGTAACAAATATTTATACCAAAAGATTCATGGTATCACTATTGCTGATATCAATAGCCTCATTCACCATTTCTACTAGTGTCACCTAGTAAGTTTCACCTAATAAAGTAATAGCTTTAACAAAATCTCCTACCAAGGATCTGTAACAAATGGAACATATAGGGAATGGAAGCATGACATAAAACCAAAAGTCTTAGATATTTCTAATCACTAATCACTAATGCTAATGTGATCCAAACCGAACACCGACTCATATTTGAAATTTTAAATCCACCCTCTCTAAGCAAAAAAAACCATAAACAAAAGCACCATAGCACAAAATTCTATAATATTCGAAACTCTAAAGCAGGAAATCCATCCACATGGACTCAAACCCTAAACCATAAAATCTAGATTTTTGGCTAGATTTATTCGTATGACACACAATAATAACAGAAGGCTTTAAAAATGGGAGTGATGCAAAAATCTTCACCTCAAGAAGCTGACCTGGAGCAGAAGAAAACAGAGCACAGTAGATTCCAACCGAAGCAATCCACAAACAGGCAGGGACAAACAGACACAGAAGGCGAACAAAATAAGAACAAAACCAGAAGAAAAAAAAACCGATATGCACATATGTGTAGAGAAGACGACAAACGAACCGCTTATAAGGGGGTTTATGAAGCCACTACGTCCGGCCATGTAATGGCCGAATACCTCAAAATATACAATAACGAAAAAACAATATCGGAGTTGTGATCAGCAAATATTACCACTACTCAAACCCTTCTCTTCAAGGCCTAATTTAAACCAACTGATAAAATACGAAGGAAAAAAAAACGAAGGACTTGAAGAAGTTTTCGTTGTGCAGAAGTAAAGGGAAATATGGCATTTATGTAAATATCGGGAAAAGACATCGGGAAAATGGGAATCGAAAGTTAGAAAAAAAGTTTTGTCGGGTAGCAGACTGTCCGCTCCTTTATTTATATATATATATATATATAGATCTAGTGGTTTTTTTTTTCTTTAGGACCCTTATTTTTGCAGCAATATCTAAAATCTTCATATTTTATTCAAACCTTGAGAATTCCCCATATGAATTATATATTTTGTGATGCTTCAACTTTGCCTTTGATTAAGCTTGCAATTCTCAATCCTCACACTCCAGTCATTTTTTAATGCTCGCGATTCTGAAAAGATAAAAATTACTGATAAATCTTTATTTTAAATTATATAAAATAAATAAATAAATTATCAATAATAGATGTAAAAGGAAATAAAATTAAATGGCTTGATACAACTCATTCTTAGTTAATAATTCTTGAGGTGGACCTTGAATGAAAATTAAAATTATTATCTATTTATTCTTGGTTTAAAAGTCGATTCTTACATGTCATTAAATTAAGATGCGTTTTCAATAGTATCACATGTTTGACAAACTGTGTACTTTATAGTCCTTTATGGGAATAAGATAGTTTTCACATTTACTTTCACAAATATTGGAACGTTAAGATTAGCAAGAGTCTTTATGATTTATTTTTTACTTCTTTTCTTGTTGTTTTTCCTTTTGTTTTTTTATTATAAAAAAAAAAAGTGATTACTTTTTTTATAGCTAAACAATTTAATTATAATATAGTAAATTATTCCCACTTGACTCAAACCCAAGACCCCTCATTTCCCTATGTTTTGTCTTTTGAAATATTGAATGTTCTACCATATGAGTTAAACATAATGGATAAGTGAATACTATAAAAAAAAAATTATGGTTGTGAAGCCCCAAAACCCAAGGGTCCCCATAGGCCGATTAAATCCCGATCAGCGGAATTATGCTGGATGTCGAGTAACCAGTTCACTCATGAAAATTTAGCGAGTCTAAGCTGCTCTGGGGCTGCAGGGTCTGAAGCACATTACCAACAATTCTATTAATGGCACGGGGTGGCGTCAGGCTGAATAATGATCCTTTATATTTTCATTTAATACTACTTAAAATACATCAGCTTATGTCTGATAGTTCAGAGTTAATAAATTACTCTTTACAAAACATATATTATTAAAATGTACAATTTCTAATACATGAAGTATACAAAATGATAATGCCAGAAGCCACAAACTTTCTTATGACTCTAGTAGGCGTAAGTGTCATATATGACTCACTTGTCTTAGCCCAAATAGTAATCCCTCGACGGGGTGAGCAAAGCCGTGAGTGATAATTTCTACGTGAGTTACTCCTTTAAGTGCATCATCTGTAATGACAATCGCATCAACTGGTGCGTTCCTCGAATGTCTACATGACCAATCCCATGTCCAGGTGCTAAACTCCCTCACATATGTAAGCCGAATGCGAGTAAAATATCAGGTTCAAAACAAAAGCTTTTGTTTGCAAAGCGCTTTACTCACAGGATTTTGGTAAATATTGGGAGGATTTCACCCACTCAGGCGAATTCTTTGGATAACGCTCTAAGCAGTTAGCAGTTATCATCAGAGTGATTAGTTGGACGACTCTCAAGGCAATTCTTTGGAAATCTTCGGAAATTCCTTTCACAAACATTTCGTTTTCTTTCAATTTCATGTAAGCCTTTTCCTACGATATTCTAAGGTGCTCGAGTGCATATGGAATCACGTGATATCAATCGACAAACTCTTTTAATATATAAAACACGTATATACTAACATAATTAATCTACATAAATCATGTTGCTTGCAAATTCACAATCAATAACACCAAATTAGCTCATAGGCTAATTTTTTCAAAGCCTTAACAATTACGTTTTGAATCGCTCAGCATCATAAAAATCACACCAAAAATCCGTCACTATTCATGAGCATTGAAACCCTCGGGTTGGCACTATTCATGGACGCACAACAGTGAGTTTTCTCCGCTCCGGTTCAAATGTTTTGAGACCCGAAAGCCACGGTTAATCCAAGCCTCGAGTGCTCTGACCATTTACATGACTCTTGGCGAGAATGCCTAAAGTAGGAAAGATCCTACCTCTTGGGTTGTCGGGCTGCAAATTGGTGTTCACGCGTAGCCCTCGTCTTGTAGATCGACTTTTAGCTAGCAGCCGTTGAGGCAGAGGTCAGAACTGACATGAATCTAGAGAATGAGCTCCTTCTCTACAAATCGCTAAAATCCCATAACTAAGCTCAACCCTTTTTGCTCTCCTTGCACATTTTTTGAACCAAAGAAAGAAGATAGTATTGTTATTTTGTCTAAATTCGATTAACGTTTTCATTAATTCCACTTGTGTCATTTTATGTGATTTTGTGGCTTGACCTGATCTGAGTCACATTAATCTATCCTCTCGTCCAAGCTTGACGTGCTGCGTGATGCGTAGCAGTATGTGACTTTTTGTTACATGGCGTAGCCTCTTCTGAAACCGTTTTCTGGCCTTTGGCCCATGAATGCATTGACGTGAAATTTTAAGCTCAAGGTCGACGAAATTCGTGGTAGCGTAGATTTCGCGAGGCGATTCCGCGATGAAGTGGGTTTTTCATCCAGGGGATCTAAAAAATTTTCAAATTTTTACCAAAATGACCATTTTACCATTTTTCAGAAAATTGGAATTTTCTCAAGTCTTACAATGGTTCTTTAGATGATACTAACAATATTATTGGTACCATTCTCATGCATTATTTTAAATAATCTAAGAAAGTGTTTGAGAAATTAATTTAAGAACTTAATAACTTTATTTAAATCATTAAGTAAATTAAATATGTTTGATAAAATAAGTTAATATTACAACATAACATTATTTTTGTAAAATTCGGGAAAAATTTCTAAAAAATGGTAAAACGATAATTTGTCGTTGTAGTACAGGTTGAAAACCTAAAATTTTATATATCTCGGATGACGAAACGGACTTCACCGTTGGAATCGTCTACGAAGTTCGTTCTAACAGGTGAATTTGTGAATTCAGAATATAGTCGAATTTCCACGTTTTGAGCGACAATACATTGAAACCCAAAACAACAGTTTTGAAAGATTTGAAAGTTGGGTAATAATTTAAAGAAAGTTCATATATGATAATTTGAACTTAGGCAAGAGCTAATCAGTATTTTAGAGTAACAGACACGAAAAGTAGGACATGTGGTGCGACGTGAGCCATAGAATTAATGTATAAATAAGAAAAAATATGATTTTTGGGAAAATATCTCCCAAAATCAGATTGTTTGAAACGTTAGAGAGAGGGAGAGGAGAGGGTGTAGAGAAAGAAGCTCTGACTTCTCTGTAACATCTATAGAGCTCGGGTGGTCGTCTCGCGTCGGGCCAAGACTTAAAGTCGGAATACTCGTCGAGGGCAACGCGTGGACACCAAAATAAGGTTTTGTAGCGCCCCAAACCGAGGTGTCAGGTTGACTACCCGTCGACACGAAAATCTATACGTCATTATCGGAGACCATACAGTAAAATGGCCTCTTAGGCGCATAAACCAATACTCATCCAAATACATTCAACCAATTATTTTATGGTTCAAGAGTTATACATTACTCTTAATACAAATACATATTAAAATTTATAATTCTAATACATATATCCCAAAACATCAAAGCCACAATCCGGCTTTCTTCAACATTGGCCTCTAAGATGAGCCGCCCTCTCTATTTATTGCACGAAATAATATTCTCGACGGGGTGAGCTATCGCCAGTGAGTGGAATCACCTAAATGGGTTACACCACGCTTTAGTGCGTATATAATGATCGATGTAAACACACACTCAAGTAAATCGTGATCCCTGCTTGAATGTCTACTTGACCAACCCATGTCCGGGTCTCATAACTCCACTCACACTTACCCTAAGCCATGTATGAGAAAAATAATCAGTCTTTCTTTCCTTTCATGTTATGCACTTACACCTAATTTTTAGGTTACCCGTTGCACATGAGAATGCATCATGCCATTTCAATTCATATAATACATGCAAATATATCATCATGCATATATTTACATAATTTAAATCACAACAACTTGTTATATAAATTATCAACCCATTACACAAAATTAGCTCGCATGGGTAATTAACAAACAAATTCAATTTGAATTACTGTTGACATTTTCTCACAAAATATTTCGTGAATGCTATTCACGTGAACAGTGAAACCCTCAGGGTTACTGTTCACGGCCAATCATCGGTTTCACTTTGTGAACCCGAAATTCATGGCCATTTCTGGCCTCATACGCACCAACACACAATTTATTTCATAATTTATGAAACAAACACCCAAAACAGCTGACACAGTCACGGGTGTCGAATGAGCTTAAAATTCCAACAATTCGGTCCTAGGGATTTGGGGCCAGATCAAAAACCCCTCACGGCCTCAAATTAACTCAATCATCCACAAAACACTTAAACAAAGTGTAACTCAAGTAGGATAAAACCCCTACCTCACGGAGTTTGTCGAAACTCCTTAAAACCGGTGCCTACGTGTTGCCCTCGTCGCGTAGAACCACTTTCCTTTTTGCTCCGAAGAATTCCGACGGTTCGATCGCCCGAGATCTTAGAGATAAGTCACACTCTCTCTCACTAAAAACCAAAACCTAAGCTCACTGTAATTCGTTTTTTTCCCTCCTTCACGTTTTCTCTTTTCTTTTAACGGAGAAGATGAGCACTATACACTCTTTTGTCCTATTATCATTTAGAATTTAAAAATGTCATCCATGTCCTTCTCTGTAGTTTTTGACCGCATTGGCAATCTCGATTAGATCCGTTCCATCATCTCTCTACTCATGCAACATGTGTCATATGAGTACATATTTATAGGTGACTTTTGTCACGCCGCGTATCGTTTCTGACATCCGATACTTGATGCCTCAGCGATGCAAATTCCGACTATCTCGAGTCAATGGTCGATGTGTTAGCTAGATTTCGCAAGACGATTCCAACGGTGAAATTCGTTTCATCATCCGAGATCTAGAAAAATTCATAATTTTTACCGAAATTACGATTTTGCCCTTTTTCAAGAAATTAGATTTCTCTCGGGGTTTCACAGTTTTCGTCGGAGATTCGAGCGGAAAGTTTGGGAGGCTGTGGGTTTCGAGCTTCCGGGTCTTCGAAAAGCTTCGTCTTCACTCAAAGAGGTAGAAAACCTTCCTACTCAGGTTTATTTTCCATCTAGGAGTTGTTTTGGTCTCGGTTGAGCCCTAGAAGCTGTTTGGATGGTGCTCTCGAGCACCAAAAGGAAGAAAAAAAAAGTGATTTTTTTACGGTTCTTTGTTTATGATCATCCGAGTTTTGAGTTGTTTTGAAGTTGATTTTGGGCTTGGATTTGGGGGCGGGTTTGTGCCATGTTTATGATGGGTTGTGGTCTCAATTAGGGCGAGTTTGTCGCCAGTTGAAAGGGTTGTTTCTGAGATGAGTTTGGGTTGAAAAAATGCATGTACGAGAGCTCCAAAGGTGCCTCGGGCATACGGTGCGTAGGTCCACATTCTTTGCATGAGTCCCTGTTCATGTGAAGCCTTCAACTTTAGACGGTCATAACTTTCTCGTCCGAACTCCGATTCACACGTTCTATGGAAATCTCTTTGAGTCTATAATTCATCCATATATAGCTTAATGCAATTTGAGCTCATATTTTGTCCGAAAATGACGAAATAAAGTAGCCTCTACTGCTACAGGTGCCGCAATGCTGCTGATTTTCTTCATGGCTTGAAACTTGCATAACTCCTTTGTTAGGACTGCAAATTTGTTGTTCTTGGACTTTATGGAAAGCTCCTTGAGTCTAGAATGTAACGCCCCATCCCGAGAGGGTGTACGGTACGTGTAACCGTAGGGTCGCATAAGTGCACTAAGGGCTTCCTTAATTATTGGAGTGCCATAGTAGTAATTTTTTAAAGTTGTTTTTAAGGATGAAATGTAAAGTTTTCAAAGAATTGTGGCACTATAAAACCGAATTTTTTTTTAAAATTAAAATTAATTAGAAATTTTCACAAAATGGCAAAATGATAATAATAATAATAATAAATAAATTGTCATAATGGTTTAGGGAAGCCTAGAAAATTTCTAAATCTTGATGAGAAACGGACACCCGGCACGTTTAAATTCACCTCGCGAAATCTAAATGACCTAGAAAAGTTTCTCACTTCGACCCCGAGGACAATCGTAATTATTTTACGATTTTCAAGTGATAAGCCACAATGACTTTAGTGGACAAGATTTTACGGTAACTGAAGCTCTGGATTTAAACCCGAGAAAATTCTAATTTCTCTCGAAAATGGTAAATGGTAATTTCCCGGGTCAAAATCCGAATTTTTTCTAGATCCTAATGACGAAACTGACTTCACCGTTGGAATCATTTCAAACTGAGCTACAAACGTCACTCGTCAATTCCAAGACATTCGTGACTCACATCTTCGAGGCACCCATCCGCAATCGTATGACACCAGGAGAGGGGTACGTGATGCACAAGGGTCACCTACTATATTTACCCATATAACACATGTTGCATGATTAGTGAGAGGATATAAGATAAATGACTTAGATTAAGTCATGTGTCAAAAAGCCCTTTAAGTCAAACTAAATGACAAAAAGGGAATTAAGTGAAAAGATTAAAAAGAGACATCTTCAGGTATCCGAGAAATTCCAATTTCGAAAAGGGCAAAATCGTACTCGACATAAAATCATATTTCCGTTAAAATCCGAAATTTATTCTATAGATCTCGAACACGACGAAACGGATTTCACCGTTGGAATCGTCTTGAAACTAGCTAGCACGTAAAATTTCGTAGAATTCCGAGACGGAGTTGACGCGCTTTTCGAGGGCATCGCGGTTTGAGTGCCATAAAACGATTTTCGATGCTATGAAAGTCAGATATAATATGTACTCATGTTACAAGGGCATGAGTAGAGAAATGATGAATTCGACGGCCGAGATAGTGCCAATATCAAACCGAAATAAGGACATAGATGACATTATGTGGATTTGATTTAAATGATAATAATGCTAAATAGTCAATGTAAAGTGACGTCTCTACGAACTAAATGAGCCAAAACGTGAGAGAGAGGAAATTTCTTACAGAAACGAAAATGGCGATTTTTTTGTGAGAGAGAGTCTTCCTTCTCTCTAGAAATACGGGCGATCCGACCGTCGGTAGTCTTCGGGGCAAGAAGGAGAGCTGCTCTACGCGGAGAGGGCTTCGCGTGGGTACCCGAATTTAGGAGTTTCCTCAAACTCCGAGAGGTAGGGCTTCTACTTGCGCTTTACTCTTTTGTTTAAGAACATTGTAAATGTTTGAGCCGAATGAGCCGTGAGGGGTCGCTTGATCTGGCCTCCTAAACCTGGGACCGAATTGATATGAATTTTTGAACACCTGATTAGAATGTACCCGTGATCACACGCTGATGGGTTGTTAAATTTGAACTATTGTATTAAATCATGTATTGGTTTGGATGAGGCCGAATGACCGTGAAATGCGTTCACAAAGTGAACGATGAATTGATGAGTGTTTGAACCGGTGAAACCCTAGGGTTTCACTGTTCATAGGAATAGTGACACAAAAATATATTTTTGTGTGAAAATGTGTTTGATCGAAAGTGATTCAAGTTGAATTGTTTCGTAGTTTTGATCATTAGCCCAAGGAGCGCCACTGGCGTATGAAACGTAATTGCTACGTATTATGATTGTGTGATTGGATATCTTGTAAATATATGAATGTTTATATATTTACATGTGAATTGGGGATCGTATTGGAATCGCATACATGCATTCCATACAAAGACCTAACAACTTCAGACTATAGGAGTTAGTATGAGATTTCAGTCTAGAGAGAAGGGTTCTGAGGGTTGTCTAAAAAATGTTAATTATCTGAGGGTAGTCCAAACTAAAAATATCAATCGTCGGAGACCACCCAATTGATATACACTAAGGTAGTCCACAATAATATCAATCGCCGAGACGCCCAATTGATATATATACACATCGGAGGGTTGTCCACGAACAAACAAAATAATACTTCTCATATGAGGCTTAGGCGAGTGTGAGGGAGTCGGTGAGGACTCGGGTAAGAGATGATGAGTTAGACATTCAAGTAGGATCATGCATTTGCTTGAATGTGTGTTTATTTTGAAACATTGCACTGCACTTAGGTAGAGAGTAGCCCACTTAGGGCGATTCCACTACTGAGCATGAGCTCACCCTTTCGAGGGATATTATTTTACAGGTACAGGGAGTGTGCTAGGGGCCGGCTCGTCCTAGAGACTGAGGTTGTGAAGAATGCCAGGTTGTGGCTTTGACGATTTTATACATGTATTAGAATTCTCTAATTTTGATATATATGTTGTATAAGAGTAAATTATTAACTCTTAGAATTATTGGACATAGTTGGTATGTTTTACATATATTGTTATGAGTACTGTTTATGGGCCCAAGTGGCCGTTTTACTCATGTGATGGATATATTGCAATCGTCAGATTGTATACACAAGTATCAGATTCGAGCAGCCTCGTACAGCTGAGACTCTCGCCCGATTTTCAAGAGCTCTCGTGTAACCCGACATCCACTTGTATTCCGCGGGTTGACGAGTAGTCAACGGACCCCTGGGTTTTGGGGCGTCACAATCTTCTTCTCCATTTTTCTAGAACGTGCAATGAGGGGAGAAAAACTGGTTTTAGAGAGAGAAAGTCCAACTTCTCTCTAGATTTCCCGAGGTTCGGACCGTCGGTTCTCGCCGGCTGCTAGCTGTGCTGGGATCTAAGCTACAAGGGCTACATGTGACACCGAATTTTGTAGAGTTTCATAACCCAAGAGGTGTGGTTTTCCTCCTACTTGTTTTATTCTTTGGCTAAGGGCCATTTTGATGGATAGGGATATTCTGAGGCATGAATGGTCGTGTTTTTAGTTCCAACGATTGGGATTAAGTGAGAAAATCCCTAGTGTGGTTGTGAACAGTGTTAGAGACCTAGGGTTTTACTGTTCACGTGATTTTGGGTGTGATTTATATTGCTTGGGTGATTCAAAATGAATTGCTTGAATTGTTTATTAGCCCATGTGAGCAAATTTTGGTGTTATTGCTATGAATTGAATAACATGATGTTGTGAGTTAATTTTTGTTAGTATATGCATGTTTAAAATATATTAACATGAATTGTTGTGAAATGGCATATTGCATTTCATATGCACCGGGAAACCTAGAGTAATAGGTGTGAGTGCGTGACAAATAAAATCGAAGGGTTGTCCAAATGATAATTATTTAAATTTTGCTAAAACACACTTATCAAAGGTCCCAAAGAATTGTGTTGGGAAGATTGTCCAACAATTCACGCTTGAGGGGGCCCCTATGAATTGTTTCAAGAGTTACCCAACAAATTCACCTCGGAGGATTGTCCCAACGTATTTATATCGGAGGGTTGTCCTCAATTAAAACAACATTTTTTTTTGAGAAAATGATTTTCACATGGCTTAGCATGCGAGGGAGTCAGATGGACTCGAGACATGGGATTAGGCATGTAGACATTCAAGTAGGATCATGCATTTGTTTGAATGTGTTTGGTTGTCATTACATGTGCACTTAGGTGGGGAGTAACCCATGTAGGATAATTCTACTATTGGGCATTGCTCACCCTGTCGAGGGAAAATTATTTCAGGTGTAGGGAGTGTTCGAGAAGATGGTGCTCACTAGAGGCTGCTTTGAGAAGAAAGCCGGATTGTGACTTTGATATTATTTTTTTTGTAAAATATGTATTAAAGTTCTTAATTTTAATATATGTCTCAGATTAAGCGATGTAACAACTCTTGAAACTATTGTGGTATAGTTGGATTACATTTTGTGAGGCCGATGTGTAGCTAATGTGACCATTTTTACCATGTGTCCAAAGGATATGAGACACACAAGTTTTTTTTTGCGTGTTGGATGGTGGTCAACCCGGACTCCCCAAGCCAAGCCACACTGTGAAAGGGACTTGAGCTAAGTTCATTTAAAACAATCGAATCGAAAGAATAAATTGTTTTTGTGGCGAAACGGACCCGAATGAGGCAATATGAGTCATGTATCCAAATAACAATAATAATAATAAAAAAAGGATAAAATCAAAAAGGGAAGGAGAGGACGGATAGAAGGGAGTGTGAAGAGAGAGGGAGAGATTTTTATTTTTCATTTCTTTTTCTTTCTTCGCTCTTCAAGATCTACTAAATTGACTCGTAGATTTTTGTCTGAACAAAGGCAAAGCTCTGCCTATGCATTGCAAGCTACCTGTAAGTACTCTAAATCTTAGGAGTTTCGTCAACCCAAGAGGGGTGGGAATTTTCCTACTTGTGTTATTTCTATCCTAAAGGTCATTTAATGGCTTAGGGTTTTCTTTGAGGTCGTGAAAGGTTGTAAATTTCAGTCCCAAAATTTTTGGACTAAGTATAGAAATTTTTAGGAATTTTTTGACCGTTTGACAATCCGGTTGAATTTTTTCGGACTATTTTCAACAATCCGGTTAAATTTTCTTGATCAGTTTTGGGATAGTCCGAATGTGATTTTTAAATCAATCGCGCCCCTTGACAGTCGAGGTTTGGTTTTGATCCCTGACTCGATGTTTTCGGTTTTATTTTCCATCTAGAGTCAAGTTATTTCGTCGAGCCTTAGGAGCCGCTTTTGATGGCAGAGCGAGAACCAGAAGTCATACTGGGTTCAAGTGTATGTCACTATTCACATGAAGCCCCAACTGGGATCAATTAACTTTTTCGTCCGAACTCCACTGTACTAGACCTACTTAAAAGCCCTTGAGTCTAGAATACGGTCATATGCATGTGAATGGCATTTGGTGCCCACATATTTCTTAAATATTTAATTGTAAATACCAAGGTGCAAATTGTTTAATGTGATGAGGGATGCGCTGAACAATACATTAAATGTAGGGTAAAAGGTAGGCAAGAGAAATCAGAAGTCGTGCCTCGATTATTGTAAACGGAAAAGTGAGTGTTCTAAACTTTATTTTTCAATACTAGTGTATTGTTTATAAATCGTTTAATACATTTATATGTTATGGTTTTGTAATTGTTAAACCGTTTTTTAAAACTTATGCTTTCACTATAAACCATATTTTATAGCAAGTAAGCACATATTTATTACAAGAAAACTTATATTTTATAAGTTAGGCCTTAAGAAATCTCTAGTCTTAAGCAAGCATTACCGGTCAAAGGTATTATGTACGTGCACGGGGAAATTAAGACATGATTGCATTTCATTTTATATTTGTCCTGGCTCCAAACTTAAATTTCATGCATTATGGCATATTAGAGGAGGACCACATACCGGAGAGAAGAGTTAGCGCGCTAGCTTATTATGTGGTGATGGAGCATTCCACCATATTTATAGAATAGGTGATGTAGACACTATAACCTTCTCGCCAAGACAGAGACACGTGCTTCCTTGAGCTTACTAGGTACAAGAAGCAAGAAAGCCTCCAGTGGTTAATCATTATATTTATAAGCATTTTTACATACAACTTAAAATCAATCATTGATAAGCAAGCAAGTATTTTTACGAAAAGTGTTAGAAACTTTTATAGCAAAACAACCAAGGTTTTCTGAAAGTTTTTTGTAAAAGATAGTTTTACAATTTTTTTAGACATTTTCAGAAGAAAGAAAACAAGCATTTTATAAAGCATACACTCACTAAGCTCTTTTAGCTCATTATTTTCCTATTTTTAAAATTTATCTTCTAGGTACAGGTACACCGACGCCGGGACAACTGTGGTCCTCCCCGATTGAAGATATGGACCCAGATTACTCACTATTATATATATTCAGAAGAAAGTGTAACTTAACTCTTGTTAGGAAATGCTTGAACTAGAGAGAAGGTGCATATGTATGTACATAGTTTTGTTTTTAAGAAAATGATGAGCTGGAGGTTCTTTTGAAGAAGTTTTGTTACAAGCATATTTTAGAAGTAAAATTAACATGTGTTTTTTGGGATACATCCTATATGCAATTGTTATGTTGCCGAAATTATAAAATCACAAGTTTAGAAAAGAAAATTTTTTATACAGGTTTTCAACAAGCAACACAGCTTAGCTTCACAGGATTCTCTAGTTGTTGGGGAAGTGTTACTGGAGTTCCGTGTGGGGGTCATTTCGCATCGCCTAGTGTGGGTAAAGGTGCATCATGAATCCGCTATGCCCCAGAATACCTGTGCCCATATTTTTCGAAAATTTGATTGTAGCACCAAGTGTGAAAATTGCTTGCCAGATGATATACACCAATACAATGAAATTGGTGTATGTTGTTGGTAATTATATGCATGTTGATATAATTATCCATGAGGCTTAGGAAATGCATGATTTTGTATGATTGAGGCTATCGTGATGTTTAGTTGTAAGCTATTTGTGGACATGGTGTCACAATTAGACCTAGAGGATAATGTAAGTCATTACTTGATTGGTGATGACTTGTAGATGTCAATATATGTGTGTATAATATGTTGACATGTATTGTGTGGTTTATTTGGAAATTGTATGTTAATTGATATGATTGTCCAAATGATGCATGGTTTAAAATGTCCATATAACACTCATCATATATATGGCATGGTATATGCATGGAATGGCATAATTGCATTTCATATGGACGGGGACATTGCATTAATTAGGTGCATGTGCATGGTCATAATCATTCATCATTCTTGGTGAGTGGGTGGTGAGCTCGGTACTTTGGACTACGTCTAACGGAGTCTCACGGATGCATTTTATAACTTTGAATAAAGCTGTTTATCATAGATCAGTCTAAATTCTCTTTGAATAAAGCGGTTTATCGAGACCGCCCAATGCTTTGATTAAAGCTGCGACGGAGACTGCCTAATGCTTTTGAATAAAGTCACATCGGTTATCACTTCATCCAATTTTTTTAATAAAGTTGTTCATTTGAGATCGCCCAATGCTTTTTGAATAAAGTTGTTTATCGGAGACTGTCCAATGTTTTTTAATAAAGCGTTTATCATAGATTGTCCAATGACTTTGACTAAAGCGTTTTATCGGAGGATGTCCAATGGGTTTTAAAAACAAAAAAAAAAAGCTTTTGTTTTAGATAAAGGGTCATTGGGTGAAACACTAATGACAAGTTTTTACACTTGGCATAAGCATGTGTGAGGGAGTCGGTGATGACTCATGTTAAAGGCATGGTGAGTGACACTTCATTCATGGCATGTAGGCATTCCAGAGTAGAAACTGCATTTTACTTGGGAGGCTTGATTGTGTGAATATGGCATTGCATGTGCACTTAGGTGGAGAGTAGCCCCTGTAGGAGTTTAATTTTATTATATTGCTCACTCGTCAGTGGGACCCCTTTCGTGCATACATGGAGTATGCATGTAAAACCCGAGAAAATTTAAAGTTTCTGAAAAATGGTAAAACGGTAAATTCGGTCAAAATCCGGAATTTTTCTAGATCTCGAATGACGAAACGGACTTCATCATTGAAATCGTTGCTGAATCTAGCTACTACATCGACCTTTGAATTCCGAGACAAATAATTGTGTTTTTCTTGCACCGGTGGTAGTACGACACTTGGCACGTGTGGGGAGGCCACAAAGGTGCCACGTGTCAAGTGCAGAGCAAGTCAAACAAAAGGGCCCAAGTGGGACCCATATGTGACATATGGAAACACATGATTGGATGAACCAAAGTAGATGGATAGCGATAAGGAACCAAGGAACCAATATGATGACAAGTGGCATGAGGAGGACATCCTCTCGACCCACTTGACTCACCTGGATGGGGAGAGGTGATGAGAAAAAGAAAGAGGAGGGGAGGAGGAGGGGTTTTTAGAGAGAAGCTCTACCTTCTCTCTAAATTTCACGACGGTCGGACCGGTAATTTCAGGCGGAGTAAGAGGGAAAGTTCATCCTCGTGGCAAGAACTTCGCATCGAGACCGGATCGGGGAGTTTTGACAAACTCCAAGATGCAGGGGTTTCTCT
Organism: Tetrastigma voinierianum; assembly: GCA_016808115.1. Classification (NCBI taxonomy): domain Eukaryota; kingdom Viridiplantae; phylum Streptophyta; class Magnoliopsida; order Vitales; family Vitaceae; genus Tetrastigma; species Tetrastigma voinierianum. Next base: position 102,610 of record JAEQBH010004640.1, read on the forward strand.
CCTACTTTGGTTAGTATCGACTTAAGAGCCATTCAAATGGCCTGGATTGTGTGAGGCTGTGGGTGGCCATGTGACTAGTCCCAAGACCTTGGGACTGAGTGTTGGAAGCCTAGGGACTGACTTCGGATAGTCCGGGTCTGATTTTTTTTTACTAGAAATGGTCCTTGTGTGATGTTTCTATGTGTTATTGCTAAGAATGAATAACATGTTGACTGTGGAAATTGTGTTGAATTGTACTCATATGACTTATTAATATAAGTTGATGATGGATGTGATTATATGTAAGTGCCCATATCCATGTTGGAGAAATGTTGCATGTAGTAATTACCATGCATGTAACATGAATTGGCATGAAATGACATTTCGAATTTCATATGCACGGGGGCATCGCGTGTAACGGGTATGAGTGCATGACATGGGTTTTGAATGGAAAATATCGAAGGGTTGTCCACAATCTATATCGGAGAATGTCCACTATATCGGAGTATGTCCACTATAATATATCGGAGGGTTGTCCACAATCTATATCGGAGAATGTCCACTATATCGGAGCATGTTCACTAATATACATATCAGAGGGTTATCCAAAAATAAAACAAATATCTTTGTTTTGAAACAATTTTTCATACATGGAAAATTGCATGTGTGAGGGAGTCAAAAGAGACCTCGAGGCATGGGGCAGTAAGTATTATAGACATTCAAGTAGGAACAATATTTTACTTGAATGTGTGTGTTTGCCATTACATGAGCACTTAGGTGAGGAGTAACCCATGTAGGAAAATTCAACTACTAGGCATTACTCACCTCGTCGTGGGAAAATAATTTCAGGCACAGGAGGTACACAAGGCGAGGGGACACATCCAATACCCTAGTTGTGAAGAAGAGGCCATATTATTTGTATTATAATTTTGAGTAGAAAAACCCGCCAGACTGTGGTAAAGAATAAGGAGTTGTAATTAAACTCTTTTTTTTGTATAAAAAATACATTTTGTCAAGTTTTCCAGGTTCAAATGGCCCTTGTAGTAATGAGGCGAATTTCTGTTGGTTTTACAGTAGGTAGAACAAAAAGGAAAAAGTATAGGTGATAAAGTGGAGTAGGCTACTGCCCATTTCTAGTTTTCGTCGATGATTGCAATGGTGTCACGACAGAAGGGATTCAGTTGCACGACAAAGGCCATGCGGCACTTTACCGAGGACCTGAGCGCACGCGCCCTCACGTGTCAGGGGAGGCTTGTCGCGACAACCTTCCTTGGGTCCTCTATAGCGATAGAGAATTCTGTCATAACAGAGTTGGCTCATTAGGTGTCGTGACAAGGGTCATTAGGGTCGTGACAGGGTTGACGGTATGGTGGTCGATTTTGTGTTACGACATGAAATTTTGGGTCGCGGATAACGGCACTACAAAGTTGGAGGTCGGAGCCCGTCAGAAAGAACTTTCTCTCAGCTGTCGGCAGGCTGGGTTGTTCTACGTCACGATATCTTGTCACTATAGGGTCCCCTTTGGGCATTGGGTTGCGACCTGGGAACGTGTCGCGACCGCAGGTCAAGGCCGAGGCCTCGTGTCGAACATGGTTCAGTGCGTGTCGCTGACAAAGAATTTTCTCGCCTCACCGTAGGAGGTTATCCGCGTCGCGACAGCCCGAGCTTGCTCGCGATACGCCCGGGTGCCGGGCCGCCGAAAGTGTGTCGCGACAGTGCCTAACGCTAGAGCAACAACGCGCACAAAGACGCGATGTAGTGCAATGGCCAAGGCGTGACCGTGGCGCCAGAATGTTCTGCAAATTATGTTCTATAGTTTTATAACATGTTTTGAGAGCATAATAAAAGTAAATGTATATTTTGTCTTAATAATAAAATAATGCTAAAAGAAAATTTCGGAAAACCCGAAATTTATACGAAAGACAAGGGTAAATTGGTTATTCACCAATTTAAGACCCAAGGGTCATACTTAAGAAGATTATATGCCAAAGTGGAATAATGGGAAATTGAAGTGCAACACAAAGAGCCGAGGACCCATGTGCAAATAAAAGGGAAATTAAGTATAAAAAGAAGGGAGACCAAAAATATCTCATTTTTGGTCTCCAAAAGAGAGCTTATACGGTTGGGAGAGAAGAAGAGAGAAAGGAAGAGGAGAAAAGAAGAAGAAGAAGAAGAAGAAGAAGAAGAGGCCAAGAAAAGGTAAGGAAGTCTAGTTTTTGTATGGAATTAGTATGGTTTTGGGTATGGAAACTAAGATTTTTGTGTGTATGGTTTATATGAATTGTTACGTGGTTAGTGTGAATTTCCAGACTTTTATATGAAATTCCTCCGAGCTAGGGTTTGCGTGTAGAGAGTGTGATTACTTGTTAAAGTGGAATCTTCCTTGAGGATGGATTTAGCATGGAAGTATGGGTTGTTAGCGGATTAGTGTGGGATTTTGTATGACTTTGTTAGACTTAGTATGGAACTTTACTAAGGTTTGTAGAATTTGTATGGAGGGTTGGTGTTTTGGTGAGGTAAATTTGTATGGATTTTGAACTTTGGGTTTTATTCCCTACTTTTGGGGTGATTTTGGGATTGATTGTAGGATGGTTTTAAGGTCGTGTTTTTGGCATGTTTTGGTGCTGTGTCACAGGGCATGTTTTGTGGCCTCAATTGGGAGGATATTGTAGCCAGTGGATAAGGGCTGCCGGATGGCTCGGTCAAAAATTGGCGTTAGAATGGAGCCGCCAAAGAGCCTCTTCGCACGCGCATAGTGGAAGCCACGCATTGCGTGGCTGGGCTCAAATTGCAGCTCCTCATGCAATTGCGTGGGTTTCCAAGAATTGCGTATCCCCGCACACTTTCAAGCATCAAACTCGTGACGCCATAACTTCTTCTCGTCCGAACTCGCTTGGGGTGTTCCCCCGACTCTATGGAGCCCTTGAGTTCAGAATCAATCCATATATAGCTTGATAATATTGAAACTCATATTAAGTCCAAAATCATGAAAAATAGTAGGCCTTGTAGGTCTCGCCAATACTGCTCATAAGAAACTTCCAATTCCCTGGACGGTCATAACTTCTTCAGACGAACCCGCTGTGGATGTCTTCGACTCTATGGAAAGACCTTTGAGTCTAGGAATTCATCATCCATATATCTTGGATATTTGAATACTGTAAATAGTTCATAAGCTTCATGATAACCATAGTTATTCATGCATATGAAATATGAAAAATGCAAAGATAATGAATAATGAGTGAAAATATCGCAAATGATTAACGGATGCACACAATCATTCTAGAATATGAGATATGTACTAAAACATAAAATACATGATTGTCTGTTTAGAACCCGGTAGAGGATAGATGGGCATGCCTATTAGGAAACAAGTCCTGGCAAAGATATCGATCGGGCTTAGCCCCGTTTGTCATTACAACGCCTTCAGCTCTTATAGATGGTCATTATCTCGTATACGATAACAAATAAGCTTTCGGCCCTTATAGTTTCCTTTATCCACTTCTAAGGTTTTTGCAGGCATGAAACATAAAAGCAAATTACCCAAATATGCAAATGAAATGTATATGATATATGACATGATATGAGAAGCATAGCATGACTATGTGAGGATATGTAAACAGTGACAAGTACATGTTGACAAGAATAAGAAGAAAAGTGTAAATGATATGAAATGAAATATGATATGATAAGAAAGTATAAGATTGCATAAGCATGTGTAAATTATATATATAAAACATATATAAGCATGTGTATATGACAAGTATGGAATACAAAAATAAGTATATGATATGTTATGCGTATATGTATATGAGTAATTTGATGACTCTTATTGGGAGTCTGGCCCACAGTATGATTCCACTAAGCTATGTTTAGCACTCGGTGTTTCATCCCAGAGGTAATGAGAAGAAAATGAGATAGGACATCCACATCACCCTAAGGTTAACACATAGCAGGCCCACCGTAAGACTTTTGGTCTATTTTGTATACGTAATAGTCTTTTTGTTTTTTTTGTAAGAAATGTAAATATTGTAAATTTTGAACACTTCCATATATGGAGCTTGTATATATTTTTTAACCGTCACATGTATCATATTACAAGTGAAATGTTTAACATTATATGAATGAACAAGCTTAAAGTTTATAAGATTATAAATGAAAAAAACATGACATTCGTCACACCGTGTGCCGAGTCAGTATCAAGGTTAAGGTATCGAGCCTAGGTTTAGGCATTTCTTGAATAGTGTTAGATTAAGGATGTACCTACATAGTAATGTGTTGGCCTACTGCGAATGTCCTTGTTTTGTATATTGTCTAGAATGGATTGGTTATCCAAACATAGGGCCATAGTTGATTGTGATAAGAAAATAGTCCCCGCTTTAAATGTCCTAACCTATCCGGGCAATAGTACAAAGGTGGTCCGATCTCAACCAATACCGAAAAGTTATTTCATCTATGGAAGCCCGAATGCTTTCTAAAAATGTTAGAAGCCTTTTGGCTTTGATTCTGACTCAAAAGAGAGCAAGTGAATTTCGGAAAATATTCCTATGATTGGGGTGGAATCCCGACATGTATTTCCCGAGGAATTAACGTGAGTACCACTTGAAAGAGAAGTGGATCTCTGGCCAGTTGCATGAACGACTCTATTTCGAGGGCACCCTACCGTATGGCTCCAATCAACCGAAAGAGTTGGAAGACCCAACTACATGAGATATTGATAAGGGTTTCATTCGACCTTAGTGTCTCACTTCGTGCGCCATTTATTTGTTAAGAAGAAAGATGGCACTCTTCGGATGTGCATTGACTAATGGCAAATAAACAAAGTGACAGTTAAGAATAAGTATCCGTTGCCAAGAATAGAGGATTTATTTGATCAGTTGAAAAGAGCAAGTGTCTTTTCGAAGGTAGACTTGCGATCAGGATATTATCAACTCCGAGTAAAAGAAGTAGATGTGCCGAAGACCGCATTTAGAACCCGATATGGCCATTATGAGTTTTTCGTAATGCCATTTGGGTTGACTAATGCACCGGCAGCATTAATGGATTTAATGAATAAGGTATTCTGACCTTATGTGACCACTTTGTAGTGATCTTATTTGATGACATCCCTCGTGTATTCTGCTGACGCACAAGAACATGAACAACATTTGTGTACAAATTCATGCATATTCAAGAGAAAAGGAAGCTATATGCTAAGCTCAGAAAATGTGATTTTTTGGCTAAAGGAAGTTTCCTTCTTAGGCCATATTGTGTCATCGGAGGGTATAAGAGTTGACCCTACAAAGATTGAGGTCAAGTAAGATTGGAAACCAATTTAAATGTAACCGAGGTGAGAAGTTTCGCTCAGCAGTTATTATAAAAGATTCAGAGAGGCTTTTCTGTCATAGCTTCTCCGCTCACCAAGTTACTAAGGAAAGGAATAAAGTTTGAGGATGCATAAAATGCCGAATAGTTTTGAATCAAAGGAAAGGGGCGCCGGTCAAGTACTAGTATTGACGCAATTACTGAAAAGAGTATACTCTTATGTCGATGTTTCGTATCGTCTGGGATGTGTATTAATGCAAGATGGGAAAGTGGTGGCTTATGCGTCCAGACAATTGAAGCCACATGAATAGAATTATCCCACTCATGACCTAGAATTGGTTGTGGTAGTGTTTGCTTTGAAAATATGGCGACACTACTTATATAAGGAAAAGTGTAGAATTTATACAGATCACAAGAGTCTCAAGTACCTGCTCACTAAAAAAGAGCTTAATTTGAGACAACATAGGTGGTTAGAGTTGTTCAAAGATTATGAATGCATTATAGATTATCACCCCGGAAAAGCTAATGTGATATATGCCGCTGCAAAAGATATCAAGAATGTCACTACAACATAGTGAATGGAGATTAGCGTATGACGGAGCTATGTTACCAACTGTGTCAGCAACCCGCTTTAAAGCAAATGATTATAGATGCGCAGAAAAATGATTAAGAGCTACAGAAAAAGTTACAGATGGTTAGAGATGGTGACGAGACCAAGTTTTCAGTGAAAGAAGCTGGAAGTTTGTATTTCCAGAACAAATTCTGTGTGCCAAATGATAACGAGGTAAAGAAAAAAATTGCTATTTGAGGCTCATAATACGGTATTTACCATGCATCCTAGAGGTAATAAGATGTACCAGGACTTGAAACAGTTTTATTGGTGGAAAGAAATGAAAAGAGATGTGACTAAGTATGTGTCTAAGTGTTTGACGTGTCAGCAAGTCAAAGCTGAACACCAAGTGCCAACAAGTTTGTTAAATCCCCTTCCAATTCCCCAATGGAAGTGGGATAACATTATCATGGATTTTGTGTCAGGTTTCCCCCTCACACAACAGAAGCATGACTCTGTTTGGGTGATTATTAATAAGCTCACAAAGTTAACCCATTTTATACCTGGCCAGATGGATCATTCCATGGATCGACAGCCGAGTAATATGTGGAGGAGATTGTACGATTGCATGGTAAAATGTTATCTATTGTGTCGATAGAGATCTCGCATTTACATCAAGGTTTCCGAAGGAATTACACACTGGGCACTAAGCTGAAGTTTAGTATAACATTCCATCTGCAAACAAATGGACAGTCATAGAGGTTGATTCAAGTACTTGAAGATACGCTTAGAGGTTGTGTCATGGAATTTTCGGGAAGTTGGGATAGGTATATTCCATTGATGGAATTTGCCTATAATAATAGTTTTCAATAAGCATTGGGTACGACACCTTACGAGGCTTAGATGTCGGAAATGTAGAACTCTGCAGCTGGACAGAGTTAAATGAGCAGAAAAGTGATTGTCTGGGACATAGTGAAAGATATGGAAGAGAAAGTGCAGGTTATTCGGAAAAGTTTAAAGGCAGCTAGTGATCGACAAAAATCTTAAGCTGATTCAAAGAGGGAGAGACATCAGACATGAAGTGGGAGACAAGGTCTTCTTGAAAGTATCACTGTGGAGGAAAAATTCTACGTTTGGGTAAAAGGGAAAATTGAGTCCCGAGGTTCATGTGGATCCATATGAGGTTTTGGAACGACCATTCAGGTTTATCGATTGGCACTCCTCCGAGTTAAATTACACGATGTGCTTCTGCGTGTCGATGCTTCGAGATACCGCGGCGATGAGTCACACATACTACCAGTGCAAGAGATACAAGTACAGGAGGATTTGTCATATAATGAAGAGCCGAAAGCTATTATGGCTCGAGAAGTGAAACAATTGCGGAACAAACAAGTACCATCAGTAAAAGTGCTCTAGAAACACCATGGCAGAGAAGACGCTAATTGGGAGCCAAAAGCAACTATGAGAGCACAGTATCCGCAACTCTTTGAATCAGGTATGAATTTCGAGGACGAAATTTTTAGAGAGAGTTGTACGCCAAATTATACCATAACAGCTGAGAACATGTTTTAGTATAATAAAAGTAAATGTATATTTTGCCCGAATAAAATAATGCTAAAAAGAAAATTTAAAACCCGGAATTTATACAAAAGACAAGGGTAAATTGGTCATTCACCAATTTAGGACCCAAGGGTCATAATTTAAGAAGATTATATGCCAAAGTGGAATAATGGGAAATTGAAGTGCAAATAATAAAGAGTGGGAGGACCTATGTGCAAATAAAAGGGAAATTAAGTATAAAAAGGAGGTGAGACCAAAAATATCTCATTTTTGGTCTCCAAAAGAGAGCTCATACGGTTGGGAGAGAAGAAGAGAGAAAGGAAGAGGAGAAACGAAGAAGAAGAAGAAGAGGCCAAGAAAAGGTAAGGAAGTCTAGTTTTTGTATGGAATTAGTATGGTTTTGGGTATGGAAACTAAGATTTTTGTATGGTTTGTATGGATTGTTATGGGTTAGTGTGAATTTGTGGACTTTTATATGAAATTCCTCCTTGAGCTAGGGTTTGAGGTGTAGAGAGTGTGATTACTTATTAGGAGTATGGTATCTTCCCTTTGAGGATGGATTTTAGTATGGACGTATGGGTTGTTATGGATTAGTGTGGATTTTGTATGAACTTTGTTAGACTTTAGTATGGAAATTACTAAGGTTTGTGTAGAACTCTGTATAGAGGTTATGCTTGCGTAGAATTTGTATGGATTTTGAACTTGGTTTTATTCCTACTTTGGGGTGATTTGGGATTGATTGTAGATGGTTTTATGCTATGCTTTTGGCATGCTCGTGTCGTGGTTCGTGGGCATGTTTTCAGGGCCTAAATTGGGAGGATATCAGGGCCGTGACAAGGGCCGCTCCGGATGCTCGGGTCAAAATTGGCGTGTACTGGAGCTGCTAAGGAGCTCTCCCCGCACGTTTCGCGCGGAAGCCGCTATTGCGTGGTCGGGCTCAAAATTGCAGCCTCGGGCACGCATCAAGGTGGGTTTCACGCAATTGCGTAGCCACAGACACTTTCACATCAAACTTTGACGACTCATAATCTCTTCGTCCGAACCCGTTTTCAGGCGTTCATGGACTCTATGGAAAGCCCTTTGAGTCTATAATCCATCCATATATAGATTGATAATATTGAAACTCATATTAAGTCCGGAAATCATGAAAAATAGTAGGCCCTATAGGTTCGCTTTGGGTCACCTGCTCATAAGAAATCTTCCCAACTCGACTCGGCCATAACTTCTTCATCCGAACTCCGCCAGGATGTTCTGATTCTATGGAAAGACCTTTGAGTCTAGAATTCATCCATATATAGCTTGATATTTTAATGATAGTAAATAGTTCTTAAGCATACATGATAACCATAGTTATTCATGCATATGAAATATGAAAAATGCAAAGATACAAATAAATGAGTGAAAATATCGCATATGATTACTGGATGACAATAATCATTCGAGAATATGAGATATGTACTGAACATAAAATACACATGGATTGTCTGGTTAGAACCTGGTAGAGGGATAGATGGGCATGCCTATTAGGGAAAAACAAGTCTGGCAAAGATACCGACTGGGCCTGGCCCGTTTGGGTTATTACAAATGCTCGACCCTTTATGTGATGGTCATTATCTCATACAATGATAACAGTGCCTTCGGGCCCTTATAGTTTCTTTTATCCACTTCTAAGGTTTTTGCAGGCATGAAACATAAAAGCAAATGACCCATATATGCAAATGAAATGTATATGATATATGACATGATATGAGAAGCATAGCATGGCTATGTGAGGATATGTAAACTGTGACAAGTACATGTTGACAAGAATAAGAAGAAAAGTGTAAATGACATGAAATGAAATATGATATGATAAGAAAGTATAAGATTGCCTAAGCTTGTTTAAATTATATATATGAAACATATATAAGCATGTGTATATGACAAGTATGGAATACAAAATAAGTATATGATATGTTATATGTATATGTATATGTGTAAAGTGTGATGACTCTTATTAGAGTTCGTCCACGAGTATGATTTCCTACTAAGCTATAAGCTTAGCATGGGTGTTTCATCCGTGTAGGTACAGGAGAAGAAAACAGAGGACAGGACAATCCACATCAGCCTCCAAGGTCAACACATAGTTAGAGGCCCACCGGAAAACCTTTTGGTCTATTTTGTATATGTAATAGTCTTTTTGTTTCTTTTGTAAGCAATGTAAATATTGTAAATGTTGAACACTTCCATATATGGAGCTTGTATATATTTTGTAATCCGCTGCTATGGAATATATTACAAGTGAAATGTTGTTATTATATGAATGAACAAGCCTAAAGTTTATAAGTTTATAAATGAAAAAATGACACCTCGCTGGCACCGGTGCCGAGTCAGCGCCACACGCGAATCGCGGCACGACATACCGTGACAAGTAAAATCGCGGTTGTACACCGCTTGGGTCACCGGTTCATGACAAGGTACACCAACACTGTCATGGGCACCGTTTTTAAAAAAAAAGTACAAAAATGACCTCTGGATTTAGGGCGCGCTACTAACTTGTATCGTAGTGCAGTACGAATACCTAGGCTGTGCGGGCATGGGCTAGACATGCATGTTACAGATGCGAATACCAACTTGGAGTTAGAGCTTTGGTATACGAATACCTAGGACTCTATGGGTATGGGTTTAGATCATGCATTCATTGTGCACTTTGATGAATGAACTTGTGTTGTTGTGTGTTATAATTGTGTGAATTATATACATGGTTGATTGTATATGGAACACTAGGGTTAGAAAACATGTTCGGAAAACAAAATGGGCATGATAATTCGGGAATTGAATTGAATTGTATTGGTGGTTGGCAGTTTGCACACTAAGGAAAAATGGATGAATGGTGTAGTTCATGGTGACATAGTCTATTAGTGGGTGCCATATGCATTACTAGTTGGACTGAGATAGAAATTAGTTCATGGTCGAGGACGGGGACGCAGGGGTCGACCACGAGGCACACCACCTGTTTTTTACCAACAGGCCCTTACTGAGGCTGTGGGTGTTGCTACTGCCTTTGCATAAGCTAGTGCAACTGGGGAATAGGGAGGACCAAGTGACCTCCAAAGGTTAATGGTACATCATCCTCCGACATTCATAAGGGGAGGGGATTCAATGGTGGCTGACCATTGGCTCCGAAAAGTCGAAGAGGGTCTTGGAGGCTATGGAGATTACCTCCGATGCCACGAGGATCAGGCTAGCTGCATTTTTGCTAGAGGGTGAGTCCTAAGTGTGGTGGATCGAGGAAGACTCCAAATTTGGAGGTACGACATAGGAAGATTTTCGAGCTCTTATAAGTGCTTTTACCCAGACTGCCAGTATGCAAGTTCTCGGAGTCTTGTGAGTTGAGACAAGGATCCGTGACAATACTCGAGTATGTGGCTAAGTTCACAGAGTTAGCACGTTTCGGGGATGATTATGTGGCCAAGAATATGGCCAAGGTCGTGAAATTTATGGATTGCTCAAAGCTTGTCCATTCGGCAAGATTGTGTGACTTCCTCATAGATATACTTTATGGTCAATGGGCCTACGGCCATAGAGAGAGAGATCGATGACGCACGGAGTATCCGGGATGCGGGTACTAGTGAAAAGAGGAGGGAGAGTCAGCCTTCCTCTAGCTCGGGGAAGAAGCAGAGGACATCTGCTTCGCAAGGATTTCAGGGACAGGGCCGAGGTTATCAGGGCCAAGGCCAAGATGGGGCACTTAACCAGATGGGGCAGGCGACATGCTATCATTGCCACCAGCCTGGACACTTTAGACGGGATTGCCCACAGAGGCAGAGATCCCAGGATTATGGGACACCTCACTCCCAATCGTCAGTGGGACATGCGCGGGCGCAGTTTATTCCTCCTTACCCTAGCATAGGCCAGGGGAAACGAAATCAGTTCCAGGGTGCCGCATAAGAACCTACTATTCCACTAATGGGCCACATGGGCTAGGGCCAATGTATGGGTTGAGGTCAAGGGCTGGGCTTATAGGTTGCACCCCAAACATATTGCAGATGATGTGCTACCACGCTACCAAATTCGACACACGAGACGGGATTGTCCTAAGAGGCGTGGATCCCTGTGGTACCGCAGAATGAAGTCAAGCAATCACCGACACAGGCAATGCTTCAATCCCACATTGCTTGATAAGAGTGACGTTTAAATTTGAATGCATCATAGTCATGCCTAATGTTGCATCTTGTGTGAATGTTTTAGGTTTAAATGGTTGAATCCTTGGAAAAGCCATTACATGTGAATTCTGCCCTAGGGATTAAGGTGAGGATTGATCAAATATATCAGGATTGTGAGTTAAGGGTCTCAGGGATCCTGCTCACGTTGGACCTTTGGGTGATGGACCTATCAGACCTGGATGTCATTCTTGGCATGAAATTGACTAACGGCACATCTAGTCGTCATTGATTGTGCCCGGAAAGGGAACAGAGGTATACGGTGTATTGTGATGCCTCGAAGGACGGACTGGGATGTGTTTTGGTGTAGTCAGGGAGGGTGGTACCTTATGGTTCTCGGCAGTTGAAGAATCATGAGCTAAGTTACCCCACACACGATGTAGCAACCCCCGATCCCTGTCCGACCCGATTGGAGGGATCCGAACCGAAACCCGAGGACGCTCGTTTGATTCTTTTTATTTACCGTTTTATTTAAATTTTCTTTTTCAAAAATGTCGTGACCTGAATCCCCAGCCCAACCCAAATGGCGGATCCAAACCGGAGCCCGGTTTACTCCGATCGTTTTCATTTATCTTATCAAAACATTTATTTATGTCATTTCCTTTTAGAATGTTCAATTACATTTTCACTCTTATACAATTCGTTACAAAATAGCATATCTTGCCTTTACAAAATGATACACAAACAATAGTTCAGAGTTTAACTCTTTTATTCACAAAATATCACACGTTCAAAAGAAATGATATACATATGACGGGGTATATACTTATACGCCGCACTTCTTTATGACTCGCGCTTCAGATTTCGCCTTCTTTTGCTTACTCGAGCAAATTGCTCATAGATAAAAACTATACGCTAAGCATTTTCATGCTTAGTGGTTCTATACAATTATATTCCAATTTTTCAATTCAATATGACATTCATTCATCATTAAATCATGCCTTTTATATCAAACAATACTCATGCTTATTCATTTTAGCATGCTTTCACTTTAAAAATCATTTATCATATCAAATATGCATTTTCACATGCAACAAATCATACCACAATTCAATTCATGAGATCCAAACGTACACTCTTAAAGATGTGTTTAGTTTACAAATCCCATTTTCACTCGTCAAGTTTGTTATTTCACTTTGTTTATAAATTATATTCGACGGAACTGCTCTAAGTGAATCCCGCCCTTTTATCATTCCGGCAATGTGCTTACACATTTCATTACCGGTTCCCATCATGCCAGATGTCAATTGGTGCACCCCGACATGTGGTATTTAAATGCCATACACCATCATGACAGATGCCGATTGGTGCATCCCGCCAAGTGGGAACATTTCTTCAATGCCATACACCATCATGACGGATGTGCCGACAGCATCCCGCTAAGGATATTGACAATTTTGTGCTCTTCATGACGGATACCGATTAGGGCATCCCGCCATGCTGTTCATTCGGTATATCAATTCAATTTAAGATGTCAAGAATTGACCAATTCATTTACAATTCGATTAATCTTTCACATGCAATTAATCGTCAATCATTTCAATTATCGCATTTTCAAATACATATGCACTTTCGTAATATCTTTTCAAATATATACTCATTCCATATAATCATTTCATATTTTATTTGGTAAACTACCAAAACACTTGAAATAAGGATAGAGTCAGTAAATAAACCGAAGTTGTTGGCTCTAGTTCCCTTCCCTTCGATCTCGGTCCTAGGTTAGGTGATCCTCACCCATCCCTTGAAATCACTTTGTACTTGAAGCCTTAGCTTTCTTTTTCCTTCCTCCTTGCAAGATCTTTCATAAACATGGAAGAATCACACCACTCTTTTGATCTTCACACACAAAACCCTAGCTTTTCCTCTCCCTCACTCTCAAAACGTTTTTTGGCACAATGGCCATTCTAAGACCACATTTGGTCTAATATCCGTTATTTGCTTAAAGCCTTGTTTGGCTTACTCAATATATCCATTTCTCATTTTTGGCATTTTTCTCACTTACTAGTTTTCATTTCACTTTCATTTATCATTTGTTTCACATTAGCATTTGCATTATTCACCCTAGGTTTCATTTTGCCAAATTCCAAAATTTGCCATTTTTCACTGGCTTTATTTTGTCTAAATCAATTTCTCATTTTAGCATATAATATTTAATCATATGCTCACATTTTCTATTTCATTTTCACGATTTAATAATTTATCGCTTTCCTTAAAAACCTTAAGTTATTCAATTTATAATCTTTAATATATAATAAAAATTATTATAAAAATTTAGGGTATTTTCGGGGCGTTACAATTCTCCCCCACTTAAGAAAATTTCGTCCTTGAAATTTACCTTAGTTAAACAGTTGCGGATACTGCTGCCGCATCGTTTCTTCACTTTCCCAAGTGGCTTCCTCGGTCTTGTGGTTTCTCTACAACACTTTGACTAACAAAATCTTCTTGTTTCGCAGTTCTTTCACTTCCCAAGCCAAGATCTCTACTGGCTCTTCTTCATATGTCAAATCCAGCCTGTCACCGCTCGAAGAGACTACCCGCGATCTGGGTCCGAACGATACCTCTACTGAAACATGGAAAACATTATGGATCTTTTCCAATTCCGGAGGTAATGCTAAACGGAATGCCACTGGACCCACTTTTTCAATCACCTCATATGGACCAATGAATCTAGGCTCAACTTGCCCTTTTCCCCAAATCTCATCACCTTCTTCCAAGGCGATACTTTCAAAAATACCTTTTCGCCGATCTCATATCGAATATCTTTTCTTTTCATGTCGCTATATGATTTATGTCTATCGATGGCCACTTTCAATCTCTCTCTAATCATTTTCACCTTTTCTTCACCCATGTATCAAGCTCAGGCTAATCAATTTTCACTCAATTCCGCTCCAACACAACGGTGTTCTACATTTTCTTCCATATAAAGCCTCGTAAGGCGCCATTCCAATACTCAATTGGAAACTGTTATTGTACACAAATTCAACTAAAGGAATGTGTCGATCTCAACTACCCTCATAGTCGATCACATAACTCCTTAACATATCTTCCAGAATATGGATCACTCTCTCTAATTGTCCATCCGTCTACGGGTGGAATGCGATACTGAAATTCAGTCGAGTGCCCAAGGCCTCTTGCAATTTTCCCTAAAATCTCGAAGTAAACCTCGGATCTCGGTCTGAAATAATGGATATAGGAATCTCATGTAACTGAACTATTTCCTTAATGTACAACTCTGCTAGCTTATCAAGCGAATAGTCAATTCTCACTGGTAGGAAGTGAGCTGACTTGGTCAATCGATCAACTACGACCCAAACTGAGTCATGCTTTCTCCCTGTCAATGGTAACCTAACCACAAAATCCATGGTAAGTCGGTCCTATTTTCACTCTGGAGTTCTGATAGGCTACAATAATTGTAACACCCCGAAATATACCCTAGCAGTTTTCGGACATGTTTAGGGTATAATAAAAGTAAAAGTATATTTATCCGGAATAAAATAAGCAATAACTTGGAATTAATACAACAAATAAGTAAATTACTAATTACAATTCATGACCCAAGGGTCATAATATAATAAGTTCATATGTCAAAGTAGAATTTTGATAAATTGAATAGAGAATAAAACTGAAAGGAGGACCAAAGAGTAATAAAAGAAAGATATTAGAATAAAATAAGGAAGAAAATTGTGGAAGAGACAAGTGGCTTGAAGGAAAGAGGAAGGAAGTTTTTCTCGAAAGGGAAATAAAAGGATAAGATCAATATGAGAAGACCAAAAGAAATATCTCATTTTGGTCTTAGAGAGAGGAGAGAGCAAAAACGGAAGAAGAAGAAGAAGAGAAAAGAAAAGAAGAAAGAAGGAAAAAGGAAAGAGAAGATCACAGGTATGGAACTGTGAATATTTGTATGAATACACATGTCTTGGGGTGTATGGAACTACTAAATTTGAATATGGATACATGTCTTGGGTTTGGAAACTCCCAATCTCATTTCTTGTTAGGATTAGGTTGAGAAGAGCTCTAAGGATCCTAGATATGTGTTTAAAGGAAGAATTAAAGTTGCAGGTTGAACGAGAAAAATTCCTATGTTTGGTCATATCGGTGGCCGAACCTTAGAAACAGTTTTTTGGATGAAATAGAATATGTTGGTAAATCTCCTTCTGATAAATCAGCCACATCAATGAAGCTTGATGTTAGGCTTTAATTTCTCAATTTAGACCTCGTAGACTAAGTTATAGTCCTTTTCTTTCGAGGTCGACCAAGCAAAATCTGGTCGGTCAGTTCATTCGGGTCAACTAGCTGTACCTTAGAACAGGTTTTGAGTCATAAATAAGAGAATTTGGAAGTAAGTCAACCTGGGAAATTGTATCCACATCAATATCGCGATGTTGAAGACTTTGAATTTCTCGATTCAGTTACCGTGGACGAGTTGCGGTCTTTTTACTCTGACGATCAAATGGGTGAAGAACCGATACATAAATTAAATCAAGCGGAAGGTCGTGGACCTCATGCGGCCCGGTCGTGGTATCATACAAAGGGGGTCAGCAGGCTATAAATCATATCGAGTCGGCTGAGCTCGTCGTGGGAAGTTTCCTTAAAGGCTCATCATCTGAGCTCAACTCGTCATGTGGCTGAGCTCGTCCAACTTGATCTTGTTTCGTCGATCCGAGTCGGCTCGTCAAGGCGATTCTTGTGGCCTTCCCACGGCTGGAGGTCGTATCTCGCCGTTTGAACTCCGATTTGGGTGTTCTTGGACTCTATCGGCCATTGAGTGAGAATCTGATTCGGGGAGATATTAGATATCAGAACGAGGTGTTAGACTGAGCTCATCACTTCAGTGCAGCTCGTCGATCCGAGGTCAGCTCGTCAAGGCGGCTGCGCGGTACCAGCTTCGGAAGGTCATATCCTTCGTTTGAACTCGATTTGGGTGTTCTTAGACTCTATGGAAGAAAATTAGGTCAGAATCCACCCATAGCCACACCAGGAGATATTAGATATCAGACCGAGGTGTTAGACTGAGTTCGTCACTTCAGTGCAGCTCATCAGTCCAGGTCAGCTCGTCAAGACTGACTACGCATGACCTCCAACTTCGGAAGGTCATATCTCCTTTGTTTGAACTCCGATTTGGGTGTTGTTGGACTCTATGGAAAGCCCATTGAGTCAAGAATCCACCCATATGACTGAGGGAGATATTAGATGTTAGACCCAAGGTAGACTGAGGCTCGTCGCCGGTGCAGCTCGTCGATCTAGGTCAGCTCGTCAGGTGACTGCGCCAGTATCCGACAGTGCCATCTCCTTCGTTTGAACTCCGATTTTGGGTTGTTCTTGGACTCTATGGAAACTGGTGAGTCAGAATCCATCCATATTCCTGAGGAAGATATTAGATGTCAGACCAGGTGTTAGACAGAGCTCATCCTTCCCACGCAGCTCGTCGGTCAGGTCAACTGCGGCGTCAAAGCCGACTGCGCATGACCTTCAACTTCGGAAGGTCATATCTCCTTCGTTTGAACTCCGATTTGGGTGTTCTTGGACTCTATGGAAAGCCCATTTATTCAAGAATCCATCCATATGCATGAGGAAGATATTAGATGTCAGACTAAGGTGATAGATCGAGCTCGTCCAGGTCAGGTCAGCTCGTCAATTCAGTTCAGCCCATCAGGATTTAACTACGCATGACCTCCAACTTCGGAAGGTCATAACTTCTTCGTCTGAACTCCGATTCGGGTGTTCTTGGACTCTATGGAAAGCTTATTGGAGTCAAGAATACAGCATACCTAGTATGATAAAAGTGGAACTCATATTAGGTCTGAAATAAGGAAAAGAATAGTAAGTAGATATGAGACAAGAAATAAGAACATAAGTAGATTTGATATGGGTAAAGTCAATTTGGAATATATGATAAGAAAAAGAGATAGATATGAACAGAAATACTTAACATAGAAGTAGATTTGATATGTAAGGAATATAGAAAGAATAAAATGATAAATTCGGGGAACACGTATAATTGTATATTTACTTTGGAATAGGATATTGAATGACAAGACATATATGATCAGTGCTTCTGCACTCCTGCTAGTGCTACGGCGCTTCTATCACGTGGGCAGGCACGTACATAAGATTAGTGCTGCTTGCGTATATATGATCGATTATTGCACTCACGCTAGTGTTTCTACACTTATATTACGTGGCGAGGCCGTCTACGTAATGCCGTCTTGTACCTTGGTGCTATATTGTACGAGTCCTCATTCATTCTTTATCTCCCGGTCCTAAGTAAGCGAATGTTTGCTCGTGTGTATCTGAATAGAAAAGATAAAAAGGTAAATAGTTTGGACATGAAGGGTACCTAAGAATTATTAAGAAAGTCCATATTCTGCACTCCTATGGGAGATAGGAAACGTTACGATAAAGCATAAGTAAAGCGTACACAAGTATAGAAATGTATAGGTATATGTCATAAGATATGATAGTATAATAGTACATGAAGATATAAAAGTTAATAGATATAAGATGTTACGAGAATGGAGTACGTACACGAATGATAAGCATATGAATATGAAATGAGTATTAAATGCATGCATGATAAAAATATAGGAACTCATGTATTATGAAATATGATAGCCATAATGTGGAAACTACGGACTATGAGAATGAATGTCTGATTTAAAGAAATGATGGTATAAATTGCATAATGTGATTTTAAACCGAAGCGAGAATGGGTTTGTTCTACTCATATTCCTCGTTTCCAAGTTTTTGCATGTTTGTTACAAAAGCATATTGAATTGATTTAATTGATTTGAGAAAAGTAGTTGTGAAATGTTTGCATATAAAAATTGCATGATTATTGAAAATAAACTATTTATATAGCGTACATATTGTACTATATTTTGCTATAAAAGTTTGAGCATATAATGTAGAATGTGCCAGTTTATTTGTAGGATGAATTGGTATACCAATAGGGTCAAATAGCAGTATTGCGAACTATTGATGTGTCACTCCGATCAGCAGCCCCGCGGGACCGTATCGGTGAGTGTTCATTTTGATTGTTTATAACCGGGTCCAGCGGCCCCAGCCCGGGACCGTCGCATGTTATAAAGAGCCATGATGCCGGCACACGGCCCAGTGGACGTGCCGGTGACTCGACTATCTGTATATCGAAGACATAGGTTAAATTCGTTAAGGGCATAACTGAATTGATTGACATAACCGAATTGATTGGCATAACTGAATTGATTTTCAGAATTGAATTGAATTGCAGAACTGAACTGAATTTGTGAGCATATTTGAATTGATTTGAGATTTTGAGATATTGAATACGAAAGTGTATTTTTTTGGAATGATCAATGAACCATATCTAATTGTATATAAAACAAGTATATGTATCGTATTTATATTGATCATCCATAATGATTTGAAGGTTTTTGAATTGTTAAATCGCATAATGTGATAACGGTATATGATAACAGTACATGAAAATAGAGTATAACAAATGGTAAATAGTATATAACCACGAAAGTAATATACGTATAAGAATATGACATGCACAGAATAGGATATGTCATATGAAGCATTAGAAAGATAAAAGATCAAATGATAAGTACTAGAATAAGAAATATAGGAATATATGATAGACATACCTAAATGAATGAAGACATGTAGACACATGATAGAAATGCATAAGTGCTAAGAGCATTAAAGAGATAAAGTAAAAGATGACAAAGCACGAGAATACGGTAAGTATGGATAGGAGATATGTAAAGATAGAGAACATGTGACATGCAATAGGAATGTAAAGATGATAAGTAGCAATTATATGAATATGTATCGGTTATAGAAATGCATATGTAAGCTTGAGATGGTCACCATTGGTGGTTGTCCATGCTTGTGTTCCCACTAAAGGCGTAAAACAGCACGGTGTTCAATCCGTGTAGGTACGAAGCGAGAAGACAGGATAGAGGACGGGACATCCACATCGACCAAAGCAGGCCATTTCGGAGATAGGTGCTCACCGCCTTGCTTCAAGATCTCGATGTTTTGTATTAGAAAAAAAATGTACATGTATAAGTAAGTGGGACTGATATATGTATATAGATGTTGAGGACACCACTGGAATAGTAGTTCTTTTATATATGAAAATGATTTTTTGTTATTATAGAAATTGTTTGTATAACCCGCAGTGCGAGTTCATTTCCCGAGAAAGAGCAATTCGATGAGTCCCAATAGGTATATAGTGTGGCACGGGGACTCGGTTCGAGATCCGTCAACGGTCGGATCCCGGAAGGGGCGTCACAGTAATCGAGGAACTTGATGCTCTGCCTTTACCTTTTGACACACCAAAAACTTGGTTACAAATTCTGACACGTCTCTTTTCATTTCGGACCACCAGAATGACATTTTCAAATCTTGATACATCTTTGAGCTACCAGGATGGATAGAAAAAGATTCACCATGTGCCTCTTCAAGTATGGCTTTCCTCAAATCATTATCATTGGGTACACAAACCCGATCTTTATAATACAAAACTCCATTTTCGTTCACTATAAACTTGGTTTCTTTACCATCTCCAATATGTTTCACTATGGCAGAAAATTTTTCATCTCTTTTTTGTGCGTCTAGCACTCGGTTCAACATTTTCGGTCTCGCTATCAATTCTGCCACTACGGTACCATCGTCTGTCAACGACAATTGAGCATTCGAAGCTCGAAGCGTTTGCACTATCTTTCTACTCAAAGCGTCGGCCACTACATTGGCCTTTCCTGGGTGATAATAAATCATGCAGTCATAATCTTTTATCAATTCCATCCATCTACGTTGTCTCAAATTAAGCTCTCGTTGTGAGGGCAAATATTTAAGACTCTTATGATCAGTGTAGATTGAACACTTTTCTCCTTACAAATAATGTCTCCAAATTTTCAATGCAAATACAATTGCGACTAATTCCAAATCATGCATGGGGTAGTTCCTTTCATTCGGCTTCAATTGTCTTAAAGCATAGGCTACCACATTACCCTCTTGCATTAGGACACATCCAAGTATATTTAGTGACACATCACTAAAGATCACATATTCTTTACCGCAGGTCAACTGAGTAAGAACCGGAGCCTCGGTTAAGAATGCTTTCAATTTATCAAAACTTCTTTGACATTTTTCACTCCATTCACACTTTACATTTTTCTGGATCAATCTCGTCATCGGGGCTGCAGTCATAGAAATCCCCTTAACGAATCTTCTGTAGTAACCTGCCAGTCCCAGGAAACTACGCACTTCTGTAACATTTCTTTGTGGCTTCCATTCAACCACCACTTCTATTTTCTTTGGATCCACTCGGATTCCTATTTTCGATACAATGTGCCCAAGAAAGGAAACTTCATTTAACCAAAACTCACACTTGCTCGATTTCGCCATAACCACTCTTTTCTCAAAGTCTAGAGCACTACACGAGTGTGTGTCGTAGTCTTCTCGATCCTTTGAATACAAGAATGTCGTCTATGAACACTACGATAAAGCTGATCACATACGGTCAGAGAAAACCACGATTCACTAGGTCCATGAAAGCGGGTTGGAGCATTTGTCGAACCAAGCGGCATTACAAGGAACTCACCAATGTCCATTATCGCGTTCTAAGCGTCGTTTATGCACATCAACATCTTTAATTCTCAAGCGAGTGATACGGATGCAAATCTATCTTTGAAAAAGCATACTTGCACCTTCGGTTGGTCGAACAAATCATCAATTAAGGTAAAAAAACTTATTCTTTGTAATTGACTTATTCCAGTTATCTATAATCGATACATAGCGAAGTGTACCATCTTTTTCTTAACAAGAACACGGGAGCTCCCATGGTGATACTTGGTCGGGAATAAGCCCTTTTCTAGCCGGTTCACAGCGCAATTTCAATTCCTTTAACTCTAACAAAGCCATTCGGTACGGTGTAATGGATGTTGGTGTGGCACCTGGTACAACGTCGATAGCAAACTCAATCTCCCTCTGTGGAGACAATCCTGGAAACTCTTCCGGAAACACGTCCGAAAAGTCACTAACGGTAGGGATATCGGATACACTAGGCCTTGCCTTTACCGTATCAATCACATCGCTAAATAGCTCTTCACATCCTTACATATGTTCTATGATGTTATGGGATCTCCATTAAGAGAGGTGGATTGATCTGCAGATAAGTTGCTATCCTCATTGAATATTGCTGGATACTCTTTTCATTCTACAATCCACAATCACTTGGTGTCAGGACAACCAATCCATCCCCAAAATCACATCAAATCCCCAAGAAACTCATACTCTCGTATTTAGATGGGGCAATCTCTATATACTTTATTCACTATAATACTATGTCCGAGCAGGTTCGTCACCAAGATGTCATACTAGGTTTCATTCCTCGGTAATTTACCCAAGTTGGGTATATCAGTACACACATATGAATGGGTTGACCCTGGGTCTATTAATGCATCACAATAATATCAAAGATAGTAAAATTACCGACTATCACATCCGGGGCATCGGTATCTTCTACTGCTTTCATTGCATATGCTCTGTTTGAACCTGACCATCTTGCTCTAAGATGCGTGTCCTTGTCTCGGAACACTCGGTGATGCAACACTTTTGCTGCCTTTCTGTACTGATAAATCGTTGCCCCCTGTCTGGGGTGCTGTGAAGGGACGTGCCCTTGTACAATTTCGTATCTTGTGCTCCATGGATCCACAACCCAAGCAAGCACACAATCAATCTCAGTACTCTCCTTGTCTTCTCCCTGCGGCATAGCGAGAACATTATAACGCCGAATCAGGGACGATTGTGCGGTGCGATGTAGCCGTGAGGCGCATATGTCACACCAAGTGTCATTATAGTATTTTGGAAGTTGTTATTAAGGATGATAAATTGATTGAACTTGGAATTTTGTACTAGAACAAGGGTAAATTTGTAATTGGCCAAAAAGGATATGAAAGTCATAATATGAGAAGAGGGTATGCCATTATAGAAATAACAAAAGTTGATTTGCAAATACTTGAGAGGGAGGACCTAGTGGAAATAAGGAGAATTAAAACTATAAAAAGGGGATGAGACAAACAACACTCATTTGGTCTCATTTTTGGCTAGGGCAAACCGTGGAGAAGAGAAGAAGAGAGAAAGGAAGAAAAGAAAAAGAAGAGGGAGAAGAGAAATAAAAGTATGGATTTTTGGATTCTTGTATGGGTTTTGGTTTTGTATGGATTTTTGGCTTGTTCAAACCTAGAGGTTTTGTTAGGGATTATCCTAACCCTAGAATTGTTGAAGTTGTGTGGGTAAAACCCTAGTTGGTATAAGATAAACATGGAGTCCATCATATTTCTATGGTTTTATATGGATTGATGGACTTTAGTATGAATTCTTGGGATTTTTACCTAGAGTTGGTTATATGAAGTTCCAAACCACCAATACAAGTTTTGTGGTGTGATTTTGGGTAAATCTCATGTTGGTCTTTGAGGTTGTTTTGTATTGTCTTGATTGGTTGGATTGGTTTTGAGGAATGGTTGTAAAAAAAAAAAGGAGAATGTTGGGTTTTCAAAGGAAATGCTGTCAAAATTTTGTAAAAAAACCTATGTTCTTGTTTTGGCTATAGATTAAGTTATAATCATCCAAATGAATTGATTCCAATTCTTAAAGAACCATAAGAGATAGAAATACAAATGTATAGAAGGGACCAGGAGCAAATTGTAGATCTAAGGCTCCCAAATACGGACTTAAAGGTGAGCTCGTGTAGCTCACGGGTTATGCTCTGTTTTGGGTATTGTTATAGTGTTTTGGCCATAAGTTGAGTTTCACTCATCAAATTAGTGATTCAAAGTATGGGTGGAAATAGAGGAAACTCTGGGAATAAGTTACATGAAGTAGTGTGCAAATTGTAACCCCAAAGTGCCCAGAAATCTGTCCAAAAGTGGGCCCATGTGCAGATTCTGTTATGTAATTTGAGTAATCTAGATGTAATCTAATAACTTGAGTTTTGGTGATCCAAATTGGGTGATTCCAATTGGAGAAGAAACCTTAGAAAAATAGATTCAAATGAGTGAAGAAAATATTTCCAATTTATGGAGTTAAGACCCCAGAAATCAAGGATAACAGTAGGTAATTCAGTGAGCTAACCAATTTGGCATCAAAAATGTTGTAACTTGTGTTATGTGGTTGAGGGCCTTAGAGAAGGAATTTTAAATTGAAACTTTACAGAGATGTCATTGGATATATAAAGGACTGATATGGAGAGTTTCATAATTTTTGAAAACCGTTTGGATAATTTTTGGGTAATAAAGTCTAGAGAGTACTGTTGGAAAGAAAAAAAAATTGCCAAAATGAGTGGTTTTTTTAGGGGCTTTTTGTGCTCAAGGATATTTGTTCATTTGGCTTTATATAAATGTTGTATGACCCTAATGTGACTTGCGTGAGAAGTTTCGTTAAAATCCAAATCCGTTTTAACATAGTCGCTTTGTAATCCTACGTTAAGTTTTACACGATTACAAAGACGATTAATGTTTTCGCCGTATTCTCTTGAGTGTTTAGAGTAAAAGCGGAGGAGAAGAATAGGTGAAGTCATTAACGAGTTTTGTATTCGAGAATCATGAGTGTTCCTAAACCTATTTTCAATACTAATTATTTATAATCGTTTTACACTTGTATGTTATGGTTTTAAAGTATTAAACCATATAACAGCAAACAATGGTTGATTGTGAAACCATATTTGAAAAGCAAGCAAAAAGCAAGTAGTTTGATTATAATATATTTGAGAAAAGCAAGCAAAGCAATGTGATTTAGAAAGCAAGCAATGGTTTTGATTTGTAAAACCATATTTCAAAAAGCAAGCAAGCAAAAAGTGTGTTTTTATAAAACTGGACCTTAAGAAATCCTAGTTTTAAGCAAGCATGCAAGGGTCGGAGGTATTACTGTGTGCACGGTGAAGTTAAGGACATCATTCATGCATTTTGGTTTTCCTGGTCGAGCCAAACTTAGTTCATGCGTCATGGCATATTAAAGGGGACCGTGGCGCGTCTTGGAGTATATAGGGTTAGTATTTACTGTATATGGTGACGTAGACCAAGGTCTTTCCACCATGTTGCGAGGAAAAAGGTGATGTGGGCCAAGGCCCTTCCACTTAGGTGATGTGGACTGGAGTCCTTTGTGCTATTGGCTTAGGGCTCCGTGTTTACTAGAGATTTTCCTTAATGAAGGCCTCAGGTGATCTTGATTTATAAGCATTTTTCATACAGTTTTAAAATCCTTAACGCTGGTAGCAAGCATTTTATGAAAGTTTTAGAAACTTTTTGAGTAAACTCAAAGCAAGTAGTTTAGAAAAGTTTTAAAACTTTTAAAGCAAGCAAACATAAGCATTTTTATGAAAAGGATTTTAAAAAATTTTAAAAACAAAATGCGAAGTTATGAAAAGTTTTCAAAACTTAATGCAAAACAGAAGTAAGTTATGAAAGTTTTAGAAAGTTTTAAAGCAAAACTAAGCAAGAAATATGAAAAGTTTTAGAAACTTTTATAGAAAAGCAAGCAAGGTTTCTGGAAAATGTCTTATAAAATATAGTTTTACAGTTTGAGATATTTTCAGAAAAAGCAAGCATTTTTATAAAGTATACACTCCAGGCTCGTTTAGCTCAGTGTTTTCCTATTTTAAAAACTATTTTCGAAAATCTGAGCCGCATTGGGCTGGAGCATTTAATATTCTCTTGACACTAGTATAGTGATGTATTAAATAACGTGTAAATCTTTGAATTTGTAGTGGATTGAGCACAATAATATGTACATAGTTTTGTTTTGTGAAAATGTGGTATTTGAGAGCTCTTGAAAGAATGTGTTAGTTTGCCATATTTTGAAAAATGTAAATTGTATATATAAGGTTTTGGGATATGTCTGTGTCTGAGTTTTGTTATGCAAAATTTTATAAAATCACAAGTTTAGAAGAAAAAAAAAAATTTATCACAGGTTTGTGAGCAACTGACTTCGCTTCACGAGTTCTCTAGTCGTTGGAAGTAGCGGTTGGGGGTTTTACGTGAGGTGTCTTTCTATGTAGTAGGGGTAGGGGTGTAACAAACATCTTGTCCTCTAGAAGCACCACCTTGTGCACTTGCATTCTTGAGCCGTGAGAGTAGTCTCTCTCTGAGGTGGCACGAGGCTATCGTGGCCCGGAACCATGTGGTCCGAGATCTCTTACTCTGTTTGATGACACTTGATGACCGGGTTTTCCTTTTGTCTTATCTTTTCTTTCCATTTTCCTCTTTCTTTACTTGTTCCACAGTTAGAGCACATGTCATGATTTTGGAGAAATCATCATGGCAAAATCCTGTGACATGGGCCCGAATATGGTCATTTAGTCCGTCTTCAAATAAATGCGACCCACATAGTGCTTCTTGAACTCATCCAAGAAGAACCTCCATGTAACTCTCTCTGGTGGTGCGGTCCTGGTCACGGAAACCCACCATTGATAAGCCTCATCTGCCCAGGGAGGTGAGGTTACACATTCCAGCTTCTCTTGGATGTACGAATGCATTTCACTGACATCCCAAACAGTTCTCCCCAGGCCAATTTTCTGCCATAGAAGGCTCATCTTCTTTCTTTCCAAGAAAGTCTATCGGTCGGTACCTTGCCATTCTCTCAATGGTTGATTGTTGCGTAGCAGTTGAAGCTAGTTGCCTGGCTCTTTGCAAAGCCTGAGCTAACTGTTAGAGGATACCCATAGTACCTCCTACCACTTGTTCCAGTTCATTCATGATTGGAGCATGAATGCCTTATCACCTACCACTGTTAGGACTATCGGGATGATTTCCTAATCACCTTCGATATAGATTTTGAACCATTCATGCTTACCGATTAAGACCAGCAAGATCCACGTCAGAGTCATGTCATCCTTTATATGCAAATGCAATGTATGCCAAATACCATTTTCAAAATCATTTTACAAAATCGTTTAAGGCATTTTTCCAGAAACACCTAAACCTAGGCTTTGATACCACTAAAATTCTTAAGCGACCCACGAATCGGTCTGACCCGATTGGCTGATCGGGCAAAACCAGCTCGTTTAGTTCTTTATTTATTGTTTATTTAAATTTTATTTTCAAAAATATACATGACCAGATCTAGACGACCGAATGGCGAATAGAATCGGGGCACGGTTTTACTCGACCATTTTCATTTATCTTATCAAAACATTTATTTATGTCATTTCCTTTTAGAATGTTCAATTACGAGGAAACATTTTCAAATGGTAGGCTCATAAACATTTACTCTTATACAATTCATTACAAAATGGTGTATCTTGCCTTTACAAAATGATACACAAACAATAGTTGAGTTTGCTCACGTGTAAATATCACATGTTCAAAAAGAAATGATATGCATATGGCCGGGGTATATACTTATACGCCGCACTTATATGACTCTATTCATGTGCCAGCCTTCTCTTTTTGCTTACTTGATACCTGCATATAGATAAAAACCATACGCTAAGCATTTTCATGCTTTGTGGTTCTATATAGTTCTATTCCAATTTTTCAATTCAATATGACATGCATTCATCATTAAATCATGCCTTTTATATCAAACAATACTCATGCTTATTCATTTTAGCATGCTTTCACTTTACAAATCATTTATCATATCAAATATGCATTTTCACATGCAACAAATCATACCACAATTCGATTCATTAGATTCAAACGTACACTCTTAAAAATGTGTTTAGTTTACAAATCCCATTTACACTCATCAAGTTCGTTATTTCACTTTGTTTATACAATTCATATTCACGACAGTTCACGTTAGTAAATCTCGATCCTTTTTTGTCATTCGGTAATGTCTTACACATTTCTGAAATTCGGTCTCCCATCATGCGGATGGAATTGGTGCACCGGACATGTGGTATTTAAATGTCATACACCATCATGACATGGGTTGGTGCATCCGCTAAGTGGGACATTAGACCCGTTTTGAGGTGCCTTCATGTGAATCTTGGGTGTGGCATCCGCCCCGAGAGCTGTTCATTCGGTATATCAATTCAATTCAAGATGTCAATAATTGACCAATTCATTTACAATTTGATTAATCTTTCACATCTGATGTCGTCAATCTAAAATTTCAATTATCGCATTTTCAAATACATATGCACTTTCATAATATCTTTTCAAAGATATACTCATTCCATATAATCATTTCATATTTTATTTGGTAAACCACAAAAACACTTGAAATAAGGATAGAGTCAGTGAACAAATCGAAGCTGTCGGCGCTAGTTCCCTTCCCTTCGATCTCGGAACTAGGTTAGGTGATCCTCACCTGTCCCTTGAAATCACTTTGCACTTAAAGCCTTAGCTTTCTTCTTCCTTCCTCCTTGTAAGATCTTGCATAAACATGGAAGAATCACACCACTCTTTTGATCTTCACACACAAAACCCTAGCTTTTCCTCTCCCTTACTCTCAAAACGTTTTTTGGCACAATGGCCATTCTAAGACCACATTTGGTCTAATATCCCTTATTTGCTTAAAGCCTTGTTTGGCTTACTCCATATATCCATTTCTCATTTTTGGCATTTTTCTCACTTATTGGTTTTCATTTCACTTTCATTTATCATTTGTTTCACATTAGCATTTAAGTTATCAGTTGACCCTTAGGTCCTCGTTTTGCAAATTCAAATTTTCCATTGCAGCTTAGAGTTTTATTTAGGGTTCAATCAATTTCTCATTTTAGCATATAATATTTAATCATATGCTCACATTTTCATTTCACTTTTCACGATTTAACAATTTATCAGTTTTCCCGGAAAAACCCAAGTTGGCTCAATTTATACCCGGAATATATAATAAAAATTATTATAAAAATTCTAGGGTATTTTTTGGGCGTTACACACGACATGGAATTGGCGGCCATAATCTTAGTCTTGAAGATTTGGCGCCACTACATGAATGGCGAACAATTTGAAGTATTTTCAAACCATAAGAGTCTGAAGTATATTCTCACACAGTAGGACCTCAATATGAGGCAACGCAAGTGGATGGAGTATATGAAGGTTGTGATTTCACATCGCAATACCATTATGGTAAAATGAATATGGTGGCTGATGCACTTGGCCGGAAGCCACAGAGAGTACCGACTAGTGTAGCTTCCCGAGAGAGGGGATGCTCGAGGCTGTTGGGCAGTACGGTGTACAGTAAAAAGATGATCAAGCTTAGGGTACCTTAGGTAGTTTGATGGCGAAGCCATCCCTTTTGAGCAAAGGGATCGAGTCCTAGGGGCAAGATGAAGAGATATTGTCTTGCAAGGATCGGGTATGGTCAGGTACGGGTGACGAAGGCTGGGCCATCCACATCGATTGTAGTCTTCGGTATAGGGGACGGGTTGTGGTCCCCCAATTGACAAAGCGGAGAGGGAAGATCCTCAGGGAGTTTTCATTACTCTCGTTCTACTATGGATCTAGGTGGCACGAAGATGTACCATGATCTTCGTCGCCGATATTACTGAAGTGGAATAAAGAGACATGTTGGGGACTTGTTCGATGGTGTCTCACATGTTGACAGGTAGAAGTTGGGCACTAGAAGCCAGTAGAGTTACTCCAATCATTAGAGGTAGCCGAGTGGAAGTGGGACCTCATCACGATGGACTTTGCGACTCACTTGCCACGGATACCGCAGAGGCAGGACACAGTATTGGTAATAGTGAACTTGCTCATTAAGTCGACACTTTTTTTTAGCAGTACGGATGACCTTCACATTGGAAGACTACGCGGAGCTAATATTCGAAGATTGTTGATTTACATGGAATACAGTGTCCATGGTATGAGACGAAGATCTAGGGTTATAATGACCTCGACACACCTTGTATGGGAGGCCATGTCGACCTCCGATTTGTTGGACAAAGGTGGGAGAGAGTTTTATCACTGGTTCAGATTTGATTAGAGACACCTTGGAAAAGGTGGGTTCCAAATCTTGACGTCTTGACATAGGCCCAGGGTAGAAGAGCTGTCGCAGACGGGCGGCGTCGACCTACAAATTTGGTGGGTGATCACGTCTTCTTGAAGGTATTACCCCCAGAGAAGAGTGGTCGGTCCGACAGCGGGAGAATTTTCAGGGTATCTTTGGGCCCTTCGAGATGCTCGAGAGGGTGGGCATAGTTGTGCAAGCGGTTGGCACTCTTGTCGAAGCATCGGGTGTTCTAAAGTGTTCAACATCTCCATTACTGCGAAGTATACTCTCTAGATCGACTCATGTAATTGGACAGGGAGAGATTGTTGTTAGTACGAGATAGAGACCGGAGGGACCAGTCTGTGTATCTTATGGATAGTGAACCATGTTTTATGAGGCAAGATCGTGAGGCTAGTGAAGGTGTTGTGGCAACACCGAGAAGTGGAGGGCAACGTGGGAGCGCGAGAACATGATGCGAGCCACCTATCCCTTCTTGTTTAGGGAAAAAGGTACATAGTTTAATCGCTTAGAAATTAAATGACTAGTACATGCATGAGATAGTGCACGTTGCATAGGCATGTGAGTTGATGTTAATGTGTGGAATTTCAGGAAGAAATTCTTTTAAGGGGGGAAGAATGTGACGCCCCACATTCCACAGGTCCCGTTGACCACCCAGGTCGACACAAAAGAATTTGTGGATGTCAGATGTGGCAGATACCACTCCATTGAGTCCCTTTTTCCAAGGACTCAGAGTTTAAGCAGTCTCAGGGAGCGAAGTCTCAGCTTTGTACGGTGAGCTCTACCCAAAATACAACCTGTCCCAATATTGTACAACAACCGCACCGGGTCCACATACGAGTAAAAATGGCCACATTGGCCTACACATCATACTCACTAAAAATCTAACCAACTATATTACAATAGTTCAAGAGTTATTACATCACTCTTAATCAAAACATATATCGAAATTAAGAATTCTAATACATGTTTTACAAAAAAAATATCAAAGCCACAATCCGGCTTTCTTCTTAAAAGCGGCCTCTAGTGAGCGTCGTCTTCCCGAACACTCCCTGTACCTGAAATAATTTTCCCTCGACATGGTGAGCAATGCCTAGTAGTGATAATCTCCTACATGGGTTACTCCCCACCCTAAGATACTTATGTAATGGCAACCAAACACATTGAAGCAAATGCATGATCTACTTGGTCATCTACATGGCCAATCCCATGTCATAGGAGTCCTCACGAGCTACCTCACATCACAAAGCCATGTATAAAATCATTTTCAAAACAAAAATATTTGTTTTAATTGTGGGCAACCCTCCAATATAAATGCGTTGGACAATCCTCCGAGGTGAATTTGTTGGGTAACTCTCCGAAACAATTCACGGGCCCCTCCAATGTGAATTGTTGGACAATTTTCCCATCACAATTCTTCGGACAACTTTTCGATAAAATTATTATTTTTAATAATTTTACAAAAGAATTCATCGTTTGGACAACCCTCCGATTTATTTGTCATGCACTCACACCTACTATTTTAGGGTGCCCCGGTGCATATGAAATGTATTATTCCATTTTCTAACAATTCATGTTAATATATTAATCATGCATATACCGACAAAATTCACGTACTAACCGCATGTAATTTATTTATAGCAATCACATCAAAATTAGCTCACATGGGCTAATCAACAATTTAATTTCCAATGGCTCACACACAATTATATTTCATATAATTCAAACATCATGTTAACACATTAAATTTCATGCATTAACATATTATTTTCCACACAATTCATGCCATTCAATTCAAACAAATTCACATGGGTTTCGGTCCGACATCGGGACTGTTTTTGAGTCCACGAGGGAGAAACAA
Source organism: Tetrastigma voinierianum (assembly GCA_016808115.1). Taxonomy (NCBI): domain Eukaryota; kingdom Viridiplantae; phylum Streptophyta; class Magnoliopsida; order Vitales; family Vitaceae; genus Tetrastigma; species Tetrastigma voinierianum. The sequence continues at coordinate 134,009 of JAEQBH010004640.1, forward strand.
TGTGTGGGTTGTCCATGGACAACCTCCTCATCAACCTCGGTTCCACTTATTTGGAACCGAAATCCGTGGCCGTTTCCGGCCTCACAACACCTAAAACCACAATTTAACACACATGTAAAGCACCCGGGGACCATTTTCAGCCCGAGATCAGTCCGGGACTATCCAAAATGGGTCCTAAAAATTTCCAACATGTAGTCCCAATTTTCGGGACTGCCCAAACGGCCACTCACGGCTTCACACCATCCAAACCATTAACAAGGCTCTTAAACCGAAAATAAACCGAGTAGGAGAAGACCCTTACCTCTTGGAGTTGTCAAAACTCCATAAAATTGGTACCCACGCGTAGCCCTTGCAGCGTAGACCAACTTTGCTTCTTGCCTCGTGAGTTTCTTGATCCTGATCGTCGGAGAAAATCTAGAGAGAAGGTGAGCCTCTCTCTAAATTCTCTCTCTGGTTTGCTCCTTCTCCCCCCTCTCTCTTCTCTCGACCCATTTGGTCAAGATTGGGACAGAGACTTGTCATCCTCAAATGCAGCGTGTCAATTCTAGTGGCTCCTTAGTTTCCTTATCCCACTTATCCATCCAATAGATTCCTTCGATGGCGTGATGCACGTAAGTCACCTATAACTATCCGCAGCCAGGCTCATTGTTTGAATTGCTCATAACTTGACACGTGGCGCCTCTTAATCCACTCTGATATTACTGAGTGTCATGTACCCCATTGCACACTCGAAAAGCGTGAATTTTCATTAGTCTTGGAGATTCGAAGAAATTCGATGTGGTATTTAGATTTCGTGAGACGATTCAACGGTGAAGTCTGTTTCGTCATTCGAGATTTAGAAAAATTTTGGATTTTGACTGAAATTACCATTTTACCATTTTTCAGAAAATTTAAATTTTCTAAAAAATGGTAAAACGGTAAATTCGATCAAAATCCAGAATTTTTCTAGATCTCGGATGATGAAACGAACTTCACCATTGAAATCGTCTCGCGAAATCTAGTTACCACGTCGAATTTTGAGGCAGTCGGGATTTTACGTTTTTCGAGGCACCGAGGGTAGTACGGGACACTTGGCACATGTAGAGTGGCCCACAGTGTGCCACGTGTCAAGTGCAAAGCAAGTCAAACAAAAGGGCCCAAGTGGGACCCATATATGACATATGGCAACACATGATTGGATGGAAATCCAAAGTAGATGGATAAAGTGATAAGGGAATCCAAGGGAACCAATAAGGTGATGACAAGTGGCATGAGAGGACATCCCTCTTGACCCATCTTGGACCTACCGGTGGGATGGGAGAGGGAAGGAGAAACAAAGAGGAGGAAGAGGAGGGAGCTTTAGAGAGAGAAGCTCTACCTTATCCTACAGAGACTCACGGCCCGGTCGGACCCGGCGGTTTCGAATAGATGAAAGTTCATCCTCCACGGCAAAAACTTATCGAGACGAGGAATCGGGGTTTGAAAAACTCCCGAGGCGTGAGTTTCTCTCCCCACTTTGGTTAGTTTCGGCAAGAGCCATTGAATGGCATGGATTGTGCGAGGTCGTGGGTAATATGTTGATCAGACCTTGGGGTGAGTGTTAGGCTTTGGGAGCGACGGACCGAGTCCGGGTTTTATTTTTGGACTAGAAATGGTCCTTGTGTGATGTTTCTATGTGTTATTGCTAAGTATGAATAACATGTTTACTGTGGAAATTGTATTGAATTATGCTCATATGACTTATTAATATAAGTTGATGATGGATGTGATTATATGTAAAAAAATTTAGTTATCCATGTTGAGAAACGTTGCATGTAGTAATCACCATGCATGTAACATGAATTGGCATGAAATGGCATTTATATTTCTCTCTCGCTGCAGGGACGTCGCGTGTAGCGGATGTGAGTGCATGACATGGGTTTGAATGGAAATATTCGGAGGTTGTCCACGATCTATAACCGGAGAATGTCACTATATGAATTATATCCACTATAATATATTGGAGGGTTGTCCACAAAGCATGTCCACTATAATATATCAGAGGGTTGTCCACAATCTATATCGGAGAATGTCCACTATATCGGAGTATGTCCACTATAATATATCGGAGGGTTGTCCACAATCTATATCGGAGAATGTCCACTATATCGGAGCATGTCCACTAATATACATATCAGAGGGTTGTTGTAAGACCCGAGAAATTTCAATTTCTGGAAAAAGGGTAAAATCGTAATTTCGATTATAAAATTGTAATTTCGGTTAAAAATCCAAAATTTATTCTCTAGATCTCGGATACTTGAAGCGGGATTTCAGATTTGGAATCGTCTCATGAAAATCTGAATGTACGTAAAATTTAGTAAGCAAATTCGGAATGGTCGAGTCGGCACGTTTTTCGAGGCATCGGGTTCGGGTGCCGTATAACGATTTTCGTTGTGACGAAAGTCATATATAACAAGTACTCATGTGCCATAAGTGGCATGAGTAGAGAAATGATGAAAATGGACGGCCGAGGTAGAGCCGAATGTCAAAACTGGGAATAGAGGGACATAAACGTCATTTTAGAAAAGTTTTTAAGTCACTAAATGACAAATTATCGATAGTCACCATGCTTCGTTAAGCCAGAGGAAAAAGCGTGGGAGGAAATTTGAGATCCATTAGCCATTTTGAGAGGTTTTAGAGAGAACACTTCTCTCTAGATTTATCTGTGATCTGGCAGTCGGGTCGTCGGGACAGAGGAGAGAAGCGCTCTGTAGGAGAGGGGCTTCGCGTGGAGTGCCAGGATTGGGGAGTTTTCTCAAACTCAGGAAAGTAGGGGTTTCTCTCTACTTGGGTTTCGGCTTTATTTAAGTGTTCTCTGATGCTTCGGTTTGCTTGAGGCCTTGAATGGCGATCGGTTCAAAGCTTGGGCAGGGATGTTGAATTGAAACCCATGTGGGCTGATCGTGGCCCAATCCGCGGAGCTAATCAATAGGTTCCTAGTTTGTGCATTTGTGTAGAAAAATGTGTGCTTTTGATATGTATGAGGCGGGAATCGGCGAGAAATGCGGGTTCTAAAGTGAGCAGATAAATTGTGTCTTGATAGGAACAGTAACCTAGGTTTTGCATTCTGAAAATCAGTCACGAAAATATATTTTGTGAAAATATGTGTTTGGTCGAGTGATTTAAAATTAAATTGCTCGTGTGTATGATCATTAGCGAGGAATTGAATTTTGATATGGAAATGTGAAATTTACATGACATGATTGTGTGATGAATGTTTTGTAAATATATGCATGTTTATATATTTACATGTGAATTAAATTTGTATTGGAATTGGCATACATGCATTCCATATACCTTTGGAACATCCTAGGACTATAGGAGTTAGTGCATGAAATGAGTCTAGAGAGAATGGTTCGGAGGGTAATCTAAAATGTTAATTCTCGGAGGGTAGTCGAATGAAAATATCAATGCGTCGAAGAGAGACTGGCCCAATTGATATTCATCGGAGGGTAGTCCACAAACAAATAATATGTGTCGTTGGAGGCGGCTGATTGATATATATTCATCGGAGGGTTGTCCTTGAAACTAACAAAACAATAATTCTCATACGAGGAGAACCCAGGCGAGTGTGAGAGGCTCGGTGAGGACTCGAGATGCGGAGTTGGTCATGTAGACATTCAGTAGGATCATACATTTGCTTGAATGTGTGTTTAATTAGACATTGCATGCGCCAGGTGGAGAGTAGCCCATTTAGGGTGATTCATTACTAGCGATAGCTCACCAGTCATTAGAATTTATTATTTCGAATTGTTATAGGGGGTGCGAGAATGACTCATCATAGAGGCCGCTAGAAGAAAGCGAGTTGTGGCTTTGGTTTTGTGATGTACTACATGTATTATAATTTTAGATTTTTATATGTGCTGTATAAGAGTAAAATTTTAACTCTTGTAACTATTGGATATAGTTGTTGTATTATGATGAGTATTGTTATTGGGCCCAAGTGGCCGTTTTACTCATGTTGTAATTATATTGGACTGCTTGGGACAGGTTTCATCGCGGTAATGTGACCCCAGGTAGAGCTCAGTACAAAGGAGGTTACGCTGGGTGTTGAAGTGGCGTTGGATAACCCGACATCCACTTGTATTCCGCGGGTTGACGGGTAGTCAATGGACCCCCGGGATCGGGGTGTCACAGTTGTCCACAAATAAAACAAATATCTTTGTTTTGAAAACAAATTTTCATACATTGCAAATTGCATGTGTGAGGGAGTCGGTGAAGACTCGAGGCACGGGACAGGGCATATAGACATTCAAGTAGGAATGTGCATATTTTACTTGAATGTGTGTGTTTGTCATTGCATGACCACTTAGGTGGGGAGTAACCCATGTAGGAAAATTCAACTACTAGGCATTGCTCACCCCGTCGTGGGAAAATAATTTCAGGCACAGGAGGTATACAGGGCGAAGGGACACATCCAAGACCTTAGTTGTGAAGAAGAGGCCATATTGGCTTTATTTTGTATTATGTAAATTTTGGGTAGAAAACCAAGTTTTTGTACTGTGTAAAGAATAAGGAGTTGTAATTAAACTCTTTTTTTTGTATAATAAATACATTTTGGCTAGTTTTCCAGTTAGAATAAAGCGCCTTGCCATTGAGTGAGACCAATAAGAATTTCCTAATTGGTTTCTGATGGGTAGAACAAAAGGAAAAGTATAGGTAGTAAAATTAGGTAAAACTCTTGCCCATTTCAGTTTTGATTGGCGACATTGCGGTGGTGTAGCGGCGTAGGCGGGCAGCGGCGTGCATGGCGGGGCGCGCTTCTGCAGCGGCGGGAACTGCGCTAGGCGCACGTGCGGGCGTGCGAGGGAGCTGTCGCGGCGACCTTCATGGAGTCCTGCTGCCAGTGGCGAGTTGAAATATCGGTGTAAAGGGTCGTTAGGGTCGCCGCGGGGTTGGCCAATGGTGGTGGAGTTCTATGTTGGGACATGAAATTTGTGTCCGCAACCGGCACTCCAGGTGGGAAGTGGAGCCTATATATGCAGGGTTTGGTTGTTCGGTGTCGCGTACGATCTTGGTGTCATAGGGGTCCCCTTTAGGCGGGTCGCGACTTGGGATCGATGTCGCTACGTGCGAGGTGTTTGGAGGCCTTGTGTTCTTGGCTGTCAGAGCGGGTGTCGTGATATAGAATTTCTGTGCAAACCGTGAGAGGAGAGAATTTCAGGACTATGTCGCAATAGCCAGGCTTGTCGCGAGACGTAATGCCTGCGATCTTCCGGGGCGGTCGAGTGTGTCGCGACAGAGTGCCCAACGTCTTTGCAACAAGCAGCGCCTGGCCGCGCCCCGACCAGGGCGTAATGGCGCTCGCGTTGCGCGGTCGTGTGCGTGTGAGGCCGTTGACGGTGTACTATATTTGGCTGCACTATTTGGGGTCACTGTTCATGGACATTGTACATGAACATTGTTCATGGGCACTGTTAAAAAAAAAAGTACAAAAAATGACCCCTAGGATTTGGGGCGTCTTAATACAGGTGGACGACGCTCACTTGAGGCCGTAGTTATGAAGAAAGCCAGGTTGTGACTTGTAATTAATTTTTTTGTAAAGAAGCTTGGAACAAACTAGTTCTAGTTTGTATTTTGTGTAAAAATAATTGTGAAAATACTTTGAAACAACCTTGTTTTAATTTGTAATATTTGTAAGAGTGTTGTAATTAAACTCTTAGGGAGCTAATAGTAATTTAAGTGCATGTATTACGTAGTGTGGATGAGTGGGCCCGGTTAGGCCACTTTTACTCATAATTGGAGTCAGTGAGATCATTGTATTATATTGGGCCATGTTGCGAGGGTTTTTTGTACAGGTTGTATTTTGGGTAGAGCTTCTCGTACAAAGAAGACTCTATCCAATTTTTGTTAAATCATGGGTCTCGGAAAAGGGGACAGGGTGGTGTGATGTCGAGTTACAGGATATCCTGAGTCTTCAGCGAGTTGTGGGTTAATCGCGGACCCAGGTTCTTGAAGGCGTTACAATTTTTAAATATTAATTTAAAATAATTAATATATTCTTAATATTTATTTATTTATTTATTTTTTATCTCTAATACTTCCCATATATGATATATTCTGTGTTCATGACTTGTCCTATAGAATAAATATTTTATGATTATCAGGGAGTACATACAAATACTTTAAATATGGATGTGTTACAAATAAATATATTGTTCCAAAATTAATGAATGAATAACAAATCAAATCAACAAGGATAAATTTTTAATTAAAATTAGAGAATGAAATCATAAATTTGATAATTAATAATAGAATTTTAAATTTAGCATTACTATATAAATTTAATATATAAAATAAAAATAAAATAATAAGTTTTAATTAATGATCGGTTAAGAATAAATTTAACTTAAAAGATCAACCAAAGTTACTATGTAATATATATATATATATATATATATATATATATATATATATATATATATATATATATATCAACCATCCATTTAAGAAGAACAATTTAGCTTAAAGCCAACTTCAATTGTTAAGTAAGAAATACTAAGTTTTTATAAAAGATTGAAGAAATTTTAAAATGCTTTATATAATATAATAATTTTGAGATAGTAGCAATTTATGTGCATAGAAAATGGGTAAAGAGATATTTTTATTATGGATCACATGCAGTAGTGAAAATAATGAGATGATTTAAAGAAAATAATAATAAAAACATAGACTGAGTCCGTCTCTTATCTATTGAACCACAGTAAGACACAGAAATTCCAATTTTAAAGGAAAAGGAGTAAAATCGTAATTTCGATTAAAATAGAATTTATTCTCTAGATCTCGGATGATGAAATGGATTTTATCGTTGGAATCGTCTGTGAAATCTAGCTATACGTTGAATTTTTGTAGAATTCGAGGACAATCGGAGTTGACCACGTTTTAAAACATTCGCATTAGTGTCGTAAAGCGATGTCGATGTGACAAAAATCACATATAACACGTACTCATGTGCCATAAGTGGCATGAGTAGAGAAAGGATGAAAATGGATGACCGAGATAGTGCCGAGTGTCAAAATTGGGAAAAGAAGGACATAAATGTCATTTTGGAATTGTTTTAAGTTAGAAAAAGACAAAAGAGCAATAGTGCCGTCTCCTACATTTGAAATACAAGCCAAAACGTGGGAGAAAGGTGGAATGGATGCAGTAACCATTTTTTTGAAGGTTTTAGAGAGAGAGAGGGAGGCTTCTCTCTAAAATATCGGGCGATCCGACCGTCGAAATCCTTCGGGCCAAGAAGGAAAGCTGCTCTACGCGAAGAGGCCTACGCGTGGACTTCAGTTTTAGGGAGTTTCGTCAAACTCCGAGAGGTAGGGATTTCTTCCTACTTGGGTTTTACACTTTGTTTAAGTGTATTTACGATGTTTGAGTTGGATGAGGCCGTGAGGAGCCGTTTGATCGATTCAACGGGCGAGGTGGAAAATTTTAGAAACCCATGTGGACAGTCCGTGACTGTCCACGGGCTGTTTTGGGTTGCTAGTTTGTGCATTTATGTGTTAATGCATGCTTTGATGTGTATAAGGTCGGGAATGGCCGTGAAATTCGGGTTCACAAAGTGGCGACGGAGTGAGTTGATGGGAGTGGGACCCGGAACTGATGGCAGAAGTTTCTTTGTTCATATGAATAGTGACCTGAAACTAATTTTTGTGTGTGAAATGCGTGTTTGGTGGTGAATTCAAGTTGAATTGATCGTGTTTGATCATTAGCCCACGTGAGCTAATTTTTTGTGTAATTAAATGTGAAATTGCATAACATGTTTGTGTGATTTAAATTATGTGAATATATGCATGATTGCCTTTACATGTGTTATATGATTGAATTGGAATTGGCATCATGCGTTATATGCACGCTGAGAGAATCACGTGATAAGATGGTATAGGGGATCTTGAGAATGATTTAGGAGTTGACTAATAAATAGAATTATCGATGTGTCCATTATAATATCGAAATTTAGTCCATATATGAAATATCATTATTAATTGACCCGATTGATAATAAATAGATTTTTATTATATTAAGCGAGTGGTTCCTCTAGTTTGATCCATGACCGGATTTTGTATAATTCCCATTTTGTCCTCGATGTAATCTTATTATATTGGTTATTTTGTATTCACACATTTTGTAAGGCTATATAAGCCTCTCCATTGTATCCGTCGGGACATTGATCAATCTTTTGATTCAGGTCGTTTTGCTTTTCAGTTCTCAAACATATATTCTTTATAACCCATTTTCTGGAAACGAAACCTCGTGACAAATAAGGTATCTTGCTGCCTTCTTGAAGAGGAGGGTCATTTGGTGGAGGTTTAGAGTGGATTTCGTGCCTCTCAAAACTTTCCATCTGCCTTTGCATTTATGAGCATTTAAGCTCCACATCTCTACTAGGTTGAAACGCCTCTATGTCTGACCCTCTTGATGTATTTGGCAAGCTTTGTGATTCACAGTGGTTGCTTAATCTTAGATCCTTTGTCATCCGTAGTTATCTCTGATAGTTACCATAGGTTGCCTTTTGAGGCCATATATAGTAATTAGGGACTTAGTCTCCTTGAATGCCATATCTCATGAGGAGTAATTGGGTTTGGTTTTGAGTGATCGAGTCGGTTTGGGAAATGACTATCTGAGTTATTATCCACGGCCTTGAGAAACAAACAGGGGCATGGATGCGTAAAAATCGATCAGGTGACCAGACTTAGAGGTCTTTGCCTAAAGTACCTTTAATTTATATGGATTTACAACCTTCATTGTGTTTTATAAAGCCCAGTCGAAGAAATACCATTTTGATGCCAGTGCGCTATAACTCACGAAGAAAACTCATCCGTGTTGACCCTGAACCCATTATCTTGTGGTAGCCTCGCTTTCTGACGATAGGACACACAGGATACAAATTTTGTTGATTCACCTTAGCCTAACGTGGCATGAATAAAATGGCGTCGTTGTAGGGGATGGTGCCACTATGAGATAGAAATTTATTGAACTTGTGGTCGTATCCACAGTTTTGGTAAAATCTCGTTCCTTGCAGTTTGTCGAACTTTACTTGAGTTCAACTGCGGGTTTAAAGTTGCTCGTGCCATTGGTTTTCTTTGCTTTTATTTGAAACATCAACATGCAGTGGGTTTTGTTTGGTTGTTTTCACGGTGATTGGCAAGTGTGCGGGGAAGCGGTCCACATGCGGTGGGATAGGAACAACTGCGGTAGGCTTGAAGGGTGGCTGGCGCGCGAAACGAGGGCTTGAAATTGATCCTCAGATTTTCGAATGGATCCTCCACGGGAGGAATAGCAAAGCCGACGGGTGCTGGGAGCCCAGTATATCGATCCATGAGGATCACATACACCCGCCCCCGGGGTAGTGCACCCTCATGCATAGTCCCCTGTGAGGGGTGGCGGTGAAGCCTTACTTGGTGCCTCACCTCCCCGACAATTCCATGGCATGGAGAATGAAAACCATATAATCATATTAGGATTTGAAGTAAGTATGCACCACTTTCAAAGAGGGTGCCATCGACATGGAGCTCTTAAGCTAAAAGCCTTTCACGACCACACAAGAATGAGGCCAAGAATTTGGCTAAATGCATTAAGGCGAACCATAAGGAGTGGGGAGGCTGCGGGCGAGTTTCTAAAAAAATTCTTAGTGCTCATGAGAATGAAGCGACTTAGAAGAAGTAAATTTACACATTTGCAGCTCATGATAATTGAAGGTTCTACCGATCTTTGGGGAGATATTTATGGAGGCTGTCTCGATTAATACCCACACCATGGGTTTGATACATGGATCTTGGTGAACCATTTTTTATGATGGAATGTCCCTTCCATGAAGCTTGGTGTGGAAACTATGTGTGGAGGAGATTTCTTGGTAAAAATCCTGATGAGGCAATGGACTTCCCTCGGTGTGGCGAGACCTCAAGAGAGTACAGGATAGGCGAACCAAAGAAAGCCAACGATTCAAGCCACCCGGTGAACGAGAGGAGGCATATGCCTCTCAGAAGATATGGGTAGCTAAGGTATCTGTGGCTGGGATTGGAGAAATTAGAAGAAAAAGGGTCCATGAGGTGCGATGTGGCGAAAGCCATGCACAGGTCAAAAGCGTATTTCAGCGCCGGTCAGGCTGACCACAGAGAACCATGTCCAAACCCCCGTTACGAGGATGCAAATGTGGTGGGCAACAAGCGCAAACAAATGCTCCATGTAAGCGACACCTGACCCCATTTGGAAGTCACCACAACCTTTCTGGAAACCTCGACCTCCTGTATATGTATCCCCCCGGGAGCACCGTGCAGCATTCTGCCCACCAACTTCACGGCATCGTGAAGCACCCGCCTCCTCTCTGTTGAAGCGAAGCCATTTGAATATGAAGCGGGTGGTGGGAAATTTGTGGAGGGAACAAAGGCATCAATGCTTACAGTTGAGCAAAAAAATTGAAAATGTGAAAGCTCCTTGAAAAAAGAGAGATAGATGCAGATAGAAAGTAGCCTTAGAAGAATTGTGACTTGCAAGCATCCATAACAAGAATGGCAGTAATGACAAAATGCGAGGAGGTTTCACTTCGTGTGCGAATCGAGGAGTCCATGAGGCGAAACATTCGGTGAACCTCCCCCGAATGGATGAAGTCAGGCTGTCATTACCTTAAGAAGTGGAAAAGAGGTTGGTCGACCAATGCCCAAGCACATTGAGGGAAACGAGAAAGGGAAGAGTGGAGCAGTAACACATTTTCTTGAAGGAGGGACTCGATGACTTATTTTGCATCATACTCTAGGTTACAAGTACTAAGACGAAGAAGGCATCCAATGATGACATCTTAGAGATCTAAAGCTGGGTGAGGAAATTGACATACCCCTTTGGACATCATTAAGCGAAGTCCACTACAAAGTTTTTGAAAGATCTGTCTGTCAAAGGGTTGGGCATTGTGGTAGTTCTGCTAAACAAGTTAGCTCAGTAAATCCCGTGCGAGAGCCGATGGTGAAAATCTGAGGATCCGGGGACCCAGCTATCTCGATTAACATTGGAGGAACACGCATTGACAAAAACAACTGATGGCGTTAGGTGCCAATGTCTTCTTGCCCGTACTGGGTCAATCTGCGACTAGGTTTGGGAGAAGGCTGAAACGACCCGAGCATCACCCCATCCTTGGCCGTCGTTCGGTGAAAATACGAAAGGGATAGTGGAGGATGTGTTGGTAAAAGTAACTAAGTTACACTATCAGGTGGATTTCGTGGTTCTCGACACAAAGCCGGGTGGCGGGAGAACACAAAATCAAGTGCCATTATGTTAGAAGGCCATTTTTGGCTATCAATGCGTTATCCAAGGTCAAATCGGCTCACATTTGGCAGCATGACCTTTAGGCTCGACATTTCCATAGCGACAAGCGCCGGTGAGGATGGGGAAGCGAATCGTGGGATTTGCTGAGTGGCACACGGGTAGGAAGGCATGATCTTAGCAGCGACGGAAAATTGATGGAGAATAATGGGCGATTAATGAAGAATCCACCATTTCCTCTGCAATGATCGACCAGCTGCCATCGAGGTCAGATTGCCCCAACGAGGCGAGCATGAAGGCGCGTCGCGACCTGCTTGCATCGTGGAGGAGCTTCTCCTCTGGACCCTCCCTTGAGATCGATGGCTAAACAATTGGGAGTGGTTCTGCGAGAACACGGAACCGCTCGAATTTTTGTTGAAATTTTACTTTATATTTTAAGTGTAATTTGGGCTTTTGGTGGTGCCATGCCCATTTCCTTTTCAAATATTTTCGCATTTACAAGCTTATCCATGATTTTGGTTTGAAATGTTACGGGTTGCGGTCTGGGGGCCAATCTCATTTCCTCTATGTTCTGATCTGATGCGAGGTCTGCTTTATTCACCCACAACACATATACCGGTACACCTTCGAAATTTACTTGCGAAATTTTGCTATTTTCCAGCTTTGATGCAATTCACTTCATACAACTTCTATAATTCGCAACACCTCGAGGCGTAGATTCATCCGAAAAACAACTCCACAGCCTTGAATTGGTGCTGGAACCTCGAACCCTGAAAACCCCAGGTTGATTCCAAGAACTCTACCTAAGGTCACAATTCTTTATAAAACCACATAATTGTTGATTCCATGTTTATTTTCACTGATGGGGTTTTATCTCATATTGACAATTCAAGAGTTCATGTGAGCTTTGCCTGAAAACCTAGACGGAGCATATTCTCCTTGCAGAAGCCACAGGAATCGATACATGGGATTAAGACAACAACATACCTTGATCTTGGATTTCTTCTCCTTCTCCTTCTTCTTCTTCTTCTCTTCCTCCTGCCAGCTCTCTTCTTTCTCTGATCATGGAGCCACAGCTTTGAGACGAATGAAATTTTTGGTTTTGTTTTCCCATTATATTGTCATCGAGTCTCTTCTAATTACAATTAAGTCCTCAACTCTTTAATTTTGCAAATTGTAACTTATGTAGTACGTATGGCCCATCTCTACATGATCTTTTAATCTTTTGCTAAATGACAATTGTACCCTTGCAGCACGAAATTAGGGTTCCATAATTTATCATTCTGCACAGTCTCGAAATACTACAATGTGACACTTGGTACTCTTGCCACCCCTCACGGTATCATGTCTTGTACTCTCCCAGGCGAGTGTTACAAATCCTCCCTCCTTACGAACATTTCGTCCCAGAAATGAATAAACTAAACTCAAAGAAAGGGAAAAAATACCTCAAATCAGGAAAATAAGTGAAGTGCCAGTGGCGCATCTAAGCCTCTGGCTCCCAAGTATCTACCTCCCTCTCATGATTCTTCCATAGTACTTTAACTAATGGAATCGCTTTGCTTCTCAACACACACATTCCTTGCGATCTTATGCACTTACGGTATACTCCTCATAAGTCGAAGTTCTCCTTTAAGCGCCTTTGGTTGCTCTCTCGATACATGTGAAGGATGCGGGATATTTCCTCGACATCGTACATGGAATGTCATGATCTGTTCACTCTGGGGGTAGCAGCTTGTAAGCTCTTGGTCCCACCTTGCTCACAATCTCATAAGGTCAATGCAGATTTAGCTTGCCTCGTTCCCAAATCTCGACACCTTTCGATGTGAAATCTTAGACTTTGTCACCTATCTCGAATTGCAGTCTGACGGTTGTCAGCACTAACTTTTACATGCATCTCTTGTATCTTTAGGTTTATCGAACAAATTTCACTTTCTACGAAGTGATTGTCTTAGTTCGGGACTACTAGTCTTCTCTCACCAACCTCGTCCCGGCATATTGGGTTACATTTCACATGCTGTGCTTCAAATGGAGCCATATCTATATTGGCTTGGGAGCTATTAGTGTAGGCAAATTCCATTAGTGACAAGTGAGTATCCCAACTTCCTTTGAATTCCATCACCTGACTCTTAGCATATCCTCTAGCATCTGAATAGTCCTCTAACTATGTACGTCAGTATGAGGATGAAATCTTTGTCTTGAAATGTAGGCGAGTACCTAACGTTTAATAAGCTAGACGAAACACGGATGTGAATATGAGGTCTCGATCGACCTTATCTAGGCGGAAGCCCATGGAGTCTCAACTATCTGTCCCTCTGACTGACTTTTCTAAGAATCCTCGACATTAGCGGTAGGAAATGAGCGAGACTTTGGGTGTCGATCTGTATTTATATTGCATCATGTTGTCTGCAGTCTAAGGCAGAACGTAATCACAAAATCCATAGTAATCCTTCTCCCATTTCCATCTTGGGATGGGGAGTAAGCGTATCTTCCATGTGACCTCTGATGCTCTGCCTTTATGTCTGGCACAGCCAGTTGGCACGGAAGCCAAACTTCATGATCTCTTTCTTAAATCCAGTTCCGCCCGATAATGTTCTTTGAAGTCACGTACATCTTCGTCTTGCTGGCGGATGCGTAACGTAGCGGATGAATGCTTTGCTTCGTTACTCATCTCTTTTCGGATCGCATACTACGGCGCACATTCCTCACGCCCTTTCTTTATCCATGCCATCATCTCCCTGTCTGGCTCTGCTTTCTTCCCTTTTCTATCTCTTCCTTAAGCTTAATCATTTGTGGATCCTACGGCGCCTGCTGGGAATTTGATCCACTAAAGCGTCTAACATGAAGCATTGGCTAACAAAATACGAGATCCTCAACCTCGATATCACCCCTAAAGCTCGGATCCACCAACGGTGAAGATAACCTGATCTCGTGTGAAATGAGAACTCTGCAGTCGCTACTCAGAGGCATCTGCTCTGACGTTAGCTTTCTGGATGGTACTCGATAGTACGGTCGTGCTCGATAGTACGGTCGTAGTCCTTTATCAAGCCATCTTCTTTGCCTCGGGTTTAACTCTTTTTTGGGTGAAAATGTGAGACTTTTATGATGCGTAAAGATCTGAGAACACCATATAATGTCTCTCCATATTTTGGTCTCGAAACACGATTCTTGCTGGCTCTAGAGTCGTGTGTGGGAGTGAATTCTCCTCATGTTTCTTTAGTGTGAGGCATCTTCACAATCCACCCTATCATTCTACATCAAAACACAATGAACCTTGTCTGGAAGCATCATAAACCCGCAAATCCATGCTTTCCCATTGGGTAAAGCTAAGCCCCGGGTGAAGTCGATCTGCTCTTGACTCTTGACTTCTGTTGACGAGACATCTACCTAATCATACTTATGCCTTGTCGAAACAGTCAGTAGGTACATATCTTGGAGAACCCCTCTGACAAACTTCTATAATACCTCTTCAAACAAGGAAGCTCGACCTCGACACATTCTTTGGTGGTTTCAATTTACCAACTACCTTACATTTTACAGGGATCACACTCACCATCGGCTAAAATCACATGACCTAGGAATGCCACTATGACAACGGACCTTGCCAACTTGGCATATCTTTGTCTTTTCCCTTAGGAGTCTGTAACATAATCCTTGATTGCTCGGAATATTCCTTTGAATTTGAATACAGGATATCATCGATAAAAACTATGACGAACTTTATCGGATAATTTAGAATGCCGGTTCATCAAATCCGTAAATGACTGCTTAGGAGCATTAGTGAGCAAATGGCATCACGAAGCTTCATAATGCGTAGTGTGTCTGAATGTCTTGGGTACATCGCTTCTCACGCACTCTCAGCAGTGATACCACAGGCCTCAAGTCCCATCTTGGGTATACTTTCGAGATCCTTGGATTTGATCGAATAACTCATCAATTCTAGGGAGTGGATGCGATTGCGGATGGTAACTCGTTCAAGCCCACTTTTATCAATCTCTATGGCAATGACTCAGATCTGTGCTTTTCATGAAGGCTGGAGCTCCCAGTGAGGGATATGCCGGTCACAATGAATCCCTTTCAGCAGTTCTTAGTGAGCCTTCGCTCCCTCGGCCTACGCAGGAGCCATCTATAAGGGAGGAATGAAATGGGCTCGATCCACGGGATCAAATCAATGGTGAACTCCACTTAACTTTACGGTGGCAATCCTGTTATCATCACATGGGAACACATGCAGAACTCTCACAATAGCTGGAATCTCATCGATATAGTCCCCTCCTTCCTGTCTACCATAGCTGATAACCACGACAACCTTTACGCGGCATTCTACGTGTCGTAGGCGGAAGATAAATGCGGGAAGATAACTCTCTACGTAATCCTCTGAACTTTACCTCGATTTCCACAGCATTATTTACTTCCTTTTATAACAATCGAGCGTGGCTACATGGTGACATCGATCCATCTGAGAACCACGTCAAAGTCTCTCGTATTTAAAGCTACAGATCATTGGGAACTCCACGTCTCATTCGAACTCTCTTATCTACATTCCTCGTACGCGAGTAGCGGATCTCTCATTTGGAAGGAAACTCTCACGACCCTCTAATGGCTGGGTCTCTGTAACGATCTAGAATGGCTTGGATGCAAATGAATCGTAGCTCTAAAATTACCGAATTATATGCATCATGATCAAGGATAGAAATAATACCGGTGACCGTACGGGCGCATCGCGTCTTCTTTGAATCTTGCATATCTCTAGCACGAGTGCGGGGCTCTGTCACATCCACAGGAGCCTTTGCCTCTACCTGCACCATGGCCACCTCTTTGTTTGTGATTTAGCCCCTCTGGCAGAAGCCTCTCTGACGACACGTGTCTTGTCTACGGTGCTTGGGGTATACAGGCCCAGCTGCGATGTTTAGCATGTCGGTTGAGGGCGCTCCTAATGAAATGGCCTTCACAGCCCTGGTCGAAACACCCTGGCCCAGATCTCTACCTCCTGGTGTGGTTTCGACACATATGACATACGGGAGGAGGTGCAGGTGCCTTTGCTATGGCTGAGGCCTCCTTTGATCCTGACCCAGGGTAACTCCTCGACACCACTTTTCGGCCTTATAAACCTCTACCCTTGCTTTTTCTTTCTCTTGTCTTGTCGGAGGCTCTGTTGGGAAGTGCTTGGTGCACTCCTCTTACTCATACTCTCCGACCTACTCGATACATGGGCGTAATTGCTGCCTAAACTCTGAATGGCCTGACTAAGTCCGGAATCTATTACGAGGAACTATAGGTAAATGCCTTTGATCAGGTGTTGTAGTCACGATAAAAACCTTTTGCCACTGACGTATTCTTACAATTCTAATTTGAAGAACTCCTCAATCTTTGAATCCTGATGGCTTTGAGGAAAGAACCTATCAGTGAACTCTTGAAATTGGTCACATGATATGCATCAAGGGATACCTCCTCTCTGACATCCCAGTGTATACATCTTCCATGGAAAAGCTGGAAAATAATTTTTTCAGCTTGTGCGACCCGCGCTCATTATACTTTGTTTACTCATAGCCATAACCGGTACATACGGATCACCACTTTGCCGTCATGGCAGCACCCGAGTTTACGTACTCTCTCTGTCGGCCTCCTGTTCTTAGTAACCTCTGCAGGTGGCGGTGGAGGTTCTGTGTCGGTTAGCTATGGCTTCTTTCTGTTTAATCTGCCACTTGCTCCGTGGCTCAATCCAGCACTTGAGCTCCTTACGGTGACCGGATGTCGACGACCTGCTATTTGGAGGTGAGTTCATGAGGTGATGGAACTACTATGTGCTCAATTCTCTCGAAGTACTTCGGGACCTTCGAAGCTGGAACTACTCTTAGGACGACCTCGTCCTCTTCCTGACATGGTGTTGTAATTACGAAAATCGACTTTTAATACTTTGAATCACTTCATGTCATGTATGAACTTAACATGTGGTTCCAATATATGCTCGATACCACCTTTACACTACCTTCAGTGACGGATGTCTGCCGCTCCAGAAATCTTATTAGTTACATTAACGACTAGAAATCCACAATGACGAGCGTATTGCTTGCGAGCCTCATAAAATTTTTACTGATATAACTTAGGATTTGGTAAATCTTAGCGACGGAAAAACCGGCGACATGGCCGGAGAACTGCGTATAGTATAATTCGAATCCTGGCCTTACATACAATTTACAACATATCGAATATGGCAATAGCATACCAGCATTCTCACAGCTACACTATGTACATACATATGTTCCATTATACATATTAAGTATTTTCTTACATAATATTCTTAATTTGACACTTATCTGATGTCGGGACAAATCTATTGTGCTCAAGCGTCTTGCGTACCTGCCCAAAAAATAGTTTTAAATACAAAATAATGAGCTAAACGAGCTGGTGAGTCATACTTTTATAAAGGTTTTACTTTTAGGAAGAACATCCTCGAAAATACTTAAAACTCTCTTTACAATTATTTTCCAAACTTTTCTTGCTGTTGCTTTAAAAGTTTCTAAAACTTTTCTTTGCTTGCTTTTGTACTTGCTTTAAAAGTTTATAAAACTTTTAATACTTATGAGCTTTGTTTTGCTTTCTTTTAAAAGCTTGTAAAACTCTTATTTTCTTGCTGCTTGATTTTAAAACTTCTCATAATTTCTTGCTTGCTTGCTTTATCTTACTTAGAAAGTTTCTTAAAACCTTTCACAAACCTTTGCTTTAAAAGTTTCTCAAGAATTTTTTCCTTAAACGGGGTACAGGCTCAATGGCATGCTGAAAATAAAGCAGGGACCACGGAAGCTCAATAGTTTTGCTTTAAAATCCACGGGAGCTTGGCTCGACATCGTTTGAAATCTAAAGCGGGAGCACAGGCTCGGCTGGTTTGCTAAAATATAAGAGCACAGGCGACCCAGGAACCCGATGGTTGATTTTCAAAACTATATATCAGCTGCTTGTAAAACATCAATATTTGGAGCTATTTTGCTTCTTTGTACCCTAGTAACCTGCGGGAGCACGGGCATCCCGGTAGGTGCGGTGGAAGGACCTTTGTCGCATCCGCCTTTTCAGGTGAATATGGTGGAATTGACCTCGTGTCGCCATCTGCGTATTTAGTTAAACTCAGCTCAAGTGCGATGTCCTTGAAAATTTGCATTCCTTACGTAAACTGTTTTATAATTCATTCTTTTTGCTTGCTTTGCTCTTTGAAAAATGGTTTCTGATTTAAAACTTCATTGCTTGCTTTTCTTGAAAAATGGTTTATAATTCAAAACCATTTACTTTCGACGTTACTCCATCATGGTTTAAATCAAAACCATTTAGCACTTTTCAATTATGGTTTAAATCGAAACCATTTGCTATTGTTGATTATGGTTTAAATCAAAACCATTTGCTTTTCAATAAGGTATGATTGGATGTCAGAACATTACTTGCTTAAACTCATTGCTTTAACCTTGGTTTAACATTCAAAACCATTAAACACCCGGTGTAAAGCAGTTTATATATATATATATATATATATATATATATATATATATATATGTGCCATATATCCTATATATAATACACTAGCATTTGAAAACAAGGTTTAGAGCAGCTACCGCTCTTTCTTTGCTAAAAACGGCGATTCGCTTTTTTCCCGCCTTTGCTTTTTTAACCTACACGCTCAGCGGAATAAGCGATATTAATTACTGCGTAATCGCATAACTTATCGCCTACAGCGAGGTGCAGCCTACGTTTTCGTCGAGTCGATCTTATTCGAACCTATGCTTAATCATTTAATAAGGTTGCAAACTATCGGTGTATGAATTCGGGCTTAATTACACGAAAACATAACGTGGCATTTGGGGCACACATGTCTTAGGTACACCGTGTCTGGGTGCCTTTGCGTCTGTTGAGGTGTCTTAGGGTACACTGTACATGTCTGGGAGTACACATAGAAATTGCCGGGTGCATATTTTCCCTTTGATACCAATTCACTTCATACAGCTTCTATAATTCATAACACCTTAGAAACATCATAGATTCATCGAAAAAAACTCCACTGACACTTGAATTGGTGCTGGAACCTCGAGCCACAAAACCACAGGTTGATTCAAGAACTCTACCTAGGTCCACCCGATTCTTTATAAAACCGCGTGAATTTGTTGATTCGCATTGTTATTTTCTCCCGATTGGGGTTTTACTCATCTTACGTGATTGAGAGTTAAATGTGAGCTTTGCACAAAACTGAGACAAAGGGCATCTATTCTCTTACGAAAGCCACAGGAATCCATTGTGATTACAGAGCCAATGACATACCTTGATCTTGGTTTCTTCTCCATACTCCTTCTTCCTCTTCTCTTCTCCTCTTGGCTCTCTTCTTTTCTCACCCGATACATTGGAGCCCCAGCTTCCCAGGGCAAAATGAGTACTTTGGTTTTTGTTTTTTCCCATTATTATAATATCAAGTCTATTTAATTCTGATTAAGTCCTCGACTCTTTAATTTTGCAATTGTAACTTATATAATTTGTATTATAGCCCATCTCTACATAAATGAATGTATAATCTTTTGCTAAATGACAATTGCCACTCAGCACGAAATTCCGGGTTCCATAATTTATCATTTCTACTTTAGTCTCCAAAATACTACAATGTGACACTTGGTACTCTTATACACCTACGATGTCATATGCATGCACTGAAGGCAGGGTGTTCTGATTTCCGCGGGTTGGCCAATTTAGTCAACGGTTACAGATGAGGATGTCGCATAAGCAAAATGATTATCTCGTGTTTCGTTTTCCTTTGTGGTGGAAAATATAAAGAAAATCGATATCAAAATTCTTCAAAATTTTATATATATTTTTAAATTTCTTAGTCTTTATATAATAAAGAGAAATAAATAAAATGAGTTTAAATAAACATATATAATTACTTTTTTTAAGTGATTATCTCACATCGATCTAAGTTGTTACTTTTTTTTTTTTGTGATTTTATCGTCAATTTGTTGCAGTGTGTATTTGTATCTTCTTGGTATGATGGTGGGTGATTTGCAAAACATATTTTGTTGAACATAAACATCAAATCATGGTCGTTGATAAGCTGTAGAACTAGAATCATGGGGTATAAATGTCGTAGTGTCAGTGGGTTGTTGTATGTTATTAACTTAGATGTTGTATCATCATACACGTGTTAAGCGAATTTGATTATATGTTTCTATCTAATATATTGGTAGTTTTAATCAATAATATTTTTATTTTTTTTATGAGATGAGCCATAAATTTTTTTTTTTATATTATATATCTTCTCAAGTGCATTCGTGGTCTTTTTTTGTCCTTTTTTTTTAGTTTTTAAATTTTACGTTTTATAAAGAAGGTTTTTGAAACTGTATATTTTTTGGATGAACCATAGGGTTATACACATTTATCCATTAATAATGAATAATGACATTAACAATCTTTTGAAAATAAATCATAATATTTTAAATTTTTTTACATTTTTATTTACTTTTAAAACAAAATGCGAGTTGTAAGAAATAGAAATAAAGATAAAATAAAGCCGATAAGATTGTTTCAATAAATAATACTCCAAAAATGAATTTGTATAAATTATGATTTTTTTCAAAGTGGTGTTGTATTAACATACTTCATATTCCATTCTAGGAGAAAGAAAATGATTAAACAAATGCTTGGTATATTTAGATGAACACATTGTTAATGTTATTACCATGAACAATGGAAAGATATTTTTGTTTTGAAAGGAATGGAAAGATACTTAAATACGAGTAAATATAAATTATTAATATTTTAAATAAACATTTGTTATTAATTTAGTTGATTCATACTTTTTTCAAAAATAGATATATTTATTGATTCAGGTTAACAATAAACTCTAAAAAACATAGAATCAAGCTAAAACCTTTAGAGGATGATGCAACATCAAGGTTAATATAAAAAAAACGGTCATAAGACTTATACATTTGGTAATCCAAAAATGCTTAGAATATTTAAGATTTCAATTTGCGACATCTTACGTCTGAATGTTACGATATGATGAATTTGTCGTATTGAGAATTTTGTCGCGCGACGCTAACCTAAAAACCCGTGAAAAAGTCAATTGTGCTCGCCAGTGCAATAGTCAGTAATGAAAACACTGCGATAGGTGATGATAACACCAAGAAAAAACAAAGGAAAGTGAAAAAAAACTTAGATTAATGTGTAATAAACCATTTTATTGAAAACGAAATCCCATATAGATCCCACATTCGATGAATAAGGGGTTTGAAAGCGAGAACATGAAATGCAATTGGCTAGGGTTGAAAACAATCTTTGATGATGATTATCATACTACGGAAGAGACGAAATTGTTGGGAATAGGAAATATCTTTGCTTGATGATTTTTTTTTTAATTTGCTTTTGTAAGTGGAAACATGTTGACAGCGAAACCATCGAAGGTTCTGCTGGGATGTGGAACTTGTGACATGGAAGAAAGAGAAACATGATAAGCATTTCATTATTCCCACTTTTTCATCATTTGAAGAAGCTTTTAAATCGGGACAATCAAATCTAGAGGCAGTCACAAGATGGTTAAAATAAATAAAACAAACCCACAATGGACCATAGGTCTCCTCATGCGTAACAAGTTCGGGATCTGACAAATGATATAATTTGCATATTTATTAAAAACATCTTGGTTGCAGGCCAGGCTAGTGTCTGAGAAATGACCGTTGTTCGTGCAAAAAAAAAAAAAAACAATGGCCACATGATGTGTTCAAGCTCTCCTAACTATTTTAAACAGAGCAGTGTATGTAAGAACCGAGAAAGATGTGCTTTTTGAAGTTGAGTGCCACATGTTAGCATTCCAAGGACATATAAGCTGTTCTCGGGGAATCATGTGTAAAGTTTACCCATTCCCGTCGAATCCTTTTATTATTTTCTTGTATGAGTGATAAAAAATGTGCTTTTATTCTTTGTTTTAGTTAAACTTATTGTTAATTATGCATTTATTGTTCAATTACTCCTTCATGGTAAGTGTAGTGCAGCTGCTATAGAAAATTTGTGTTGTCTATATATATATCTTATCATCCTCATCCAAAAAGTTACAAAATGGAAAAGGTGTATTTTGGGAAAATAATTTCTCTTTGTGCACCCGACTAAGTGGACAATTTGGCTGACAGTCGGATCCCATTGTCTCTCACTCTCTTTCTCTCCCTCTCTACATCCCTTTATCTTGCTTCCCTTCTGCTCTCTCTCTCTCTCCCTTTCTCTCTTACTCATCCTACCCAGGGTTGCTTTTAAAAAAATTTAATCTCTACTTAATATTTTATCCCTTTTTAAATCTCTAGAGATTTAATCCTCCTACTTAGCAGAGCGAAGGGAGGGAAAGGAAGAAAACAGGAGTTAGTGAAGGAGAGGCGAGTCAGACCACGGCTATGAGTAGAACTAAGTCGTCACATTTGGTTTGGTGTTCTGCAGAAAGCACTATAAATTATTTTTGCCGAAATCTGGCAGCTCCAGCCCTGCAACACAGGCCCCCAATTTGTTAATTTATTTTCCTTAGTGACCCTAAAACTATAATTGCACCATAATTTTCAAATGCCACCCACCCAGTACAAACCCCAAACAAACTATTTAACCTGTTTCCTTGTTTTACATTTTCAAATAATGGATACTTGATCATATTATGTAAAGACATGAAGGACATTGAAACATAATAATGATGATCGATGATTTTCTCTCCAATATTTTTGCAGTTTCGATGGTGTACTTCTTTCATCTTTGGGGCCTTGATGGAGAAGTGGAATATATTTTAGGTCCCATATTTTTGCTCTTTATTTAAAGTGACCAGGGAATATATATTTTGGCTTGTCATTTTATTTTATTAGAGTTGTATGAATCTTATCAGATTTTAAAAGAAAAAAGAGAATTTCAAATTCCTACGTTTATTGATAGACTATGTATGATAGAAATACTTTTGTTCATAAAAAGCTAAATTATAGTTCAGGTATTGCAATGAATTTTAACACAATAACTTTTAAATTTGAAAATATAAATAGCTTTTTTTTTAAACATCTATTATTCACTTTGTATATTATGTTTAGTGTCCATGTTCTTATAGGATTCAAACTGGAATTCACTCACTTTGTATATTATGTTGTAATAGTATCTGTTTTGTTGCTACGAGTTTAGAACTTGGATCTCGTAACCTTTTCTGCCCTTACCATGACGCATGGGGTTTATATAAATAGCTTTAAATTATGTTTAAAATTTTTATAAATATAAACCAGTTTCTTATCTCGATTTCGTTCCTATTGTAAACACAATAAAGCATTTATGCGAATATAAATGTGTACATTGTCACTTTTTAACCTAGTTTGAAAATTTTTGGAAGTAATTGTTATAAACTTAAATCTTCAAATTTTCCACAAATTTAATTTAAACAATAAAAGAAGTGTAAAAAACACTTCACCAATGGATGTTAAAACCATGGACAAAAATGGCAATTTTATCGATTTTTTTTGGAAATTTTTGATATTTCACGAAAATGGCAAAATCCGAAAAATCTGCTAATTGTGGCCATAGGAATTGATCTCCCAGCCACGCATAGAGAATAAAAAGGGCCGGCACTAATTATATGCAAAGTTTATATAAAATGCCTTGTTATTTAAATATATAAATTGAATTTTAAATCTTAAATAAAAAAAATCTTAAATAATATATTTTAATATAATCATCGAAAATGTAAGATCTTATCATATCGATGGCGTGTCACGCTTCGATTCCCTGCATCCGGGATTGGACGATCCGAACCTAAGCCCGAGACGCAGACCATATACCGGGACTCTTTTACCCGATTTTTTTTATTTTATTTTTTTAAACTAAATCCTGTACCTGTGGGTATGGCCTAAATCTTATAACAAAATCAAAATATCATATACATTTATCGTAGTCCCATTTATAATTTCATAAACTCAGATTTTTACATTTACTAAATCGTGAGCACTAACCTACATGTAGTGAACTCCATAAGTGTGTTGCCCGCTTGTATGGATGTTTGCCGATGTCTTCGTACCTACACGGATTAAAACCCGTAAGCAGATTTACGCTTAGCGGGAAACATTTCTTATACAGAACATAAATACATAACAAGAATGTGTATCGTAATATCTCAGCATTCACATAATGAACTTATACAATTCCTAGGCTTATACGTACTTTATGCTTATTCACTCTATACTTATCATGACCCTGATCTTATACTTTACTCAGAATTACACTTGCATGGCAAGTAATTTTATCCTTATTCGATCTTATAATTATAAGACTTATCCTTATCCGGTCTTATACTTATAGCAATCGGATTCATAATTTATAGCAGATTTATTCTTATTTAGATCTTTATACTTATTCGTATCTCCTAAAGGACATATACTTGAACTGGCCGAATGATACTTATCTCCCTCGTAGGGATACATATTTATACTTATGTTTGTATCGACATATACTTATTTAGGTCTCCCAAAATGACATACATATCGGAATTTATACCGACATTCTGTCTCGTACTTATACTTAGCTTCGATCTCCCATAGAGTTACGTAACCTATGCTTATATTGCAGGTACTTAATCGTGTATGGGTATTTATATCATCTCAGATCTCCAGAGGAGTTTACGTAACTTATACTTATTCTACCTGAGTTTACACTGCTCTGAGGTAATTCGGTACTACTTCTGATATATTACGAACGTATACTGGTATTGCGGAACTTACCCTATACGGGAGTACCCGTAAGTACTACAAAACTTATAATCGTACTCATATCTTTATACTTGTTCTACGGGCAAATCATGGTCTTACGAACTTATACTTGTGGCTACCGAATTTATTCTTGTAATTCGGATCTTATTCTTGTACTTCGGATCTTACACGGAGCTTATTCTGATATAAAAGTACCCGTAGGTACTACATAAATATTACGAAACGTATACTTGTATTCCGGAGCACATACTTGTATTTCGGATCTTATAAGTGTATTATTTAACTTTATACATGATTTGTGATCTCATGTATTACGTAACTTATACTTGTCTTGACGGAACTTATATCGGGTCTTTAATGGAGCATATACTTATCTTACGGATCTTATCTCAGCGAAGGTACCAGAGGGCACACAATAAGTCGACCAATATAATCGTATCACATACAAGGTCGATCGTACGTATGATATTATTACCGTGTAATGACATTATCCATAAACACAGATCAAGGTCGTATACATATACTTATTTTACTGCTACGAGTACCCGTGGTACTACGTGAATCGAGATTTATTTTACTGATACGAGTATCCTTAGGTACTACTGACTTATACTTGTTTTATCGATAACTAAGTACCCATAGGTACTACTGGATTTATACTTATTCGGATCTCTCGTAGAAGTTACAGAGTTTCTTCTGCGTAATCCTATACTTATAACAGACGTATGTTCATTCGACTCCTGTGAGGGAGCCATGCAGCTTAATCAAATACAGGAGCACTGTAGGTACGATTAACTTAATCAGAGACAGAGTGAGCCCGTAGGCACGACGTAACCTTGCTGCATACGGGGGTACCCGTAGGTACTACAGTAACTTAATCGATACGTGGAGCATCTGCAGGTACATTCGCATTCTACCATATTCAATTCTTTATTCTTATTCGAGTCTTATCATATAATTGTTAATGTCAGACCAAGTATCACTTGAATGAGTAGGACACAGCACAATAAGTACCCAAAGGTACAAAGATAAGATCGAGCGCCGTGAGCACGCTGTGAGTGCCGGGTTAATCGACAGAGTGTCATCAGACTAATCGGGAGAGTACCAAGTACTAATCGTGAGAGTACCAGCGCAATGTGCCAAGCACGATCAGAGTGTCGTCGCACTAATCGTGAGTACCGAAATAATACTAATGTGCCGAAGACGGTCGGCGCCGTCAGCACTAATCGTAGAGTAAATCGGGCACTATACTGTCTCGCCCACGTAAATGTAGGTGCCATGTCATTCAATAACCGGGTCTTGTGCGCTTTTACAATTATATGATTTCAATAACTTACTATCTTATAATAGGGGCATTCTAGCCACATTATATTTTATGACATATTTCCATTTCATGTTCATGTTTCAATTGCTGTTTCATATCCTATCGTGTTTCATGCTCATTCCATGTGGTATTTCGTATACTTATACAGGAATACTGATGTATTCACACATCGGTCATGTATTCTTGTCCCTCAATGCATCTACTTTTCTTAGAAATTGGAATCATTCCAATTGAATCATTCAAACTCAAGTTATGGCATTTTCATGCCAACTAGTCGGTTTACCGATTTTACCGAGGGACAGTTTGAAATATTCATTTTCCAGTGCATTGTATCCATATTTGACACTGGTTCTTTGTACTCCTTTAAATCTAAGGTGCTAAGGGTTCATCTCCAATTGGAATCACCCAAATCGGAGCACCAAAACTCAAGTTACATTCAAAACAATTCAGACTACTCTATGATCAAAACTGATGCTGGAATTGGCTTGCACATAGCCTCCCTTTGAGTGGATTTTTCGACCACTTAGATTCAGAATTTGATGATGTCTATTTCTTTATGTTTGGTTTTCCTTGAAGTCTATTTTAATTGACCACTTGAATCACTCAAATCGGATAAGAAATGAGAAAATTATGGCCAAAATAAGAACCGGTCGAACTGAACAGAGATCAGTGTACAGTACACCCTCAACGTGTACCTGACACTTGGGCTAAAAATGACCAGAACCCAAAGGTACCGGTACAGTTCAAAGTGTACCAAGACAAGTCTCCTCAAAAGTGCCTGCACGTGTATTTTCTCCCATTTTTTCATGCACTTTTCCATCCCAACCCAAATCTATACTTCATATACACTTCAAAATCATTTCAAATTCATATTGTAACCTCAATTATACTCAAATCATCTTTCAATGGATATCTTTCTTCCAAATTCTTTCATGAATCACTTCAAACTATTCTAATATGTTATAACTCATACACAAACCAAATACAAAGATTTGTTAAGGTTTGCTCTAACCCTAACTCAATTATTTGCAATTTAACATGAATCCATCCTCAAAGAGAGGATTTCATGATCTCCTTGTACTATTTATTGTTTTAATTCCACTCCATTTTCCATAATTTTTGGGTTAAGATGAAACCCTAGCAAAACCCCAAGTTTGGGGACAAGCTACTAACCAACCAAGCATGGAAATTCATACATAATCTCATAGAATCCATAATCAAGGTTAGTTTCCATACAAAAATCCAAAGTTCCATACCTTGGCTTGATTCCTCCTTCTTCCTCTTTTCTTTCTTCTCTACGGGTTCTCTCCCAATTTGAGACCAATTTGGTCTTAAATCCAGATTTTCTTAGGCCTTGTTTGGCCCTCAAAAACCCATTTTTGGGTTAAGTTTCATTAATTGCTTTTTTGGTCCTCCATCCTTCTAGGAATTACCCAACAATTCTAGTTATTTCTTCTTGGCCATAGTCTTTTCAAATTATGAATTTTAAGCCCTCGACAAATTACAATTGTATCCTTAAATCTTGTAAATTTCTCGTGTCTTCTGCTTCCATGTTTCGCATTTAATTCACGAAACATCTAAATTACGCTTACAAAAAATAATCTCAAACATGCCGAAAACCTGCTAGGGTATATTTTGGCATAAGCAGCATGGCGCCTTAAGGCAGGGTCCGTTGACTACCCGTCAACCACGGAAAACTTCGTGGAATGCTCTACAACCCGACCAACTCACGGCAAAATTCCAGCAAAGCCCCTTCAGACCTGAGCTACCCCATAGTACCTAACCTGTCTCAATCAACATCATAAGTCATGACATGAGTAAAACGACCACCAGCCCATAAACAATACTATAAACACACCAACTATATACCATAGCTTACAAGAGTTAAAATTTCATTTATACAACATATATTAAAATTCCTGTAATTCTAATACATAATACATCATAAACCAAAGCCACAACCCGCTCTTCTAAAGCGGCCTCTATGATGAGCCGCTCTCATGCGCTCCCGTACCGAAGCCACAAATTCCTCGACAGGTGAGTTAACGCCTCAATAGTGGAATCACCCTAAATGGGTTACTCTCCACCTAAGCGCATATGCACGCTTCAAATGAAAACATACATCCAAGTAAATGTGCGATCCCATCAACGCCTACCCGATCAACTCATACCCCGAGTCCTCATTCGACTCTCACACTTGCCTGGGTTTAACACGATGAGAAACATTATTTTCAAAACAAAGGTATTTGTTTTTAATTGTGGACAACCCTCCGATATAAGTAGTGAACCAACTCCGATGATCTATTTAGTGGACAACTCTCCGATGTATATCAATCAATGACTCCGACTACTGACATTTTATAATGACTACCCGATAATTATTATTAGTCAACCCTCCAAAACCACTCTCTCAATAAACCACCTCATGCACTCACTCCTATTGTTTTAGGGTGCCCAAAGGTATACGTGGGATTTACGATGTCAATTCCAATGCTACCTATAACACATGAAATATATATCGCGCATATATTCACATAATTTAAATCACACAAACATGTCATGTAATTTCACAATCCTTTACATCAAAAATTAGTTCACGTGGGCTAATTATCACGAGCAATTCAACTTGAATTACTCTACCAAATGCCACACAAAAATTTATTTTCGCGGTCAAGATTCACGCGGAACAGCGAAAACCCTACCACCGCTCACATCCAAATATTTCAATATCGCGGTTTCACCTAGTGAAACCGAATTGTATAGCCATTTCCGGCCTCATACACATCACAATCCAATTTATTTCACAAATTTTATGATCAACAACCCAAACAGCCCGTGGTCAGTCACGAACTGCACTAATGGGTTTCAAAATTTTCTAACAATTTGGTTCCAAGATTCAATCGATCAAACGTGCCGCCACAAATTTCAATCAACTCAAACATCGGCAACACACTTAAACAAAGTGTAAACCAAGTAGGATGAAATTCTACCTCACGGAGTTTGACGAAACTCCTTAAACCTGAGCTCCACACGCTGTCTCTCGCCGTAGAATCAGCCTCTTCTACTCGAAGAATTCTCGACGGCCGACGTCTGAATCTTAGAGAGATGTCACATTCTCTCTCATTAAAAATAAAAACAAAACCTCCTGCATCTCCTTTTCTTCCTTCCCAAATTTTCTCTTGGCTTTTTGAAGGAAGAGGATGACAGTATTTGTTATTTTGTCCTTTTCTCATTTATTCTTTTATTTAATTCCATCTATGTCCCCAAGCTTTGGATTTTCGACATTTGGCACTATCTCGGTCGTCCATTTCCATCATCTCTCTACTCATGCAACATGTATAACATGTGTACATGTTATAGGTGACTTTCGTCACATCACTTGTCATTGTACGACACCCAAAACACGATGCTTCGAAAAACGTGCCAATTCCGACTGTCTCGGAATTCGACGAATTTCGACGTGTTAGCTAGATTTCGCGATACGATTTCAACGGTGAAATCTGTTTCGTCATCCAATATCTAGAGACTAAATTTCGGATTTTTACCGAAATTATGATTTTACCCTTTTTCCAGAAATTGGAATTTTCTCGGGTCTTATATTATCCCGATCGGGAGCAAACTTACCCAATTAACAAATCTCCTTCGGGAGAGTAAAAAATAATAATATGATGGCTCAAATAATTTAATTTTTATTATCTAAAATATGAAAAATATGTTGTAATAAAACCAATTTTATTTTTTAAATATATAAATATAAATATATTTTAAACAAATTTTCAAAACCTAATTCATTGTACTTATCAAAATTATTTTTGAGATGTATATTCTTATTTCAATATTTTTTTTAAAGAAATTTAAGTACTTATTTAAATTTTGAATAATTTTTGTTTTACCGATATTCATGTAAAAATATTTACAGATATATCTCCAATATTTTTTATATATTCATAAAATTCAAGTACCGATATATCTATTAAAACCAATATTCTCATCCTTGGTTAAAACAAATCGTAGTTCATACCATTCCAAATTAATTTTAAGGCCCACAATGATCTATTAGCATACCCAATAACTAGACAATGGGCTCTTGGGATTACGGATTTGATAGAAAACGATGGGGAAAAACTAGGAAGGCAACATGGGGAGGCCACTTAAAAAAAAAAATCCACAATTTGAATTTGTTTTGCACTTTCTTCAACTACTCTCTGAATCAGACTCATTTGAATTTTAAAATAGAAAATTATATAAAAAAAATATTATGTTGTAAGAAGTAGAATATTAAAAAGTGATAAAATTTTGAATATGCTAAAGCACATGAAAGCTACTGTTATGTTATTTAAAAATAATAAAAATAAAAGATTTGCTATGAGAAAGTGAGGGGTCGGGGAAATGTTTGGTTGAAGTATTGATTGTGGGTGAAGTAAAAGAATACAAGAAGAAGCGATCAATCTCCAGATCCAACAGCTCATATCACGTGCTTTCATTACATAGATCGCAAAAAGTATCTCTTTCGACATACTGTCAGGTTTCATTTTCTCATTGGGCGGTGTGCTTGGATTCATTATTACATGCATATTATTAGTATTATTATTATTAGGTTGTGTTTCATTTTCATTAATCGGTGTAGTTGATTCATTATTATTATTATTATTATTATTATTATTATTATTATTATTAGGTTGTGTTTCATTTTCTCATTAAATGATGTAGTTGATTTGTGACGCCCCAAAACCGGGGTGTCCGTTGACAACCCATCAACCCGCGGAATACTCGTGGATGTCGGGTAACCTACCCGACATTCAAGAAAATCGGGTAGAGTCTCCTTTGTAGGGGGAGCTTGATGAGTGCCTAAAACACTCAGATTATACCCGCGTCTATCCTAGGTTTAGCGCTATTTTGCGTTTAAATATGTATTTTTAGTGCCTGATAATTCTGAGTATGGAAAATTTCCGTGAATGCAGGAAAGGAAGTGAAAAGAGCAAACTTTGGAAGCAAATTGAGCAGCGGGAAACCAATGCATGAAAGTACCGAGCCGCCATGACGCTCCAATCGCCGCACGTCCCAACGCCGCGACTGGGTCAACCAATGTAAAAAACCACGCGCGAACGTCGCTGACGTCTCAACGTCGCGACGTCTCAACGTCGCGACGTCAGCGCGAGATCTGACCTCCATCATTAAAGCACCAAGGGGTTCAGAATTCGGGGCATTGGGAGGCATACGAACTAAGGCACGGAATTCCAGAGCATACGGCTAATCGATCAAGAAGAGCCCGTGATTTGTATTGTTTCCCATTTTCGGGACAATAGAATGGATGTTTTTGAGATTAAACATCTACATTTTCTTATTCGCATGTTTTAGATCTATATCTAGGTGTTGTTGAACCCTCGTCATGTTCATGATTAAAGATCGCACTTATGTTATTCATTTGTTTATAAAATTGTTTGCATCTGCTTTATATCTATAATTCAATTATATGGTGATGTCTGGCCAACATTAGCATAATCATACTCGAAATCTGAGATTCGAGAGATGAGGTTATCCAGGATTCGAGAGCGCCTTCGCCTGATTCTGGCAAATAGAGATATTCCGATCCTCGAAGGTGGCATTTGGAGGGTAGAACATTTGCCGCTTTCGAATACCGAGTTGGATAGAGATATACTCAATTCTATTCATTTAGATAAAGTGATATACTCCTCGAGAGGATATCTCGCAAGTAAGATCACCGCCATCAACAAATTATAAATACATTGAATAATAACATCTTAAGAAATAATCCATCGAAGGTGACAGGGGAGACATAACCCTAGTCTTCACACGTGAATTCATTAGAATCAATAGCTTAATTGAAATTCACACATTGTATTCTCTTCTTACACACAATTATCTCGTATATTATCTAAAAAGCAACATCTTTGTATTCAACTCACCTGTCCCCGTGAATCGATATCCGTACCATTGGTACACTATATTACTTGGGGCGACGCGTGCACTTGCGCACATAGGCGTATATTTTACACATCACGTATTCGGCCCACAAGTTTTTTGCCATTGTCAGGATAGTTTAGACTGATATAGAGAATAAAGCAATTAGATATTACTCTGAAATTTTTTGTTTTTATTTGTTTTTACAAATGGTAATTTGGTATTATTGGTTCGTGTGTGATTGTGCTTTAGATTTCGGCAGTACATGCAACAACGAGAGACTAAGTTGACTAATATCCACACCCGAGCCGAAGAACTTTACACAGATTACGCCGAGAACAGAGATCATAACATATTAGAAATCTACGATCATGGAAATAATCAAGAGCGTAATCTTGCATTGGAGCATAACGAACTACGTAGAGGCCGAAATGGGAATAATGGAAGGACTCACGCACCTGTGCCATTTATACAACAGATGATCCATTCCATGTTACTAGAGGAATTTGCACTTCTCCGCCACACTGCATGCCTATCGACGACCACCCATTCAGGCAAACAACTTCGAACTGAAGTCAGTAACATTACAGATGCTGCAGAATATCTTGTTTCATGGACTACCCCATGAGAACCCGAATATGCATTTGACCAACTTCCTTGAAGTTTGTGATACGATCAAGTATAATGGGGTTACTGAAGAAGCACTCAGGTTGAGATTATTCCCACTCTCCCTAGGTGATAGAGCCAAGCATTGGCTAACAAGTCAGCCACCAGATTCCATTACTTCTTGAAACGATTTAGTGCAAAAATTTTTGACAAAGTTTTTCCCACCTTCAAAATTGCGAACTGTGCAAGAGATCAATACGCTTCGGGACAGCTAGAAGTGGAGAACTTGGTAGGCGTGGATAGATTCCACTAACTATTGAGAAAACAACAACACCGACGAATTCCGATGGATGCGGTGTTCACACTTTTATAATGGTTTGAGGAATAACAGAATCAGTTGATCGACGCCTACCGAGGATCCCTGATGAAGAAAACCACAGACCAAGCTTATGAAATCTTAGAAGATGCTACAACCAATACAAATCAGTGGCCTAGAGAGAAGGTTACACCAGTGAAAGCTGTGGGTGGCACGGATAATGAGGTTCTCAACAACCTGGTTAATCATGTAAGGCACCGACTAAACGCTTAAATAGACAAAGCAAAGAACTGCGAATGCCATGCATCAACCCATGGAAGCAGGTGAATTCAGGAGGACTGCACAATAGCACGTGAGTGTCAACAGAACCCAAACAAAGAGAGCAGCCCAAGACGTGTCGAGGTTCAATCAAAGCCGGGCCAAAGAAGAAGGACAAGATGGGGGAAACAATTATCGAATCAAAGTCATGCTGGCGGTGGCGCGAATAATCGTAATCAAAACAAAGCAGAACAACTGGCGGTATGGATGGAGGAATAATCGAATGTAAAGATGCCATCGAACCGAAGCAGCGGAACCACCTCCTCGAGAAAAAGGTGATTTAGAACAAGCTTCAAAATGTGATGTGTTAACCTCCCACTCTCGCTTTCTCATGAATGAGACCAAGGCAACATGCAGCAAACAGGCAACCCATTGAACAACTGGAGCAAAGACAAATGAGAAATTCGAGGTACAAATGGGTCAAATGGCAAACTTATAGACGTAAAGCGCAACCGGTTCCTTACCAAGCAACTCGTAAGTAAACCCGAAGAGACGGGAAATGAACATGTCGTGCCAAAGCATAGCCGAGAAGTGGTAAAGAATCGAGACCAAGGGCAATCCCTGCCATAGAGAAAGTAGAGATCGAGAAAGCCACTAAATCTGGCCGCATCGATGATGCGCATAAGGAATGCCTAATGAGAAACAGTCAGCAGAGAACTCTACTAAAGCAAAGGCCAGCCTGCCAGTTCCTTACCCACAACGTCTAAAGAAACATAAGCTGGACAAGCAGTTCACTAAATTCATGGACGTGTTCAAAAAGTTACACATCAATATCCCGTTTGCTGATGCCCTAGAGCAAATGCCCAGTTATGTGAAATTTATGAAAGACATTCTGTCCCAGAAGAGAAGATTGGCTGATTTAAACAAGAACTTAACTCGAAGAAATTGAGTGCCATACTCGCAGAAAGCCGCTGCAAAACTCAAGGACCTGGTGCAGCTTAATTATCCCGTGCATTATCGAAATGCTATTCGAGAGGGCCCTATGTGATTCAAGCGTGATTAAATCTCATGTCCTTATCCATTTCAAACGTTGGGATTAGGTGAGGCCCGCCCGACCATACCACTTCAAATGATAGATCTTTTGAAGCATCCAAGAGGGGTATTAGAAGATGTCTTAGTAAAGTCGACAAGTTTATCTTCCCGCCGGATTTCATTGTATTAGATATGGAAGAAGATAAAGAGCTACCCATAATCTTGGTCACCGCTTGCAACCGGCGCAGCGATGATTGATGTCTAGAGAGGAGAACCTAAATTGAGAGTGTGAAGATGAAGTCAAGTTCAACGTGTTTGAAGCAAAGGAGACATCCCAAGAAAAGTGATACTGCCACGCAAATAATAGAGGCTATGTTTAGCCAAAGTGGTCTCACTGACCCTTTGGAGGCTAGCCTAGTGGAGAATGAGTCCGAGAACCTGAGCGAAGAGGCAGAAGAATATGTTAAATGGATGGACTCTTTCGGACACAATAGAAGGAAATACTTCGAATCTCTAGGGGAAGGAGTTAAAACTCCAGTTCCATCGGTTGAACAACCACCTAAGATGGAACAAAAACCTCTACCTAGCCACTTGAAGTATGCATACCTTGGAGTAAAGATCTACCCAATTAGTGACTTCATCCCAAAGATCTTGGACTGAACTATGGAAGAGAAGGAGGCCCCAGATCACAAACATGCACTCCTGGATGGTCTCTAGCCGACAAAAGGATTCGGCCTTCATGTGCATGCATCATATTTTACTAGAAGATGGACATAAAACTTTCGTGGAAGCGCAGAGGAGGTTGGGAACCAATAATGAAAGAGGTAGTCCGGAAGGAAGTTTTAAATGGCTAGGATATCGTGATTTTATCCCATTTTGTATTATACGGGTAAGTCCAGCTTCCAGGCGAAAATCAAGAGCGAGAAACTCCGTCATCGAATCGAAATAACATCTTACCGCCTTCTCAACAGCTACCGGGTGGAGGATTTTGTATTGATATAGAAACTGAACAAAGCCACTTGAAAAGATCATTTCACTCCGCTTCTAGATCGATATCGGATCGATTAATGTGGCATGAATACTATCGCTTCTCGATGATATCTCCCGCTTACAATCAAATTGCTATAGCTCGAAGATCAGGAGACGATATTCACACTTGTCCTTATAACATTCGTATTCGTGTGAATGCCCTTTTGAATGGTATCACTGCACTTTCAACGATGTATGATGGCTAAGGCTCTTTGGACATTGGTTGAAAAGACAATTTAGATCTTCATGGACGATTTTTCGGTATTAGGTAATTCATTTGACAACTGTTTGGAAAACTTGAGAGTTGTGCTGGCAAGATGTGAGGAGACCAACTTAGTACTCAATTGGGAAAAGTGCCATTTTATGGTACAAGAGGGTATTGTCCTTGGACATCGGATTTCAAAGAAGAGGATGAGGTAGATAGGGCAAAGATTGTGCTGATTGAAAAGTTGCCTCCACCCTCACTCCAGAAAAGGATTCAAAGTTTTTAGGCCACGCCGCTGATTCTATAGGCTGCTCATCAAGGATTTTCACGCATTGCAAACCGTTGTCTAACCTTCGGTCCAAGGGATCCCATTTGAATTTGATCCAGCCGTTGTTTGTGCCATTTTCGTGTTGAAGGATGTTAGTATCGCCCTATTGTCGTGGCTCGATTGGTCCTTTCCTTTGAACTTATGTGATCGCGTTGACTTCGCTTATTGGGGCTGGTGTCAAGGTAAATGAGAGAAAATCTTTCAGGTAATCTACTATGCAAGTAGAACCCCGACGACGCCACCGACTATGCCAATTTCGTAGAAAGAACTCGGCTATCTGGTTTCCTTGCTTCTCGACAAATTCAGGCCATATTTGATTGGCAACAAGGTCGTGGTGCACACTGATCATTCTGCCATTAAGTACTTGATGACTAAAAAAGATGCCAAACCCCGATTAATTCGGTGGGTCCTTTTGCTGCAAGAATTCGACGTAGAGATTAAAGACAAGAAAGGCACTGAAAACCTAGTGGCAGATCATCTTTCGCGATTGAATGATGATGCTCCAGTTGAATGACGACTTCGTGATGGAGAAACCTTAGCTAATACACAAGAGGGTAGTTCCATGGTTCGCAGATTATGTGAATTATTCGTGGCCAAGGCAAGGCCTCCTAATTTAACTATCAACAAAAGAGGTTTTTCGCATTACTTGAAACACTACTATTGGGAGGAGCCACTTTTACGTATTAATCAAGCCGAACAAGGATTAGAGATGTGTACCAAGATGAAATGCACAAGATTCGAACCACTGGCCACACTCTACCGTGTGGTGGACATTTCCGGTGGCCAAAGAACAAAGCAAATACAAAAGTTTAATCGTGTTTCATCAAGGCCTACCTTATTTAAAGATGCTCATCAATCTGCTTTCCACTTGTGACAAATGTCAATGAATGGGAAACATTTCTAGAAAGGACGAGCCACCCATGCATCCCGCTTTCGAGGTAGAATTGTTCGACTTACGGGGGATAGATTTCATGACCATTTCATCGTATAACAATCTGCATCTTATCGGGCAAGAGACTATGTCTCAAAGTGGGTTGAAGCTGACCACACCCGCACTAACGATGCAAAGGGCACTGAGCTCAATTTTGCGCATCCACATCTTCTCACGCTTTGAACCCTCGAAAGTATCGATCACGCATTAAATGGTACTCATTTCTGCAATAAGGTAATTGACAAGGTTTTGCAAAAGTATGGGGTACGCCATCGTACATCTCTTGCATACCACCCACAGTCAAATGGACAAGCAGAGGTATCAAATCGAGAAATTAAGTCCATTCTAGAGAAGACAGTTAACAGTTCCAGGAAGGATTGGTCTAAAAAGATTGAAGATGCACTACGCGCATCTCCGCACAAAGATTTAAAACTCCTGGGTATGTCACTGCTCACAGAATTGTTTATGGTAAAGCATGCCATCTTCCAGAAGAATTGGAACATCGAGCCTACTGGGCAACTCGACAGTTAAACATGGATAGTACATTGGCCGGTGAGAAGCGACTGCTACAGCTCAGTGAACTAGACGAATTTAGAAATGAAGCTTACGAAAATGCCCACATTTACAAGGAAAAGACAAAAGCCTGGCACGATAAACACATTACCAGAAAAGAGTTCACGGCAGGACAACAAGTTCTTTTATTCAATTCTCGCCTAAAGCTCTTTCCGGGGAAATTGAAGTCTAGATGGTCCGGGCCTTTCACAGTGACCAAGGTTTTTTCACATGGTGGGGCAGAGGTTACACATCCTGAGAAAGGCACATTCACAGTCACCACCCAACGGTTGAAGCCGTATTTTGGAGGCGAGTTTCTTGCAGACAAGCAGATCATTCCTTTGACCGCATCAAACGAAGTGTAGTAAGCGATCATAAGAGCTCGGGTTCCCGAGCACATTGAGATTCAGGGCCGTCGAGCTAACGACATTAAACATAGCGCTTCTTGGGAGGCAACCCAAGTTTTTTCTTGAACTTTTCCCTTCTCTGAGTGACATTTTTCTTGTTTGTTTTCAGTGCTATTGGTTTGCTGGTTTTGTCCGTGACCCGTGATTCTACTCGTCGCGGTACTTTCGTGACTCGAACGCTGTGCACTAGGAGGATCACTATACATCACGTTCAGAGACACCATCACGCAGGAGGTCATCACTACCACGCACTTCGAGTTTTCGTAACGCCGCGACGCTGGTTTCAACGTCAGCGACGCTTCAACGCCAGCGACGCCAAATTTACCCTTCCTAACGCCGCGGCGAGATTCAACGCCACGACGCTGATTTCAGTGTCTCGAACGTCAGCGACGTTGATTTCCAACGCCGCGACGCTAACTTTCCACTCGAACGCCAGCGACGTTGATATCCAACGCCGCGACGCTGTTTAGTACCACCGAACGGCCGCGACGCTGTTCCTCGAACGTCACGACGCCGCATATATCTTCTTCGCAACGTCAGCGACGTCTCAAACGCCGCGACGCCGCTCGCTTTTCTTTAAGGCCAAACACTGCCTCATTTTACCTTCCTCACCCCGTCTCACCGCTCTCAACACTCCAGCACCCTTGGCGCACTGCCCTCACCAGCCGCCTGGTTATCACCTCCATTCCGTCGAGCCCAAGCAGCGGCCGCGACACCATCACCGTCACCACTAAATTAGCCCTCCATCCTAGTCCATCGTCTCTGGCTAGCACTTATTCCCACAACCAAAGAGGCGTCCGTGCCTGCTAGGGCTCTGTTCACTCATCCTGGTCTAGGCTCCTTCTTAGGGTTCGGTGTGCCAACACTGGCCTGATATCCTAGTATCGGTGTCTACTCAAGAAATTTCATTAGGCCCTCTGGTTAATAGTGCTCCCTAGGTGTTTGTTCAATTGTCCAGTCAATTCGGGTGTGCCACATTGGTGACAGTGCATTGCTTCCCATCCTAGAAGCCTGCACCCGTCCATCAATGTCTGGAAAGCGTAAATCACATTGCTGGTCTCACCCGGCCGAGGACCACCCCAAATTATGATGTTTCACGCTGTTCGAATGAGGGTGCTGCCGACGGTTCGTACCATCCGCGAAGAACCGCCGCTCATTAAGGAAAGGGTTTCATCACCTCGACGATTTTTCCGAACGATCGCGGCTAAGGGACGGCGCACCAGGCCAACCACTTCATCCGCGCTGATGAGTGTGGCGAGAATTCTATCACCAATCTCGCCACCCACGCCATTAAGAAAGTCCGAAAGGGAGCATTACCGACTCAAGCAAGGAGCCCGATCAATAGCCTTATAGTCTGTGATCATGTCCCTTCCTGAGCCTGACGGCTTACGAGCACTGACTACCCCGAGGTCATTCTGCCTCGACTAATGGCCTGGTGAGTGGAAAGCCAATAAGAGGGCCATGCAGCTCTCCATTTCAAGGCCAAACATTCGGGCCTTTATACCTATGGTCCGGCATCACTTCATCACGCGCTCCATTCCGACGACGAACGTGTGAAGGCGACAGCCTGCCGCGCCCTCGCTTCAACTATGCCATCCTAGCCGTGATATACCTGATGTCGGGCAGGTTATAGAGGATGCTATCCTCCATAACCGGGACGCCAAAATGAATCTGGGGCACCCTTTCCTCATTCGCTTATGCAAACGAGCCGGTGCCTCGACGCATAATGAGGCGTGGTTACACTCCCCATAAACGATCCGTCAAGAGTGACAAACCGGTGTCCCAACCCGAGGGGCCCACGATTCCGCCATGAGCCCCTGACGAGGACGTTTCCACGACATCAAAGCTCGCTATGGACTCTCGGTCGATCCCTGTGGGGACATTGGCCACCCTCGTCCCACCCCACCTCCACCACCATAGCAGCTTCGCGACTCAGCCTCCCTCCCGGCCCTCACACCCGAATCTCTCGAGGACCCGTGCTCACTCATCGCTTTGACGCACTCGGGAAAAGACCCAGAGCACCCAAATCCTCATCACACAGATATGGAGGCACTCGCGGCCGATATGCGTACTATGCTGGCCAATCGCCACCATTCTCGCCGTTGTTACAGCCCCGCAGCCCGACATTGCAATGTACCTCTCACTTTCCACCGCCGCCACCACTACCACCGCAGCTGGGATCACTAGGAGTTCTTTCACCCTCTAATGCTTCGGCTTATTGCCAGTGAGGACACTGGCTATTTTGTTTGGGGGGTGGGGGTAGTGATCGTGCTTTTGGTTAGATATGTTTAGTTTTGTTTTGTTTTGATTTTCGTATTATGTTTAGTTTTGTTTTGATTTTCGTATTTGTGTAGTATTTTTTTGTTTCGTTCAAGCATGTTAGTTTTGGGATAGAGATTGATGAGTGCCCAAAACACTCATATTATACTCGCGTCGGTCTTTCATTTTTACATTTATTTTATAGTAATTTCATAGTTTTTTGTGGCCAAAGCTCCCATTTGGTGTTTTGCGGTTACAGTACACCGAGCAAAAGAGCGTTTTGGAAGCATATTTGGAGCAATGGGGACCAAGGCAAGAGTGGTCGCACGTCACAACGCCCCCATCGCCGCGACGCCCAACGCCACGACGTCTGCCAACAATGCGTAAGTCAACAAAGGAAAACGCCGCGACGCCTCACTGCCGCGATCGCCGCCCCGAGATCCGCCCTCATCATTAAAAAAGCAAAATAGTGTTTTAAATCGAGACGGAGGCGTACGGAACAAAGGCACTAATTCCGTGAGCAGAGTGACACAGACTTCAGGAAGTGCCCTGATTGTGATCGCTTCTTATTTCTGATATTAGAATTATGTTTTTAACAATCGAACATTTTGATCTTTTCACTTAGTATGTTCTAGATTTATTTCTGTGGTTATATTGAACCCCGGTCATATGTTGATGGATTAAAGTTTGATCTTTATATTATCCGCTTGTTTATCAATTTGTTACATCCGCTTATATTTCAGAGTTCAATCTTATATGATAATGTCTCGCCAACATTAGCATAATCACACTAGAGATCCATGATTCGAGATGAGGTTTTCTGTGGATCTGTAGATCGTACCTTCGCTGAATCGGTAAATAGAGATATTCGATCCTAAGGTGGCACTTCAAGTTAGAATCAAGCAAGATCTCTAATATTGGAGTTGAGATAGAGATATACTCAAATCTATTCATTTAGATAATGATATAATTTGAGAGAGGATATATCTTAAGTAAGATCACTCGCCATTGACAACAAATACATTGAATAATAATATTTTTAAGAAATAATCCATTAAAAATGACTGTGGGAGATATAACTCAGCCTTTCAATACCACACCATTAGAATCTGGAACTCGCCGATTTTCATACATTCACCTTCTTCCTAAAATCATCTCTTCGCATATTATGTAAAAAGCCAACTTTGTAGTCAATACACCCGTCCCTCGTGATCGATATCCGTATCACGAGTACAATTTATATTACTGGGGCGACACGCACTTCGCGCACATAGGCTACATTTACATGACCGCTTTTCTACTCGTCAGTTTGGCGCCGTTGTCGGGGATGGTGTTTAGATTGATATAGAGAATTGCAAATAGATATTACTCAAATTTTCTTTACTTTTGTTTTGTTCTATCTTACAAGCGTCAGTAATTTGGTTTTGTCGGGTTCGTGTATTGGCAAAGATAGGTTTCGCACGTACATGCGATTTCCACGAGATCGTCAACCAACACCCGTTTGATCCTCAAACTGGGAAGATTCTCTCGCACAGATCAAGGCGAGAACAGAGAACTGAATGCATTAGGAAATCCAATAGTCATGGAAAACACTGCATCAAGAACAAGATCTTAGCATTGGAAATGTGATCGAATCCGCGTAGAGGCCGAAATGGAATCATGGAAGGAATCAAGCACCCGACCACCGCTTATACAGCCGTATGACCCTTTCATGCTACTAGATGAGTTCGCTTTTACCAATTAACCGTTGTTCGGGATAAAATGTATCGATCACATCTATTCAAGCAAACAATTTCAATCAAGTCACTACGCACAGATGCTTCAGAATATCTTATTCCATGGACTACCCCATGAGAACCCGAATATGCATTTGACTACTCCTCGGTTTGCGACATACTATCAAATACAGTCGGAGTTATCGAAGAAGCTCTAAGGTTACTTGTTCCCACTTTCACTGGGATAGAGCCAACACGCTGCTAACCAAATACCACCGTATTCCACACTGTGAACGACTTAGTGCAAAAATTCCCCGACTGCCCTTCCCACCTTCGAAAATTGCACAGCTTGTGCAAGAAATCAATACGTTTACAATTAGAGGGAGAACCTAGCGTGCTAATGGACGATTTCACTAATTATCAAGGGAAATGCCCACCCACCGATCGACAAGATGGATGCGTCCCACACCTTCTACAATGGTTTGAGAATGCAACTAGGAATAATTATCGACAAGCCTACCGAGGAGCATCGATGAAGAAACCACAGACTGCTTATGAAACCCAAGATGCCGACTAACACTAATCGTTGGCCTAGAGAGTATGCTACACCGCAAACGCGTGGGTGGTACAGATAATGAGGTCCCCAACAATCCGTGAATCATGTGGCACAAATCGACCAAACAGCTTAATAGACAAAGAAGGAACCCGCAAACGCAACCAAACCAACCAACGTGAGTTATGTGAATTTGCGGGTGGACCACAACAAAGACGGAACAATGTCGCCAGAAACCCTGGCGCAGAAAGCTCAATACGTGTCCAAGTTTTCTTAATCGAATCAATCACAAAGAAGAAGGACCATATGGGGGGGAAACAATTTATCGTAATCGTAATCAAGGCCAAGGGGTATGCACAATCGTAACCAGAATAGTCGAACAATCAAGATACGGGTGGCGGAATAATCGTAACAATACGTTATCGAACTAACTAGTGAACCACCCTCCGAGAAAAGTCGATTTCTGTAACAAGCTCTCGCACGCATGTTAACTCCCACTCGCTTCTTGCGAATGAGACTAGCAAACATGCAAACAGTTAGCAACCCGCTTGAATAACTGGCAAAGACAAATCAGAAGCCTGAGGCACAATGGGCCAAATGGAAAATTCCCATCGACAGAAAAGACAACCGGTTCTTACCAAGCACCCTGAGGTAAACCCAAGTGATGGAACGAGCATGTTAAAGCAAATATGCCGAGAAGTGGAAAGAATTGGAAATTACGCTACAACCCTCACTTAGAACAATAGAGACTGAGAAGGCTTAACCGCCAGAGTAAA
Source organism: Tetrastigma voinierianum (assembly GCA_016808115.1). NCBI lineage: Eukaryota > Viridiplantae > Streptophyta > Magnoliopsida > Vitales > Vitaceae > Tetrastigma > Tetrastigma voinierianum. The sequence continues at coordinate 177,223 of JAEQBH010004640.1, forward strand.
GATGATGCAAGATAAAGAATGTACCAGAGAAATAATGTCGAGAACTCATCAAGCAAAGGCCGCATACCGCTTCCTTACCTACGCCGCCTCAAGAAGCATAAATCGATAAGCAATTCACGAAATTCATGGATGTGCTCCAAAAGATGCATATCAATATCCCATTTGTCGATGCCCTGGGAGCGCATGCCCGCTATGTAAAATTCATTTAAAGACATCTTATCCCATAAGAGACGACATTGATTTCAAATAGAACTTAACTCGAGGAATGTAGTGCCATCCTTCCTCGTAGAGTGTGAAGCCGCCTACGTGTTTAAGGACCCAGCAGCCACCTATCCTCGCACACCGAAATGCTATTTTGAAGAGCACTATGTGACTGGTACAAAGATTAATCTTATGCCCTTATCCACTGCCGCTGATTGAGAGAAGCCCGCCCGACTGATGGGCCACTCTTCGCCTTGCGTATGCATCTTGAAGCATCCGAGAGGTGATAATAGAAGATGTCTTAGTAGTGCTGACAAATTTATCTTTTCCAAACATATTTCATTGTTTTCGATATGAAGGAAGATAAAGAAATACCAATAATCTTTGGGAATACCATTTCTTGCAACCCGCGTGGCAATGATCATGTACAAAGGCGAACCCAACCCGAGAGTACAAGAAGAGGAAGTAAAGTTCAACGTGTTCAAGCAAAGGAGACACCCAGCGTAAAGTGATACTTGCTTCATGGCCTAAATGGTTGAGGCTATAGTGTCTGTCGTGGTCTCACCAATCTTTCGAGATTAGCCCCAGCGGAGAAATGAACCCGAGAACCCAGCCAGAGCGTAAGAATATGTCAGTTTGGATGGACTTCTTCGACAATAATAGACTTAAATACTTCGAATCTCTCGTGAAGGAGTTAAACGCCGTCCCATCGATTGAGCAACCACCCAAAATGAACAAAACCTCTACCTAGCCATTTAGCTACACACTTTGGGGTAGAATCTACACTACCCGTGACTTCATTCAAAGATCTTGACTGTACTTAGAGGAAGAGAAGATTGAGGGTCCTCCAGATCACAAACACGTGACTGATTGTGTCTCTTAGTCGATTCCGTAGGGATTCGTCTCTTCTATGTGCATGCATCGTATTTTTACTAGAAGAGGGACATAGACCTTCTCAAAGAAGCGTAGAGGAGGTTAAATCGACAATGAAGGAGGTCAGTCTGTAAAGAAGTGCTGTAATGGCTAGACACTCTGGGTGATTTATCCCATTTCGTGATGCTGTACGAAGCCCGCAAGCTCGTAGTGTCGAAGAAGGAAGGAACAACCGTCATCAGGATCAAAAACAAATATCTTACCGCCGTGCCTAGAACAAGCACGGTGGAGGATTTGTATTGATTATCTAAGCCGAACAAGGCCACCAAAATATCACTTTCCTTTGCCGCTTAGATCGATGCTCGATCGACCAGCGGTGTTGCGAATATTATTGTTTCGGATGGATATTCCGCTACAACCAATTGCCATAGCGCTCCCGAAGATCAGGAGAAGACAACATTCACTTGTGTCCTTATGGTACATTCACATCTCATTATTCTTTGACCGCGGCAACGCACCGTACTTTTCGATATGATGGCCATATTCTCCGACATGGTGGAAAAGACAATTGAAATCTTCATGGACGCATTTCTCAAAGAATGGGAAATTAATGGACAATTGTTTAGAAAACTTGAGAGTCAGATCGGCAAGATGAAGAGTAATTAAATTTAGTACTCAATCAAAAGCATCATGGTACAAGAGGGTATCATTCTCGATACTCCATCTCAAAGAAGAGGGATAGAGGTAGATAGGCTAAGATTGAAGCAATCAAAAGTTACCTCCACCCTCGCCGTAGTGCGGATTCAAGTTTTCAAAGCCAGGTCGGATCTCTACAAAGTGCTCATCAAAGATTTTTCATAGATCAGAAACCGCCGTCTAACCTATCGTCCAAGGATCCCTACTGAATTTGATCGCAATGCTCGTGATGCATTCTCGTTGAAGGATGGGCTGGTTTTCCGCCCACACTCTCATTGTTGTGCACCATTGGTCTTTTCCGCTGTTGAATCCCACGCGACGCCATGACTTCGCGACAAAGGCTTCAAGTAAACGAGAGGAAAATCTTTTCGTAACTATTATGCTAGTAGAACCTCGAATGATACCTGTGCCTAATTATGCCACTGTGATGCAGGAAAGAGCCGCTGGCCATTGTGTTTGCTTTTGATAAAGTTCGCCATATTTGGATTGGCAACAAAGTCAGTGGCAGTAATAATCGATCATTCTGGCCACAAGTACTTGATTTAATTAAGAAAGATGCAAACCTCTGACAATTTGTGGGTCCTCTTGTTGCAACACTGATGTGGAAATAAAGACAAGAAATGCACCAAAACCTAGTGGCACTCATTCCTTTTCACGACCGAAGGCCAGATTGATGTCCAAAGAATGACAATTTTGACTCAGAAAACTTTTAGCTTATTGAGGAAAGAGGGCGCTCAGCTGGTTCAGACATGTGAATTATTTATAGCTAAAGTAGTCCCTCCGCACTTAACTATCGCCAGAAAAGAGGGTTTTTCGCACACCTAAATACATTACTATTGAGGAGCCAATTTCTTTACAAACACTGCAACATCAGTCATAAGGAGATGTGTGTCCAAGATGAAATGCAGAGCATTCTAAACCATTGTCACATTCTACTGTGTGGTGGACACTAAGTAGCCAGAGAACAAAGGTGAACTAAGGTGTTTCAATCGGGTTTTTATCGGCCTTCCTGTTTGTAAAGATGCTCATCAATTTATTTCCACTCAGACAAATGCCAACTAATGGAAACACTCTTGTAAAGTGACTTACGCATCCCACTTGAGGTAGAACTGTCGGGATTTATGGGGATAGATTTCATGGGACTACTTCCCGCATCATACAGCAACCCAGCTATCTTGCTGGGCAAGAGGACTATGTCTCGAAGTGGGTAGAAGCGATTTCACACGCACCACGACTGCCAGGCTCACCTCGCGGCGAACAACAGAGCCTCACGCTTGAACTCCTCGAGCCTCGATCACGTATAAGATTTACCCATTTCGTAATAAGGCAATTGATAAGGTTTGCAAAAGCATGGGGGCACGCTTATCAGACATCTTTTGCGATACCACCCGGGCTAAACTGATGCCAGAGGTATCAAATCTGGTGGAAATCAAATACATTCTCGAGAAGACGCCACGCTCCAGAAGGATTTTTCAGTCTAAAAGATGGACGATGCACTGGGCATACCATACGCATTAAAAACCCGGTATGTCACCGTCGTAATCGCTATGGTAAAGCGGTCATCTTCCAAGGGAATCGGAGCACTGAGCTCATTGGCCACTGACAGTTAAACATGGATAGTACATTGGTCGGGCGAAACGATCGCTCCAACTCGTTGAACTGATTAATCTGTAAACTGGCTTATGAAAACGCCCATTTTATAAGGAAAGATCAAATCCCGCACGACAAACACATCACCGTAAAGTGAGTTCACTACTGACAACAAGTCTTTATCCAATTCCCGCCAAAAGCTTTTTCTAGGAAATGAAAAGTCATGATGGTCCTGCCTTTCACAAGGACTGGCTATCTTTCGCACGCATGGGCAGAAGTTACACATCCCGAGAGCATACATTTGGCGCCACCACCCAACGATTGGCTGCATTATGAGCCAGTCACAGACAAGCAAACATTCTTTGACAAAGAAGAGACACTGATGTAGCCGACATCATATGAGTTCTGTTCCGAAAGCATATTGCGATTCGGTCGTCAGCTAACGACATTAAACATAGCGCTCGAGCAACCCAAGTGTTTTTAAACTTTTCCTTTCTTTTCTTAGTTCCACTTCTATTGTTTATTTTCAGCACATAGGCTTCGCTTTCTTCGTAGAATCGGTGTTTCTACTTCATTTGTTTAATTTCGTAACCCGCGAATGCGCCTAGTGGGGAAGATCTTGCTCAAGAGGTGCATTACAAGTCCATAAAGTCACAAGTACGAGCGGCAAGGTTTTCCCGATCAAGAGATCATCAATGTGCACAAAGTTCATTATCGATCCACGTTCATTTTCACGCCGACGTGGGACCTCCCACGCCGCGACGCCAAATCATTGTATCCTTCCGCCACGTCACGACGCTATTCTCACGACGCCAAACGATCCTCTTTCTCACGTCGCACGACTCACATCGCGACGTCAAATTGTGGTCCTCTCCGTCACGCCGCGACGTAATCCTACCAAGGCCGCGACGTCAAATTGCATCTCCGTCACGCGGTCGCGACGGATTTCACGCCGCGACGTGGATTTTCATGATTCACTCACACGCCGCGACGCTAAGTCTGGCACGTCGCGACGCTACAATTTCACTGGTCACGGCCGCGACGCCGCCTCGCACGCCGCGATGGTGCCCCCGTTTGCGCCAAGAACGGTTCATTTTGCCCTTCACCGCACACACTCCATTGCCCCGAAACCCTAGCCATCTTGTTTGGCCTACACTCACTAGCCCTACGGAGTTCTCTCACGCCCGAGGTTTATATCGCCTTCCGACCACGTACATCCCAGAGCTCTTCTCACATTGCCCTCGGTCCTATGGCATTTCCACCACATTGTGCTTCGGGTCTAGCCTTAGGCATTCTCGCTGGTCTAGGGGTCTCTTAGATTCTATTTTAGGATTTTGTTAAGTCTATTCTGTGGTTTTGGAGTCATAGTTAGTTTTTGTTTTTAGCACACTTAGTGAAGTTTCGGTTCTAAGTAGCTGCACACTAGGTGTTTCTTTGCTTTTGTCTAAGTCGCAGGTGCTCACATTGGTGCCACTACCAAGGTCGCCTAGGTCAATATGTCCGCAAGAGGCGTAAACGTTCGCTAAGCGGAGTTTCGGCCCAAATGAGAACCCAACTCCCACTTACGATGTCACGCCGATTTGTGATTTCGAGGCGCCGCCGATCGGCGGCAAGATTTGCAAAACCGATCCTTCATCAAGGAGAATGGGTTTCACCACTCCCGATGACTTCTTCCGCAAGACTATGGGCTAAGGGATGGCGTGCTCAGGCTAACCCCCTCATCCAAAGAAATGGCGAGTGGTGCGCGAGTTCTACGCCAATCTCGTGATCCCATGTCTTGAAGAAAGTCGTGGTGCTGGCGCATTGGCCGACTTCGCGCGAGTCGATCAACAGTTATTGGCGCTTCAGAAAGATGTCCCTTCTCTGAGTCGCTCGACGGCTCCGCTGAAAGCCCCGACTACCGAGATTATACGCCGTATTGACCAATGGTCTGGTGAGTGGAAAATCAATAGTGCGGGCCATGCGGTATCAATTTCAAGGCCAAGACGGCCTTCATTCCCAAGGTCCGGCACCACTTCATCACGTCGCGCCCCATCTCGACGACGAACGCGGTGTGAATGACCGCCCCACGCCGGCTCAACTATGCCATTTACGTGGCATACTATCGATGTCATGTGTTATTCTAGGCGCCATCCTCCATAACCGGATGCAAAGATGAACCCGACACCCTTCCTAATCCTTGGCTAAGGTGCCGGTGCTCCTGACGAGAAGACCGATTAATTTGCTTCACCCAATCAAGGCCATATCCGGGCTCGGCCTGACACACCCGATGTCCCGACATTCCGAGGGGCCTACGACCCAGGTCATGAGCCCGAACGAGGACGAGCCTATGGCATCTGCTGATCCCTCGGGGCGATCCCCAGGGAGACATTGGCCAGTCCTCGTCCCAGCCACCTCCACCACCACCCCAGCAGCCACAGGCGGCAGCTCCCTCCAGTCCTTCCCCAGACCTTGAGGACCCGGTGCTCTCCCTCACTGAGCGCTTTGACGCATTCTGGGATGAGACCCAGGAGCACCGCGTCCTCGTCACACGTGACTCGAGGCTCTCCGCGTATACATGCTGCATCGCATCGCCAAATCGTGCCACCATTTTGCAGCCAGCCACAGAGCCCATGCACCCAGCATCGCCAGCCTCCCGGCCTTCCACCATCCACCTCCACCACCACCGCCGTGATCACCAGGGGAGTACCCTTCACCTCTTTTGTTTAATTCTTGCCCGTGGGGACACTGGCTATTTTATTTGGGGGGCGGGGTGTGGTGATCGTGTTTTATTTTGTTTAGTTCTGTTTTGTTTTTAGTGTTTTTATAGTGCTTTTGTTTTTATAGTGCTTTTATTTTGTTCAAGATAGTCGTGTTTCTATTTGGGCTTCATGTTTAGTTCAAATTTACCTCGAGTCATGTGTAGTCTGCTTATGCTTGTGTTAGGTCAATCTTATATGTAATAATTATGTTTGTGCTATGTTAAAAATCGTGATCACTTTTGACCGAATTCACGATTAACATGAATGTTCAAATGCATACAATGTTTTCATGCTCTGTGAATTAAAGTTGAATAGATGGAAAGGTTAGTGAACCAATCCTGAGGTCAAGACACTGGGGCCTCAAGAACCCTATCACATCATACACTAATGACCTCGTGAGCATGACAGCGCCGAGACTCAACCACGTAGTCTCGACTAACCTCGGGAGACTAACCATTTAAGCATGGGACACCTAATAAAAAGAGGATTCCTTATCGAGCCTCAAACAAAAGAGAAAAAATACAAAAACAATAGAAAGTGAAAAGAAAAGACAAATGACAAAATAGGTATCTCGCATAAGAATAAGCGAGATCATCCAACTGAATCCCGCATACCGGGCACCAAAGCCTAATGCCCCGAGCCAACCGGCCGGAGTCATCGACGACCGCCCGCCATGGACGTATGATGGGATCATTCACGCAACCTGTGTGGCCTTCGAGTTTGGGCCGGAGTGTCTCTGGGTGAAGTTTGAAGGAATTTAACGCCCGGTGCCCTTAACCAATCAGCGGGAGTCACCAATGGATCCCCGCTACAGAACACTCATTAAAACTTCGCACTAGGTTTTCTTACATTTATTTTCTGGAAGTACGTAGGAAGTTTCTCAGTATTTGGTCGTGAATAAATTGGGTGCGTTCCTATCCTTTTCTAGTTAGCTTCTTCCAAATGAGTCGAGCCTCAAGTTCGGGGGGGCCTGAACCTAGGCATATACCGGAGGTCATTCATTATAAGCACATAGGGCTTTGGGAAAGGCTATCGAGCAATTATGGATTTGATGCACTAGTCACTTCTACCTATTTCAACTGAAATTTTCCTAAGTCGAACACTTGTATGCATCCCTGTGAACTCGAGCAAACAAACAAATAGCAGGAGCTTCTCCACCAATTGATCTCTCTACTTTTCAAAGATGTGCAACACAAAATTTTAGTGTTAGTTTTTAGTAGGCCTGACATGTGTCCGTCTAGGAGTTCATTCTGCTCGGGGACAAGCAAGAAACTAAGTTCGGGGTGTGATGAGGTGCGCTCAAAACACTCATTATACTGCTGGGCTTCATTCATTTTACATTTATTTTATAGTAATTTACAGTTTTTATGTCAGTTCGATTTGGTGTTTTGTTTGGTTACAGGTACAATCGAGCAAAAAGAGCAGCTCTTGGAAGCATATTTTTGGAGCAATGGGGACCAAGGCAAGAAAGTGGCTGTCACGTCGCGACGTCCCCACGTCGCGACGCCCAACGTCACGACGTCGGGTCAACAATGCAGAAGTCAACAAGTGGAAAACGTCAGCGGAGCCGCCCAACGCCGCTGACGCTGCAACGTCAGCACGCCACCTCGAGATCCGCCCTCATCATTAAAAGCAAAATAGTGGCCTCGTAATCGGAGATCGGGAGGCGCATTTAACAACAGCAATCTAGAATTCCGCAGCAGAAAGGACACAGATTTCGAGGAAGTGTCTGGATTTGTACTGCTTTTTATTTTCTGATATTAGAATTATGTTTTAACACGAACATTTTGATCTTTTCACTCGCATGTTCTTAGATTTATTTCTAGGTTATATTGGACCCTCATATGTCAGATGGATTAAAGTTTGATCTTTTATATTATTCAGTTGTTTATCAATTTGTTACATCTGCTATATTTCTGTAGTTCAATTATATGATAATGTCTGGCCAACATTAGCATAATCACACTAGAGATCCGAGATTCGAGAGATGAGGTTTTCCAGGGATCTCGTAGATCACCTTCGCTTGAATTCCAGTCAGAGATATTCGATCCCGAAGGTGGGCACTGGGGTTAGGAACGCTACATCTCGAATACTGAGTTGAGATGTAGATATACCTCTCGATAGAGTGATATCTCAAGTAAGATCACCTCGCCATTGACAAATTGCAAATACATTGAATAATAATATTTTTAAGAAATAATCCATTAAAAATGACAGGGGAGATATAACCCTAGCCTTCAATACCAATAATTCATTAGAATCTAAACTCAGTCGACTTTCATACATTCACCTTCTTCCTAAAAAATCATCTCTTCGGGACATTCAGTGCCGAACCTTTGTAGTCAATACACTGTCCCGTGGATCGATATCCGCACTACGAGTACACTATATTACTTTGGGGCGACGCGTGCACTTGCGCACATAGGCGTACATTTTACACACCGCGTTTTCGGCCTGTCAGAGATATACTCAATTCTATTCACGAGATAGGCGGATATACCTCGAGAAAGGATATCTCGTAAGTAAGATCACCTCGCCATCAACAAATTATAAATACATTGAATAATAACATCTTTAAGAAATAATCCATCGAAGGTGACAGGGGGAGACATAACCCTAGTCTTCACACATCGCACTATTAGAAACAATAGCTTAATTGAAATTCACACACTAGATCCCTTTCTTACAATACAAATTTATTCATATATTATCTAAAAAAGCAACATCTTTTTGTATTCAACTCAATTGGCCCCCGTAATGATATCCTGTACTCATTGGTACACTATATTACTTGGGGCGACGCGTGCATTTGCATAGGCGTATATTTTACACATCACGTATTCGGCCTGTCAAAGCTCTACCCAAATACAAAACGTGTCCCAAACAGTTCACAATGACCACACAGGGTCTACATGCGAGTAATATAATGGCCACTTGGGCCCCTACATCAATACTCACAAAATATATCCCAAATACATCAACTATATACAATAGTTCAAGAGTTAATAAATTACTCTTTATACCAACATATATTAAAATTACCACATTCTAATACATGTTATACAAAATCAAAGCCACAAGTCAGCTTTCTTCATATGTGCGGTCCCGAACGCGGGTCAGCTCGCACCTCGACCAGACCCGAAAGGGGGTCCCATGATCGGGCGAGCAAACAAGAGTGATAATCTTCACAAGGGCCACCTCACCTAAGTGCACATGCAATGGTCGCGATAATCAAAACACACATCCAAGTGCGCAAATATACACATGCCCACCTCAATGTCTACATGCCATGAATGAGACTCAACTCACCATGCCCCATGTACCGAGCTCGCCGCCCATCACTCAATATGTCATTGAGTCATCCCGAGTCACCACCGACTCGCCTCTCACATGCATATGCCATCCTGCGGATAACCGGCCACCGTATTACCACGACCGCATCGAGCCCTCACCGGCTCCATTTCCCAATGCAAGTGTCAACGGGAAAAAATCCCAAGTCATCCCGACTCTATCACACAACCCAAGTCTATGGGCAAAACATGACCGTGTGTCTTCTTCGGGGCAACATAACTTTCGTGATACTCGTTGTGTCTCGCACCCATGCGTAACTATGATATCACGGTCTCTTACACCATACGCCGAAATTCTCACCGATTCCTCAAACATGCATTCTCGCTACGAATGAAAACCATTTCCAAACAAAGGTATTTGTTTTTAACCATGGACAACCCTCCGATATAAATAGTGGACAAACTCCGATAATCTATTTTGTGGACAACCCTCCGATGTATATCAACTGGGCCGACTTCGATGATTGATATGTTATATGGACAACCCTCTGATGTTGTAATGGACACACTGATAAATACATTGTTGGTCAACCTCCAAACAATTTCAAGAAACCACCTCATGCACTCACTCCCATTGCTCTAGGGTGCCCTAGTGCATAAGGAAATGCAATGAGCCATTTCCATTTCTTAACCCGTATGCACTCATTCGCTGACGTCATTCCATTAATCAAGCCCCACTAATCAACACCCTACGCCGGGTGTCGATCCACAACCGCACTCACGACATACCATCAAGTACCTAACACGTTGTCGATCTCAACTATGCACTCACACCTAATTTCTAGCCACCCAAGGCATATGAAATGCAATGATGTCAATCTAACACATTCATGCTAATATATTCACATGCATATATATTAATACATAATTAAATCACATAAAACACGTTATGTAAATTCACAATCACTACACCAAAATTAGCTCATGGCTAATTAATAAACACGAGTAATTCATTTTCAGTAATAACACAAATGGCCCAAATCTCTGACCCATATAAAAATGTGGCACCTCTGTCCCTTCACGGCTTCATCACCGAATATTGTGGATACCAAAACACACCACAAACCTCATGACATCAGTTCCGGGAGCAAACCAAACCTCAACACACTGGGATCAGCGAAAATAGTCCCGAAATTCTCTGCCATGATCGGCCTAAAAATGGGCTTTAAAATTCCTAACAAACTGTCCGAAAAATGGGCCTCAATTTAGTCCGATCAGCCCAAAACTAGTCCCGAAAATTCCTAAAAATTCCTACACTCAGTCCAAAAATTTAAGGACTGAAATTCACGGCCTTTCAAGGCCTCTAAGCCAATCCCAAGCCATTACATGGCTTTTAGGCTAGAAATAACACAAGTAGGAAAATTCCCTACCTCATGGAGTTTGACGAACCCAAGATTTTCATGCCCACTGCAGCTCTCATCGTTGTAGATCAACTTGCCTTCACTCACAAAACCTCGCGATCCGATTTTCATAGATCTGAGAAAGAAACGAAGAAAAAAAATATTAAAAATAAATTCTCTCCCCTTCACTCCTCTCTCTCCCCGAAAAAATAATGGCCTCCTCCTTTATTTTTTTGATTTATCCATTTTATTATTATTATTATATTATTATTATTATTATTATCATTTTGAATACATAACTTATATTGTCTCAATTGGTCCGTTCTTCCTTGAAAATTTTTATTTCTTTTCAAGCCAATTATTTTAAATGAACTTTAACTCAAGCTATTTTTCTCGAGTTTTAAATTTTGTAAAAATCTCGCCCCTAAAGTCGGCGATTTATCACTCTAGGAAATTATAAAATATTCTCGATCAGTTTCAAAATTCGACTAAACTTTTCTCTGGTCAATAGATTTCACAGATAATTAATGCGCAGTCCGCTTTCTGTCATCCGAGATCTAGAAAATTTCCGATTTTCAACCGAAATTACCGTTTTACCCTTTTCAGAAAAAATGAATTTTTCTTGGGTTTTACATTCTCCTCCCCCCCCTTAACAGAATTTCGTCCCCGAAATTCAAGCACATACGCATCACTCACAGGCATATGCTACCTTCTACAATTTCAAGACCATGTCGGGTATGATAACCCGCCTCAAGTCACAATCACTGACGACCCGATAGGTTGTCAACTCATCCATGTCAAGAATGACATCAAAACCCGATATGTCTATCATATCTTACCAACTCTCACCCTAGATCCTAGAGGAGAATTTTTCCATACAATGGATTTTCCTGCAGCCTTAACTCTAAGTCCAAACTCGGGGCATATCGATCCTCCTTTCTCTTTCCACCCAAGACTCGCATCTCGACCGCCTCAGGCGCCCTCCATCTCTCTCTCTCTCTACGGCCGCAGCTATCTCCGGCCCATGTGAGTCCATGTCTTGTAGGTGAAGGCTCACAATCTTAGCTCCGATTGACAACTACCCATTCTCAAATCTCCCTACCTGGCCATATCTCGTGGGCCACATAGTCATCACCAAAACGCAAGCCAACTTAATGAATCGCCACGCATCTATCACCGCCATCGCTCTACTCAAACAGAACTCGTCTTGTCATGTCTAGCAAAGGTCGGAAAATACTTTGCTCATAAAGAGCCTTGGCGCATGGAACTCTACCCAGTCATTGCCTCTAAATCCTAGAGGTCTTAACCCGGTCCCAGCGCAGGACTTCGCCCACCCAGCTGGAATGTAGCGATCTTGGCGCATCGGGTAATATCATAGTCTCAGTACATTCTCGTCTGGGAACCCGATGGTCTGATCCCCTCCCCTAGCGTTCGGTGATGTGACTTAAATCTCTGGAGGTTTTCGAACCTCCACGACCTGAAATTTGCGCTATCCTATGCAATGGCGACAGCGCAACCCCAACGACCTGTGAGCTGGCGATCAAATGCGGGTGGTTAGCGGCTAGCACCTCGTGGACGACCTCTATGTCCTCGGCCTTGACTTGCCATTTATACCTGTCAAATGGCAACAAACTTTATTTAATCTCATTTCGGTCGAACTGGCCATCTGCATGCCAATTACCCAATAGGCTTAACAACCATGGTGACACGTTCATCGCCACAAGATGATTGCTTCTTGCCAACCACTCCTTTTATTTATTTTAATAAAATTCAACACTTTCGGGTTCGTTCATTTCAAGCCCTAAGGTTATAGTTTCTAACCTTAGCATTCCACTTTCCCTATATACATTATGCCATGCATATAATTTTCAGCCTTGATAACCACGCGATCACATTTCCCATATACATCATACAGTGTATAAGTTTTCCACGCCAATGTGTAGCTTACGATCAAGCAATCACAAACATGGAACACATATCCGGTTTCTGACATGAAACACACCATGCATGCGGTCTAAACCGAATCCCATGAACTCCTAGGTAATTCGGTGTACTAAACTTCGATACCAAGCCTATGATGTTGGTATCCAATTTCTACATAATAGCCATGGCTAAACCCGTGTCCCTCAAGCCCTAGGCCAATCGTATACCTATGCATACGATGCAATTTGTGTATGCCAGGTGTGGTTGATAACCTGGCGTGGATGTCGGATGTGGAGCATTCACCAAAAATCGGCCGAGTCTCCTTTGTGGGGGCGCAGGCTCCACAAAGCTTGTCAACCGGTTCACAATGACCACAGATACACATACAAATATAATGGCCACTTGGGCCCCTGCATCAATACTCACAAAATATATCTCAAATACATCAACTATCTACAATAGGTCAAGAGTTAATAAATTACTCTTTATACCAACATATATTAAAATTACCACATTCTAATACATGACCATACAAAAATCAAAGCCCTGAAGTCGACTTTAACCGTATGTGAGGTCAGAATGTGGTCGGTAGTACACGACCTGTTTTGAAAGGGGTCCCACCGGTAGGGTGAGCAAAGCTTCCAGTAGTGATAAACTCCTACAAGAATACTCGTCACCTAAGTGCACATGCGTGGTCACGTAATCAAACACACATCCAGGTCTTATACACATGTCTACACGAATGTCATGAATGAGACTCAACTCACTACCATGCCCCATGTCAGAGCTCTCGTCGGCTCCATCACTCAAATATGTCATTGAGTAATATATCGAAGTCACTCAGGCTAGTGCTGCATGCATCATGACTATGACGGCTGTCCTTTGGTATTTTACCCGCCGACCCCAGTATCGAGCCCTCACGGAGCTCCATTTCCCGATGCAAGTGATGGGCAGCAAATCTCAAGTCAATTCCGACTCCTATCACACAACTTGAAGTGCATGTGATACATGACCGTGTGTCGATCTTTGGGCAACATAACTTTGGGGTGATGCTGGTCTCTTACACCAGTCTGAGACTATGATATCGCGGGTCTATAACACACCCATGCGCCTCGAGGTTCTGCCGACTCCCTCAAACATGCATTCTACCATGAATGAAAACCATTTCCAAAAAAAGGTATTTGTTTTTAACTTGAGTGGACAACCCTCAGATATAAATAATTGGACGGACTCAGATAATCTATTTTGTGGACAATACTCCAGATGTGTATATCGATTTGGCCATTTCCAACGATTGATATTTTATATGGACAACCCTCGGAGTGTATATCAATTGGTAGGCTACGACGATTGATATGTTATGGACCCTCCGTGTTGTAATGGACACCTTGCAATAAATAATATTGTTGGCGGTCAGCCCTCAGAAACAATTCTCTCGAAACCACCTCATGCACTCACTCTATTGTTCTAGGGTGCGGGTGCATATGTGAAATGCAATGAGCCATTTCCATTTCCTGCCGTGGAAGCTCATTTGGGCGTGTCTAGTAATCAAAACTTGCATCCAACACCCTACCTGGGTTGTTGATCCTGCAAATGTGCTCCACGACCTATACCATTAAGCACCTAACACGGTGTCGTCTCAACTATGCACTCACACCTAATTTCTAGGTTACCCGGTGCATATGAAATGCAATGATATTGACCAAGCAGCATTAAATGTGGCTTAACATAGGTAAATCACATAAAACATGTTTATGTAAATTCACAATCAATTACACCAAATTAGCTCATGGGCTAATTAATAAACCACCAGTAATTCATTTCTAGTAATAACACACAAATGGCCCAAATCTGGGACCCCATATAAGCAGGGGCACCTCTTGGTCCCTTCACCATCAGAATATTGTGATACCAAAATACATCATAAAGCAGAATACATCAGGTCCGGGGGCCAAAACCAAACCTCAACCTGATGCAGGGGCTGGCAGGAAAACAGTCCTAAAATTACGTCATATTTGTCTAACTTGATCTCGAAAATTCCTAACGACGTCGAAAATAGTCCTGAAATTGCTTCGGTTGTCCAAAACTAGTCGAAAATTCCTAAATTCCTACACTCAGTCCAATTTGGGAGCGAAATTCCCGGCCTTTCACGACCTCTTAAGCCCTGACCATTACATATGAAATTCTACCTCATGGACGTGAAACTCAAGATTTGGTGCTTACAGCGTCTCTCATTGCGTAGATTAACTTTGTGCTGACCCAAACTGGCCTGCGATCAATTTTCATAGATGCGAAAAGAAACAAAGAAAAATATTAAAAATAAATTCTCTCCCCTCACGCCTCTCTCTCCCCGGAAAAATAATGGCCTCCTCCTTTATTTTTTTGATTTATCCATTTTATTATTATTATTATATTATTATTATTATTATTATTATTATTATTATTATTATCATTTTGAATACATAACTTATATTATCTCAGTCGGGTCCGTTTCTTTCCCGAAAAATTTTATTTCTTTTCAATTCAATTATTTTAAATGAATTTTAACTCAAGCAATTTTCTGAGTTCAAATTTTTGTAAAAGTCGAGTCACGAAGTCAACGCGTTTATCACCTAGAAATTCATAAATATTCGACTATCTCGAATTTGTAAGGTCATTGAATTTGAGGCAATTTACTTGGCCTTGATCAGTTTATCATCGAGATCACAGAAATTTCCGGTTTTCAACCGAAATTACCGTTTTACCCTTTTTCAGAAAAATTGAATTTTCTCAGGTTTTACATAATTCATCAGTTGTGTTTCATTTTCTCATTAAGTGGTGTGGTTGATTCATTATTATTATTATTATTAGGTTGTGTTTCATTTTCTTGGTGTAGTTGATTCATTATTATTATTATTATTATTATTATATTAAAATGAAACTGAAAATGATCTCCTCTTTAAAAATTAGGGGTGACAATAATTTAATGGGTAAGGTCACGATTCTTATTTTTTTAAGGATAGTTTTAAACCACATAAATATGCGTCTCTTTGTTTATAGTTTTAAAGCTTATTTTTTATTCTAAAAAAATAGAAGACAAAGAACATGTTTGATTAGCGATTATTTTTGTTCTAAAAACACAGAAAGCAAGACCGATAATAAAATCAATTTTCAAAAAACACTAAAATTATGTTGCTGTGATTTTAAAGCAGTCTTCAAAAAACGGTTTTTCAAAAATAAACCAAAACAGACTCATTATTTCTAATTTACATGAAAACAATTTTTATTATTTGAATTTAGTGTTTTATGTTTTCAGAACAAAAAAAAACAAAAGTGAACCCCGAATATGTTCTCAATCGACTGACTGCTATTAATTTTTAGAACAACAAAAACGATGATAAAAAACTTATAGTTTATAACATAGTTTTCAAATCGAATATGTGATGGCGAAGTAATATGTTTGTAAGCTTATAAGCTTTGGAAATTAATACTATCGATTTAATACAAATTCCAATTTATTAGAAACTTATATTGAAAGCAGAACACACCGCTAAGTTTAGGCTTTGTTGGAAGGAATCAACTTTCTTAAAAGAGTCCAATGCATCTCTTCCTACGATTTTCCGACTTATCAAACACCCATTACTATTAACCGGAAAATATATAAAGGGCGATGCAGGTAAGCAGGCAGTAAAAAAATACAACATGAAAGGATTTGGAAAGGGTTCGACAAAGTGTCCTGGTCGGTAATTTTCATAATTCTTTATTGATTATTTACCTTGCACCTAGTTTGAAGTGGATAAATCATAAATCATTTTCATTTATTGTGCCAACCGTTGCAATATATTTTTCTTTAAAGTCATTTACTTATTTACCTCTATTTTATAAAAATTAAATAATACATACATACATAAATTTGTTGTAAATCAAAAGAATTAGAGAGAAATAAGGAAGAGACAAAGAGAGAATTCAGAGGAAATTCTAATGATTTCTATTTCATGTTGATTAAACTATTTATAGACATGGTGAAAGACCAAAACCTTTACATAAATGACCATTAATAGTGAGAAGTCAGCAGATTCTGCGATAGACCATTGTAACCAACGAGGTATGGTCATTCAAATCAATATTTATAATAACACTCCCCCTTGAATGACCATAACATCAAAGAACATGCCTTATTAAAACTTCAGGAAAAACCCCGGTGGGACAAAAGCTGCGAAAGGAAAAAAAGTACATGTACTTTGAAAGTATAAACGCCTCATTAAAACTTCAGGAAGAACCCAGTGGGACAAAAACCTAGTGAAGGAAAAAGAGTACAATATACTTTGAGTATTTAACGCTCCCCCTGATGTCTTAATATCTCGGTGTGTAGATCTTTGAGTCTCCTCATTCCAATTTGACGTAGAAATTTCTTGAAAGTCGTAGCAGGTAATGCCTTAGTGAATAAATGTGGGTATCACTGGGCACGATTTGTTGTATATTAATCTCACCATTGTTTTGAAAGCCATGCGTGTAAAGAACTTTGGAGAAATATGCTTTGTTGGGTCTCGCTGATGTATCAGCCTTTAGGTTGTGCAATACGAGGCGACGATTATCTTCATATAATGTTGTTGTGTTTGAAATAGGAGAAAAAGACCAGAGTCACGAATATGTTGAATCATGGATCTTAACCACATGCACTCCACGCTTGCCTCATGTAGTCTTGGCGTAAGCTACGAATGATTGGAGGAGGTTGCCGCTATGGTTTGCTGCGAATCTCGAGATAGCGTGTGCCTGATTAAATACATATCTGGTGGTCGGGCACATGGGGATCAGAAGGAACCATCTACTTGTCCCGGTATAACCAGTAATTACGGTTTTGGTACTTTAGAATAAAGAGCCCCATATCCTTGTCCATGAAGGTATCTCAACAAATGTTTTACTCCGTTCCTGCCTAAAGAAGTAGGCGAAGGCTATATCTTGCAGCGAAGTTCACTAAAAGGCAATGTCGGCCTTGTACAATTTGCGAAATACGTGTGCTCCGAATTGCACTTAAGTATGGTGCCACGGACGAGGTTTCGTTCTTTAGGGAAGAAATGGGTCTTTATCACTAAGTGATCTTACAATCATAGGGGAGTTAGGGGATGGACTTTGTCCATGTAAAAGCGCTTACCGGGACTTTTTTCGGTATATGTTGATTGATGAGGAGACTGAAAATACCATTTTATGCTCGATACTTGGTAGAGGCAATAATATCTAGTCTTACCTAGATCTCATCAAAATCTTTCTTTAAATAATTATGGGTTCTAGGAGCCCTTCGGGGTCCCTATTAATTTAAATCATCCACATATCTTGCTAAGGTAATCGGCTTGACTTGTTTTCTTGATAAATACACATGAATGATTGAATTATTTACATATCCTTCTCTTGATAAGTATGTATAAACAATTGTACACCACATTCTACGGTGTTTAAGAGTCCATATACAAGGATCGTTACCTTTATTGAATACATACCACGTGGTTTTGAAAATTTTGCTTCGAGCTGATGCAAATCCTTCGAGGATTTTCACTGTATATGTGTCACTATCTATGGATCCATACAAATATCTTTGTGACAACATCCATCAAATGCATTTCTAGTCGCCGAGGCACCATAATGTATTAAATATCTAAAGGTGATTGCATCCCACTAGTGAATATGTCTCCTCATAGTCGATCTCTGCGGGGTCTTTGTGAAAAACCTTGCAACAAAGGCGAGAGCTTTATATCGTGCAATTTCATTATTTTTCATCTCTTTCCCATATAAAGACCCCGCTCCCTCTATATCAACAGGCTTAACATTTTTCGGGTGTTGGAACTGCGGATCAAAAACCCCCTTTTAGCTAAACAATTCGATTCACTCAAATTGCTTCTTTCCATTTTTCCCAATCTTGTCGATTTCGACATTCATTTATAGTTTGTGGCTCACGATCATCGTTATTTTGCATAGCCCACCCTTAGCCACTTGGAAAGAAAAAGCACATTTATATGAAGTATTTCTACGGTCCCATATTCATATAATTTATAGAGATCTGCTATTCATAGGAGATAGTGGTGTTGGATCTGACTACTCTTATGCTTCATTCCTTAACCCTTAATGTATTTGCTTCAGCGAGGAGGCGCGTAATAAATAATAGGCTCTTCGGGAGTAATTTCATCAAAGCGTACTCACGAGGAATAACAACTTATTAGATTTTCTTTTCCTTAGAAAAGAATCTTTAGATCCGATAGGTCTTCCACGTTTCAGACGTGGTTTAGATGTACTAGCAATAGCATTTCACGGGTTCACACAGGTGGAACGGACGGACCAGCATGCTGGTGTGTGCGGCTGGGATATGTGACTTTATCACTTTGTGGTCCGGTGGCTTGTCGTAATTGATGCAAGATCTGTGTAAATGAAAGTTCTTTGAACTTCTAGTTCGATTGTTTAGTGCGGATCGAATGCAACAATGATGGTGTATTCCAAGTAATTTCACACCATTTATTATTAATTGGTTTATCTCCCCCTAATGGCGAGAAAACATATTCATCAAAATGACAATCTGCAAAACGAGCAGTAAAAAGATTCCCTGTTAAAGGCTCAAGGTATTGTATAATCAATGTAGAATGAAAACCTACATAAATGCCCAATCTACGTTGAGGACCCATTTTGGAACGTTGGTTTGGGGGAATAGGGACATAAACTGCACAATAAATAATCTCACGGTAATGAAATATTTGGTTTAGGACCCGAGAGAAACAATTAGGAAAGGGGAAGAAAATCATGATTACCAATAGGACGAAGGCGTGTTAAGTTACGACATGTAGTAGAGCATGCCCCAACGAATAAAGGTAATTTGGTTCTTAAGAGTAATGGTGCAGCAATCCATTGCAAGTAATGCAATGAAGCCATTTAGTCCATTACGGTATGTATGATATAGATATTGAATCTCTATACCCAATGACATGCAATAGTTTTGAAATGCTTTAGAAGAAAATTCACCGGCATTATCCAAACGGATAGTTTTAATGGGATGATCAGGAAAATGTGCTCGGAGTTTGATAATTTGTGCAAGTAAGAGCTAAGTAAGGTTTCGAGTAGAAAGAAGGCAAACATGAGACCAACGAGTTGATGCATCAACCAAAACCATAAAATAACGAAATGGTCCACTAGGTGGATCAATAGGTCCACAAATGTCTCCTTGAATACGTTCGAGGTAAGAGGTGGATCGAATGCGACTTTTAGAAGAAGATTAGTTGATTAACTTCCCTTGGTACAAGCAATACAGGTTGTAATGATTGTGACTCGATATGACCATTGGTCAAGGAATGACCATTAGATTGGTGAAGTATATACGCCTAAGCATAGGGTGCTGGACGGCGTTCATGCCATAAACGATGAGTGGTGGTGCGAACTTCGGGTTCAGAATTGCATAAGATTCAACGCTATTAATGGTGGTGAGATATAAACCACAATCTAGCGATCGCAATTTTTCCAGAATACATTTTTTGCCATCATGATTGGCGTGTGAGGAGAGAAATTCACTAGTTTCATCACTCATTGTTTACAGATGGTATCCATTTCGGTTATCCTTGAAACTAAGCAAGTGCGTTTGGATTGGGTGGGTAAGGGCATCTTGAAGGTGTAGAATAGTGCCACTGGTAAATAATAATTGGCTATCTTGGGGCCAGTTGAGTAAGTTAACGGAATTTGAAATAGTAGTAACATTAGAAGGGGCTAATGTTAATTGGGAGAAAATACTTCTTTCTTTATTAAAATAGAATGAGTTGTAGCACGGTACGCCCGGACAAATATCTCAGGTGATATTGACTCGAGGTGGCAAGTTGGGGTGGCATCCATCGTTAGCACACCTGGACCCACACACACACATATAAGAAAAAGAAAAATAAAGGAATTTGAGAGGTAAGAAAATGAAATGTGTGAAACATTGAAAACTTACGTGGGAAATGGAGTACATAGAAAATAAAGAAAAGAAGCTGTCCCAGTGACATGCCCGTCACCCGATTAAATGGAGATATTTCCATTAAGGGTTCTATAAAATCGAAACATCAAAGTGGGTTAAAGCCATGCCACTATCTACCCATTCTGTCAAAAGAAATTGACTTCAATATCCTTGCCTTTGCCTTTGATTGATGCTTGATAGAGAGTTGACAAATGTTTGGTCGATCTGACAGTGCGGCGACGGCGGGTCGCTCGCATCATAGCAAGCATTATTGTTGGCGTTGAGGATGTTACGGTCGGTGGTTGCACAGTAGTTTGGCGGCTTCCTTTGTTAGATTGCCTTTCTTATTTTGAAGGGACCCGGTGTTCGATATCGAATTATCACCACGGCCCACGCCCTCGACCACCACCACGTCCTCGTCCTTTCCCCCTAGACGGCCCATTTTTGTGCCCTTGTCTATTGCTATGGGGTGAGGCAAAAGTAGCATTTTCTTCAGGAAATGCTTTAGACCCTGTAGGACAAGATTGATGATTTTGAAGCAAAAAGCTCGTTGTTCTTTTCAGCCACAAGGAACGTAAATCAATTTAGAATATTTAACTAATAAACGCTCTATATTCTTTGTTTGAGAACACATGGGGCGTGAAAAGTGTGCTTTTTCGAGCATATCCTCATCAGTGATATGTTCCCCACAAAGCTTTAACTGCGAACTAATCCGAAATAAAGCCGAATTGTATTCGTTAACAGATTTAAAATCTTGAAGCCGCAAATGCAGCCAAACATATCTTGCTTTGGGGAGTATCACTGTTTTCTGGTGGTCATATCGGTCTTTTAAGCGCGGCCCGATGGGTCATTTATTGTAGGTATTCATTCTTGAAACCATCAAGATGATGGCGAAGGAAAATTAAGAAAAAAACTTTGGCGCGATCCTGCAGGGATGCACTATTATTTGCTTGATGGCTTATAAAGTTCGAAGCGTCTAAGCCAATTCAGCATCCAAAATCCAGGATAAGTAGTTGTTGCCAGAAATATCAAGGCGACAAATTCTAATTACCCCATTATTAGACATATTCTGAAAATAATAGAAATAACAAATTAATAAAATTCGGTAAAAAAAAGAATTGTTTAACAAGAATAAATAAATAAATATAGATTAGCTGAAATGCAAAGAAATGACACCATTTTCGGTATTATAATTTTGTAAAAATTCTTGAGGTAGAAGAATTCTTCTAGAATTCAAAAGAGATTGGCAAAATTCATCTAGATTATTGCAAATTTGGAGTCTTCGAAATTCAAAGTGTATGATAATTGAGGTATAATTCTTGAATAAATTCTCTTGAATTCATGTGAAATTGAAAAATGGGTATCAAATGCTTCTGGAAATGATACCATATATAAATAGAAAAAAAAAATCTGGTTGTAGGAGAAATAATGTAGCCATAACAGACTTCAAAAATGTAAATGTTACCAGAATAAAATATCCAAAAATAGACTTCAAATGTTAGATGCCAGTAAAGGACGTATAGGAAAACGTCTTAAAACAAAGTAACAATAAACAGAATTTGGGCTAAAAAAGTCCATATGAGTACACAGGGTGGGATTTGGGCAAATGTTGAGCCAGCATCGACACCGGTAGAGCGTCGTTGATAACGTGTTGTAAATCAAAGATTAGAGAGAAATAAGGAAGAGACAAAGAGAGAATTCGAGAGAGATTAATGATTTCTATTTCTTGTAGTTAAGCACATTTATAAGAACTTTATAATTGTGAAGGCAACACTTTACATAAATGATACGTGTAGTGAAAAGTCAAAGCCGTTACACAATGAATGACATTGTAACAACGAGTCATTATGGTCATTCAAAATCAATATTTATAACAGAATTTTATATATATATATATATATATATATATATATATATATATATATATATATATATATATATA
This sequence comes from Tetrastigma voinierianum, assembly GCA_016808115.1. Classification (NCBI taxonomy): domain Eukaryota; kingdom Viridiplantae; phylum Streptophyta; class Magnoliopsida; order Vitales; family Vitaceae; genus Tetrastigma; species Tetrastigma voinierianum. The sequence continues at coordinate 199,821 of JAEQBH010004640.1, forward strand.
TATAAATAAGTTCATATTTCTAATAATGGCAAACATTAAAAAAAAACCATTCTTTATTTTTATTCTTTAACATTTTAATATCCTGAAATAATTCAAAAATGAAAAACCATAAAAAAAATAAGGCCACAAAGTTTCTATCACCAAACTTTTACAGCTTAATAATGCCACCACTATGCTAAAAGAAACATAAATATCAAATTAAATTAGAGATTATTGAGGGACATAGTCAATCTAATAAGGCCAAACAACAAAATCAATGATGAGTGTCCACAAATCATCATCAGAGTTGTAGAAATCTTTCTACAATCCTGAAACTCATTTGATTTCAGAATGACAAAGAAGTGACGATTGAACAATATGCATCCATTCAAACAATTCTTCCAATAGAAGTAAGGACAAAAAGGAAAAAGAGACGAAAAGAAATTTTTAAAGAAAAGCTGATTCCATAACGTTGAAAATAGAAATAAACCTAAAATTTGATAATTCAATAAATAAAAAAGGCCAAAATGGGGAAACCGTTCGAAAAATCAAATCTTTTGACTCTGTAATTAATTTTAGAGAAATAAAATGAGTTTCCAAGAAAATTGGATTCTGAATATTCAACAGAGAAATGCTCGCTTTAGGCAATCGAAATTCAAATAAATGAAATGTACTATTTTCCTGAAACGATATTATTAAAATCTATTAATGGTAACCCTTAACTAAAGAGAGAGAGAGGGAAAAAAAAAAGAAGGGAAGCGTCAAAGTGGAGACTTAAATGCTGCATTTTGATTACGTTATTGAAAAAAAAGGATTATGCTCATATATGAAGTCTTAGGAATTGATTTATTAGACACTTAGTTTAAAATATAAATTACAATTTTCAAATCTTCATCTTATAAAAACTCAAATAGTGAATAATTAATAAGTATACATTCTACCACGATTGTAACTTAAATTTGAAAACGCGTACCATCTTTAACGAGCAGCAAAACAATCGAAGTTCAAAATTTGAAAGAATAAAATAGTAGGCAGTGGTAGGTGGAAGGAAATGAAGGGGCGTCTAAAAATGTGGACCATCTTCCATAACTAGGGGTATTTGCGTAAAAATACATGAATAGAGCACATCGGTTCCCGCATTAGCTAATTAAATGCTTCCATAACCAGGGATGAAAAACCTAAAAAAGAAAACCCATTTTCCTGAAACCGATAATGTAATAAACATATTTAAGAAACTCATTGATCCAATTTTCATGATTGGCATTAGCCTTAACCAAATAAAAATAATAATAAAAAGAAAATATGATTGAAATCTGTGAACCATATCACTCATGTCAATAAAATAAAATTCCATGATTAAAATAATTGTATAGACTTGGATAAACTAGGATTCCATGATTCAATATGTGGCGCCCCATTCCCAGGGGTCCGGATTGATTACCGTCGACATTGAAGAACCACGGATGTCGGGGTCAGATGCCACTCCATGAGTCTCCTTTCAAAGACTGATTTAACAAAAATCGGACATGGTCTCCTTTGTATGGAGCTCTACCCGAAATACAACACGTATAATTTCACGGCTTTATTCACGATGTTGATACCGACGGTAGCGGCAGGGTCGCGCCATGAGTAAAAATGGCCCACGTCGGACCCATACATCAATACTGTAAAATATACTTAACTATATTAATGGTTTTCAAGAGTTACATCGGTATTGAAACATATGTCAGTGATTCTGTGCATGTTTAAATGTGTGTCGAAACCACATCGTGGGCTTTTTGTTATCTCAGCGACCTCTAGTGAGTGTCTCGTCTCCATGAACACTCACGAAATAATTTTTGACAATTGGCTTGATCTGATAATCTCTCACCATGGGTTGCACTCCTCACTAAATTCTTTCATCTGATAACAAAAAAACCGCAACCTTAGCGCATTAATTGAATTCCATGATTCTGCTCGGATACGCATGCCCAATCCGTGTTTGAGTCCTCACCCGGAACTCCCTCACATGTTTATACCATTTATGAAAATGGTTTCCAAACAAAATATTTGTTTTAATTATGGGCAACCCTCCGATATAAATACGTTGGACAATCTCAGAGATGAATTTGTTAGGTAACTCTCACGAAGCAATTCATGGGCCCCTCAGACGTGGTGTTGGACAATCTTCACTCCTGATTCTTAGGACAACTTTTCAGATAAAATTATTGTGGGCCCAGGAAATTTCAAATTTTGGAACAAGGGCAAATCGTATTTGGTCAAAAATCCGAAAATTATTCTCTGAATCTCGGATGATGAAACGGATTTCACAGTTGAAATCATCTCGCGAAATCTAGATAGCACGTCGAATTTTGTCGGTCGAGGCAGTCGGAGTTTACGTTTTCGAGGCATCGCATTCGGGTGCCATAAAAGGATATTCGATGTGACCAAATCACATATATAACTGCATCTGCACTCATGTGCCATAAGTGGAATGAGTAGAGAAATGATGGAAATGGACCGGTCGAGATAGTCTTGGAGTGTCAGCGAGAGAAAAAGAAGGGCGTGAGTAATCGTTAATGGAAAGTTTAAATGATAATAGGACAAAGTCCAAGGTGCCGTCTCCTACAACTAAAGGGTAAAGAAAAATGTGAAGGGGAGGCTACAGAGAGTTGATAGGTTTTTAAGAGAGGCCAGCCTTCTCTCTAGATTTACGGGCGATCGGACCGTCGAAATCCTTCGGTAGAAGGAAGCTGGCTACTACTGCAGAGAGGCTGGTGGCTAGATTTTAAGGGAGTTTCGACAAAACTCAGAGGAAGGGTTTCTTCCTACTTGGGTTTTTCACAACTTTGTTTAAGATGTATTTATAATGTTTGAGTTGAATGAGGCGTGAGGCAGTTTGATCGATTCCAAAACTTGGAGCAGGGTGGAAAAATTTAGAAACCCATGTGAACCGTATTATTTATACCAAACCCACGAGTTGCTAGTTTGTGCATTTATGTGTTAATGTATGTTTTGATGTGTATAAGGCCGAGAATGGCCATGAGAATTAGTCTTAAAGAGTGAGTAGATGATTGGATGAATGGATGCGGCTTGATAAGCTTCGAGGGTTTCTAACGTTCCTTATGGCTGATGACATCAATTTTTGTGTGAAAACGTGTTTGGTCGAGTAATTCAAGTTGAATTGCTCGTGTTTGATAATTAGCCGCAGCGAGCTGGTACGATGTAATGGATTGTGAAATTACATGACATGTTTGTGTGATTTAAGCGTGAATATATGCATGAATATTTACATGTGTTATATAATTGTATTGAAAGTGGCATCATGCATTCCATATGCAGGGCACCCTAGAGCGATAAGGGTGAGTGCATGAGATGGTTTAGAGAGTGGTTTCGGAGGAGTTGACTAATAATAATTATCGGAGGGTAGTCATATAAAATATCAATCGTCGGTCGACCCAATTGATATACGCCGAGGTAGTCCTTCAAATATAACATCGGAGGCGGTCCACTAAGATAGTCCACAAATAAAAACAAATATCTTGTTGAAAATAATGTTTCTCATACGTGGCTTTGGCGTTTTAGTTGTGTATGCTGCTGTGAATGTTTCATTTTAATATATGTTGTATAAATATTTATTAACTCTTGAAACTATTGGATATAGTTTTGATATATTGTGATGGTATTGTATTATGGGCCCATTAGCCGTTTACTCATGGATTGTTATATTGGATTGTTGGGACGGCGGGTTATATCACGAGGTTATGTATCCGGGTAGAGCTCCCACGTCTGAAAGGAGACTACTGCCGATTTTTGGAATAATCATCGGGTCACGAGCATTCACCAGTGTTCCATGTAGTTGTGGTGTCAAACGGACCCAGGGTTTTAGTCACAATTATTTTTTTATAATTTTGTTTTTACAAAGAATTCATCTTTGGACAACCCTCCCAGTTTTTATTTGTCATGCATTCTACTACCATTCTAGGATACTTTGGGTGCATATGAAATGCATTATGTCATTTCCAAACAATTCATGTTAATATATTAAGCATGCATATATTAACAAAAATCATCACACGACAACATGTTATTTATCATAAGCAATAACACAAAATCGGCTCACATGGGCCAATAAGAAAAACATCAAACCAGTTTGATACGACCTTTATCCCGGAAATCATCTAAATCACGTAAATAGGACCACCGAAGGCGACCTCAAACTGACACAATTTGTTCAAGCTGCCAGGATTTCAAATATGGGTCCTACTGGGACCCAGAAAACTCACGACCATTTAGGCCCCAAACCTCGAACAATCAAACCATTAACAAGGTTCTTAAATGGGGATGCCAATCAGAGGTAAGGAGCCCCACCTCCCGGAGTTGTCGAAACTCCACAAAAATGGAATGTCCATACGTGTATACGACAAATGACTTTGTATATGACCATTCGGGAACCAATGAATTAGGGCGATCGGAAAATCTAGAAGTTGGACCTCTCTCTCTAAAATCTGTTTCTCCCCTCCACTACCGAATTCCAACCCAAAAAAGGAGAAGATGCTCTTTTTTTGTTTTCATTTTATTCCCTTTTTGTCCTCATTGCCACATGTCAACCTTCCATTGGTTGACTTGGATTACCTTATCCGGTGGATTTCTATTCGAGGAGATGCACCACATGTCTCATGGGCCCACCAACTCTGTTTGACCAGGTTACGCACATGAAAGCGTGGCACCTATGGTGCCATGACCTTTCAGACCCGAGCCAACGTTGGGCGGCCGTCTGATTGCCGACTAGCGCTCATGAAGCGACGAGGCGACCTTTGTATTAAACCACGCGAGAACCCACGGGCGGTGGAGTCTGGCTCAGATGCGGGATCGAACCCCAGTGGAGCCATCTCACGACATATGGGAAATTTGTTATGGAAAATAAATAATGATATTTATCACGAATTTCCTAATTTAAATCATTTATTTGGAAGAATAATCTTTAATAAGGAAAAACGATATATTATCCTTAAAAGGATGAATCCTTGATAGGAAAAACATCTTTTATCCATAAGGATAATCCTTAATAAGGAAAAGCAGATATTCCTTCTAAAATAAGAGCAGAATTTTGGGAGCAGAACCATAAATTAGGAAGATCCCCACAGAAAAAGGTATGCAATTTCAACTATTTCAACCTCCTTCTTCTTTCTCTCCATATTGCTGACTTAATCATTGGAGAAGCGGCCGGCCCACCATCGCCGGATCGCCCTTTTTGCAGGTTCACATTGTGCAGCCGATGCCCCAGAGATCAGACGAACAAAATTGGTTCTTACAATTGGCGCGATGCAGTGGAATCGAACAAAAAAAGGGTTTGTAACGATTGGCGACTTGGCTCCAGCGGTACGTCTAGTAGCCCTGCGTCATCACGGGCTCAGGTCGATCCCCCATTTCACATCGATTAGGTAGAGGCCGATCCTGTTGTCATGCAACCCAGTATTGTCCTTTGGTGATTCTTCGTGGCGTCAAACATGGAAAGGAAGAGGAACAAGCAAGAAAAGATGAAGGAGTTGCAAGGGTATTGAAGGCTCACGGTTGAATAATGACCAGTGCGAGACTGGTCGGGAGAAAACTTCGAACACGGAAGAGGTATTATCGATAAAGCTTTCTTTAAGCATTCTCTATCAATGCGCATTAGCCCGCTTGGCAGGATGGATCAATAAAATGACCTATCCAGGCCCGGTATATAACATCCCCTAGCTGGGTCCAACATTAAAAGCCCGAATTGGCGCGTTAAAATGACATGTCCAGGCCAGTACCAGTGCCCTCAGCAGGGTCGGCAAAGCGATCGACAAATATGTGACCTTGACAACATCTGTCGATCCTTAAAAGCGATGGGCGTGGTAAATGACCCTATCAGGTCGATTATGATCTTTCAGCAACCGCGAAAGCGGGATGGCGCTAAATACTTTATGGCGTAACTAATCTTTCGGCCAGGCTTCAGTTAAAGTCACGGATGGTGATAAATGCCTATCAGGCCGTGGCTAATGCCCAGAGTGGCCCGATACAAGTCAGATGAAGCTATTGCCTGTCACGGCCCGACATGGTGGATGGCGGTTCATTACTAAGTGCGGAAATGTCACTGCTCAGGCTTTGGTATGGTTGGTCGCTATTTGGTTCATTGTCACGGACTTACGTCTTGGTAGCCATATCTGTCGGACTTACGGCTCATCTTGGTTTGACACATCACTTAATGCCAGGAGACCACGAATAAGCCGTCTGACACTTTCAAAAGACCAGACTTGTGGCTCCAAGCAGTTTAGCACTTTCTTAATACCAGACTTGACCAGCCATGCGGCGCTTTCTTAATGTCGAGACTTGGGCTGCTTAGATGCGGCGATTTAAAAGCCGTCGACACTTCTTTAATGTCGGACTTAGGCCGCGGGTCGACGCTGCATGTGCGGGCTTGTGCAGTAGTGCGGCAGATTTCTAAAAGTCGTATGACACTCTTAATGCCCACGGACTTTGATAAAGCCATGATACTTTCTTAATGTCGAGACTTCCGACTCTGGCCGATGCAGCTTTCTTAATAAGCGACTTCTCGCTCCTAAGTCGTTTGGCACTTTCAAAGACTGAGCGTGGCTCAAGCGTGCTAACTTAAAGACCATACTTTAGACTCTTAGCCGGGAGGTAGCATGTTTCTTTCTAACGATGGCCTCATTTGTGCATTCTTTCTCTTCGCCCGCGGGGCGACACGGCGAGTCTTGTTCCCTCAAAGGTGTGTTGTCAGATTTGTGAAGCTAACAAAGGCGCCGGCGATCTCGGGTGGCGGGCCAGCTTGGGAGGCTTTAGAGACCGAGCTTCAAAAAGTCGTAGGCAAAATGTTCACCCCGGCGACCTCTCACGGCCTTGGGACGGAGGTGGCGGGGCTATGTGGGAAAGGGCTGGATGTGGTGCCCATTTCAGGGAGCACTAGTTGACAACCGTGAATACTCGTGGATGTCGGTGGCAGGCACCATTCCGCAAATCAGGCGAGTCCTCTTTGTGCAGCTCTGGCTGTCCCAACATTTACAACGACCTGGGGTCCATCTTGATCGTGGTCACTTGGGCCAGTATGCATCAGCCTCACAAAAATATATATCAACTATATTACATGGTTCAAGAGTTAATAAATCACTCTGCTTCAAACATATATTAAGAATTTAAATTCTAATACATGTTATATACAAAATAGTACCAAAGCCACAATCGACTTTCTTAAAATCTTTGCCTCAGTGAAAAACATGATACTCTTATCACTCTATACACAGAAATAGTGATCCCTAAAGGCAGGTGACAATACTTAGTAATTTCCTACATGGGTTACTCCCGCCTAAGTGCCTGTCATGGCAAAAAAACACACTTAAGCAACTACATGATCTACTTGAATGTCTACGTACCCGATCCCATGTCTCGAGGTCCTCACTAGACTCCCTCATTTTCTAGAAACAGTGGGTGAGACCTGGTATAGATGAAGAACAGTTGCCATAGAAACACACATGGTTGGACATTCTCATGGACTCACCTCCAGAGGCGGGTGCTTTGGATCATTTTCCAGAAACAGTCATGGGTCCGCCTCAGAGATGTTTGTTGGACCACTCTCCAAGACAATTCTTCAGAAAATCTTCCTTGAAATTCCTTTCACAACCGTTTTCATCTTTCTTTCAATTTCTTTAATGTCATGTACTCACACCTACCTTCTAGGGTGCCTCGGTGCATATGGAATGCATTATGCCAATTCCAACTAATTCATGCTAATATACTTTACATGCATATATTAACACAATTAATTCGCAAAAATCATGTTATTCAATTTACAACAATAACATCAAAATTAGCTCACATGGGCTAGTGTAAAATCAAACAATTCATTTTTGAATCGCAACACAAAAATCACGTGAAACGGTGAAACCCTGGTCGGCCTTGTTCACGGCCTAAGTAGGGATTTCTTCACTTTCGATTAAAGGTTTTGAGAATGAAAACTCTGACCATTCGAGGACTCAATAAATCCCCATCCATAAAATGGTTCTTAAAGCAAAAATAAACCAAGTGAGGAAAATTCCTACCTCTTGGATGTCGAGAATCCATAAAATCGGTGTTCACCACGTAGCCGCTTGTAGTCATCGACTTTGCTTCTTGGCTCGGCGAGCGGTCAGAACACCGGGAAACCTCTAGAAAGCTCTTTCTCTGTAAAGCATAGTTTGGCCCTCTCACGCACGTTTTGCTTTCAGAAGAAGACTATTTCTTTTGTCTTATTCACCTAAACTTTTCCAATAATTCCATCCTTGTCCCTTCATTTAACTATTTGACACATGGTTTAATCTAAGCCATTCATCTCCATCATCTCACTAATCATGCAACATGTGTCACATGAGTACATGCTTGTCTGCGGTGACTTTTGTCGCATCACATGTCCACAAGTCATTTGCGGCACCCGCGATGTGGCCTTAAAACCCGTGTCGATTGACTACCCGTCCCGACGTGAGCGGCTGTTGAATGTCGGGTGACCGGGCATCTCCGCGAGAAAATCGGGCGGGGAGTGCAGCATGCGGGGGCTCTGCGATACAACACATATTATGGCACGTCCCCGATCGACATCAATCCGTGATGTCATATCGGTAAAAGCGACGGAATTTATACCACAACACTCATCCTCGATATAAACCAAGCCCATATCCAATAGTTTCAAAGAGTTCAAAGTTACTCTTATATAACATATATTAAAATACTAAATTCTAATACATGTAAAACCATCAAAAAATTAAAACTTTCTTCTAAAACTTCGATCTCTGGGATGGTATGCTCCTCATACGCTCCCTTGCACGCCAAATAATATCCACGACGGGTGAGCTAATGCTTTTCATTAGTGGAATCACCACAAGTGGGCTACTCTCCACCTAAGTGCATATGCGATGCTCCGATGAAAACATACATTCAAGTGAATGTGTGATCCACACACTTGAATGTCTAACTAGTAGTCTCTCATATCACGAATCCTCCCCCGACTCCCTCGCCTGCACAAGCCGCATGTAAGAACCTTAGTTTTTATTTATTTGTGGACAACCCTCCGATGTATATATATCAATTGGGCCGTCTCCGACGATTGATATTATGTATGGACTACCCTCCGATGTAAATCAATTGGGCCGACTCCGACGATTGATAATTTATTTGGACTACCCTCCGATATATTCATTATTTTTAGACGACCCTCAGGCAATTCTCTCGAATACCTCATGCACTCACTTCATCGTCCTAAGTTTGCCCCTAGTGCTATGGAATGCATGATGCCAATTCCATTTCAATTCTATAACACATGCAAATATATAATCATGCATATATTCACATAATTTAAATCACACAAATATATATATTCCTGTCAGTACATCAAAATTAGCTCCGTGGGCTAATGATGCTTGCATGAGCAACTTCGATTTGAATTACTCGACCAAACACATTGATACTAAAATTGTGCATGAACCTTCCATTCTCGGAATGAGTGAAACTCTCGATTACTATTCCCAGCAAATCACCAATTATCGGTTCATAATGAACCCCGAATTTCCACGACCATTTAGGCCTCATACACACATCAAAATACTTGCATTAACACATAAATGCTGATAACTGGCTTAATTCAGTCGTGGATAGTCACCGGGCTACCATTTGGGTTTCAAAAGTATAGTGGAGATCCCAGATTTGGGACCGATCAAACTTTGACCCCTCACGGCCTCATTCAAACATTAACAAAGCACTTAAATAAAGAATAAAAACACAGTAGGGAGAAACCCACCTCACGGGAGTTGTCAAACTCCTTAAATATGGTGCCCACGCGTGAACCTCTCACGCGTAAGACGGCTTTTCCTTACCGTCAGACGAATTAGACGGTCGGATTTGCGGGAAACTTAGAGAATCCTAACCTTCTCATTCTAAAACTCCAATTCCAGCTGACCCTTTGTAATTTTCCTCTCCTCTCTCCACGTTTTCTCCCCTTTTTGCATTTGAAGACCAAAGCCTTGCAACAAACAATTCAAAAATGACATTTATGTCATTTTCTTTTCCCGATTTGACTTTTCGACACTATCTCGATTCGTCCATTTTGATCTTTCTCTACTACATTACCGCAGCACGTAGTGCGTGTTATATGTGACAACGTGTCGAGAAAATCGTTTGACTTGCCGGCAGTGCGCAAAAAACTCAGAAGCTGTCGAATTCGGCCAGTGGCCCAGTGGTAACGAACACTTTGGATAATTCAGCGTTGAAATCCCAGTTTTAGATCATCAAGATCTAGAGAATAAGTGCGGATTTTTAAATTACGATTTTCATTTTTTCAGAAATTGAAATTTGACGGGGTCTTACATTCTCCCACTCTTGAATTTAGATCCCGAGAATTCTAGACAACCACAATCACTCACACCGCATGCAACGTGCACTCTACCATGCGTAATAAGCTAGTCATTTAAATATTAACGACTAAACTATGTACCTTCATCCCTAAGCAGAGAAGGGATAGGTGGCGCGCGCTCGTGTCCTCGCTCCCGTTGACTCCTCACTACATAGTGCCGCTACCACTTGGCACTCGCTAGCCTCACGGTCGTCTTGCGTCATAAAACGATCACGGTATCCAAATATCGTTCCTCTCGGTCCATCGGTGTCAACCTCGATCGTCGATCCCGCACATGGTACCGGATGCGGGTATGCCGGGAGCGGTGGGTAAATGCGATATGGATACACAGTAAATGTGGAAGCGATAAGTCGGCAGGTACCCTGTATCTCAGGTGATGAATCTCGATAACTTCCGCGCTTGCGAACCCCAACCCCTCTCTCTTAGGCATCACTGGCGAAAATGTGATCCCGACCTCAGTCTAATGATTGACGTCGTACATCACGCCTTAAACTCTTGCGTCGGCTCGACCCGGGTGAGAAGGCGTTCTATCCAAGCTCACACTCGGAGGTGTCTCTAATCGGTCGGGACCCGATTGATGGAGGTCTACTCCCTTTCCGGTCCAACCTGATGGTGGCACGCATGGCCTCCCCAATGTCTGTTGATTCTACTCATCTGATTGCCATTTGTATACTCGCGATAAGCGTTGTTGTGAGCAAATTCCACTAGGGCAAATGCTTCTCCATATGATCGGGACGCATGCAGTGCATGTCTCTAATACTGTATAGTCCTCTCATGCGACCATGCGTACGAGGATGGGCAGTTGTACTCATGGTCGTAGATGTGCCCATAGCCTTTTGGAAACTCTTTAAAGGTCGCCGATAACCGAGGGTCCTATCAGGTACTATGGATCTAGGTACCCCATGTATGGGACTATCTCTCGAATATCTGACCGGCGAGAGTCTATCCAGGCGAAGGTCATCGCCACGGCTAGAAAATGTCTGCGGAGCCGTGGCTGGGTCCACTATCACCATACCGCGTCCAGCTGCCTGCAGGCGTCCATGACAAGTGGGTCACAAAGTCCATCGTGACGTGCTCCCACTTCCACTCGGCTACCTCTAATGGTGGGGTGGCCACCGGTGGCTTACGGTGTTCGAGCTGCTGGCGACACGGTGAGTTATCGTCGAGCAAGTCCCCATGTCTCTTCATTTCGCTCCGGTAATGCGGCGGCGAAGATCGATACATCTGTGCTGAATACCACGGCAAATTGAGGAAGCGATGAGATCTCACATCTAAAATCGATCAAGCGGGAACCATACGGGTCCCCTATATCGAAGACTACCATCTGCGTGGACGGTCCAACCCTCGTCACGCGGTACTGGCTACGTACGGTCGCGATGGACATTATCTCTGCGTCTTGCCGCGGGACTCAATAACCCTACTCAGCGAGGCGGTGTAGCCCGCTAAACTCCCGACATACCACGAATGCGTTGCGTTATGCGTATGGCGCCACGGTCTCGAGCATTTTCCACTCTCGGCTATACTAGCCAGCGGCTCCTCGTGACTTAGGCGAGTGCATCGGCCACCATTTGCCTTACCCGGGATGGTAATGCAAGTGAAGTGCGTAATCCTCTAAGAACGCGCTTCATCCTGTCTGGATTGCCTCGTGTTGAGGTCCCCCCTTTGCGTAAAACTATGCCGGACTTTTGTAGTGCAGCGGTACACCTCGAACTCCCTCGTAGGTATGGGTAGTGGCGCCGAGTCTTCGGCGAGACTACGACCGCCAGGCTCCCGTGTCTGTGGGGTAGACCACGCTCATGATTCTTCAAGCGACCCCGGGAACCATAGGCTACTGCACTCTCACGGGACTGCATCAAAACACATCGGTCAGGCTAGGTACATCATAATACAGGTGTACCCACGTCCCCCGATGGGGACTATCAGAGATAGGGTGAAGTAAGTCTCTTGACTCACGAAATGCCTCTCACATCGGTCTTCCCAATCAAACTTGACCTCATTCCGGGTCAACCTTGTCATAGATCTGCTGTCAGGAGAAATCCTCAATGAATCTCTGGCCAGTACCCGGCCCGATCGAAACTACGTATCTCGGCCCGACTTGGTCTCGGCTTCATTCACAGCGCCCAACCTTTTACGGGTCAGCGACACGCGATGTTGACACCACGTGTCCCGAGAATCTCTGCGCCTCGATGGCCCAAAACTACGCACTTGCGAACTTAGCGTAAAGGCGATGGTCTCTCAAACCGCGTAACCGCAAATCTCAGAGTGATACTCATGCTCCTCGGGGCGGGGTAGGTCAAATGTCATCCACGAAGACCACGACAACTAATCTAGAGGGTTGGAACCTATGCATGAGATCCATGAATGTTGTTGGCGCATTACGTCCAATCGAGAGGCATCACCCAGTAAACTCAAAGTTCCCATAGCATCCTATGACGTCTTGGGGATATCGGTCTCCACAACCCTCGGTTGATGGTAACCGGTCACGAAGGTCTATCTTGGAGTAGACTCGCTCACCTGGCGAACAATCAATCCTCGGTGTGGTGTCGATTCTTGGTGCCTTTGTTCATTGTCTGTAGTTAATGCACGATTCGAAGGTCCCACGTCCTTCTTCTTGCCGGCCCGTGGTGAAGTTCTCGGTCCTAATAGACCCACTTGTCCCGGTATGCGTGGCTGGACTCGAGGTTCTGCGGCTTCGGCCAGGTGCCCATCTATCTTGTGAGTCACTTAGAGATGGGGCGAAATAGAGGTGTAACTTGTTACTGAAGTCTACATCCCTATGCAGAGGCAATCCGGTAGCTCATCAGAAAAAATCACGTACTAGCAAGCTACTCGAGGTAGGTGCAGTCAGATCTCACCTGCTCCTCTGAGATCCAAAGGCCAGCCCAGCCAACCAGCTAACGTCCCATTCCCCCGAATACCACACGAGTGCAGATCCTGCGTGTAGGCGGTGGCTCTCACGCGTGGCGGTATGCGTAGATGTCTGACCTTATGGTGCCCTTGATCCATCCCCGAGATGAAGCGCCGAGACTGCGACATGTCCATGATCCTCGGGTCCAGTGAGTAGAATCCCCGAGATCTCCAACTGCGACCGACATATCATTCGATTCTCGCCTATTCCTTGGAGAACTCACGTACAAAGCTTCTCTAAGGTCTCAACCTCTAAGCGAGCTACATCATAACTATCACGTGATAAATGAATGTGGGCACCGAGAATCAAATAATACTCTTGCCTGTAGAAGCAAAAATGTACCTGTGGCGGGATCTCTTACGACTCGCTGCGGTGTGATGGCGATAGACACACCCACGGACCCTGATGTCCACTGCCTTTGGGCCTAGATCCTCTGCCCCCACCCGGCCCATTCTGGACACACTGAAATGTGGTTGCCGGGTGTAGCTCCACTGAGCCGGGGCGCTCCTCACGGCTTGTGCAGTCTTTGATGGGCCGTCTTTACGTATCCTCTCTTATCCGCTGCGGGCGGGTTTGTGGCGCTGACCACGGGATCACACATCTACGGGGTGGCAATCCCTACGTGGTGGCGGCCAGTGGTATACGCGCTGCACGACTAGGCAACTCTCATGCGTCCACGACGGGATGAAGCAAATACGAAACCCTACGTGAAGCTGAGCTCTACGCCTCTTTCACGACTAGAAAGAGGCCGACTCTCTTCCTCTTTGCTACTAACACTCGCATCCAGGAGCCTTAGACATCCTCATCTCTCTATGGTTAAAATTTGACCCGACCATGAGTCCATATCCTATAGGCGAAGTCCTTACAATCCCGTCCGAATGGACAACTTTGTTCATTCTCAAACTCCTAACCTCAGCCATGTCTCAAGGCCACGTAATCATCAAGAAACTCCGCTAGCTCAGGAACCTAGCCACATAATCCATCGCTCATCATCACTCCCCCGCTTCAACTCTGTGAACTCGCCTTCGCATGCCTCGTAGTATCCGGAAAGTACACCTACTTAACAAATTCTCGAAACTCTACCCACGCCACACTCTAAGTCTCTGTGGTGTCCGCCCATTTCCACCATACCCGGCCTCACCCCTCTAAATCTGAACGTAGCTAACCCGATCCCGTCGCGCTTGAGTGGAATTCCACGGCCTCTAATACCTTCCTCGATTCAGATGAACCAATGGTCTCTACACCATCTGACATCTCCTCCCTTGTGAATGCTCCGAGGATGACGCGCCCTAAACCTCCGGAGGTTAATAGACCTCCCGACTCACCTACTATACCAGCTCGTGCCATGTGCAAGGCCGCAGACCTACAACTCCTACAAAGGCCTCGCCGATCAAACACCGTGGTCGGGTCAAATGTCTGGTGGTGCCTCGACCAAAGACCCGTGGATCTCGCCTCCCACGCCCGCCCTCGACTAACCATCTCACTGTTCAAATGGCAAGTTAATTACAATGCAAGATTCCTAGTGCATAAACGCGTACCTCGAGACACACTAATCATACTCGTATCATATTAGCCATATTCTATAAACCCTACATTTACAAAGCATGTGGGACAATCATTTCACATGTTAATCATTTTTTTTTTTTTAACATCAAAAATTTTATTTTTGAAAATTTCATTGTTCCAAAATTTTGTCTCATTTTATTTGATTTTATTTTATTTAATTAAATTTTTTTTTCCAACCACTGGAAAATAAAATATATATATTTATTTATTTATCTTCTTGAACACTCAAATAAATTTATAAAAATTTATTTTATTCATTTTCTTTAGTTTTTCACACTATAAAACCTTAGAAAATGATTTTCTTCTCCTCATTTTTTTTTCATTTAATTTGAACATTTGTCCAAAATTTTCTCAAAACCTCAAGACCTAACACTAATCCTAGTGTTCAACCTTAAAATTTTTATTTAATTTTCCAATAAACCAAATAAAATTTATTTTATTCGTTCTCTTTTTCGAGTTTACATGCGTAAAAATCCCAAAATCTCTAACACATCAATATGCTAATCAAGTAAGCACACAATCACTCTGACACACTTGAACATGGTATACACACCATTCATCAAACAACCACATGATCACACATGTTATAAACATCAATCACACAATCACATGATCACAATCAAAACACATGCAGTGTTCTAATTATTTTTTTTTCCCGTCCCTTCCTAGGTAATCTCATACCTAAACCTACATCGAATCACCCAATTGGTGATGGCTACCCAACCCCGAGCTCCCTAGGTATTCGTATACCTAAGATCTGATACCAATTTTTTGTGGCGCTGGCGGGGTGTCGGTTGACCTAAAGTCGGCCGCGGGCTTACTAAACGAATGTCGGGTGGCCAGGAACGTCTCGCGAAAATCGAGTAGAGTACCGGCACATGCGGGAGTTACGCGAAATCTGGCGCTGTAATATAACTGTCCCGATCAACATCAATCACATGATATCTATGTCCCGAGTAAAAAGCGGCCTCTTGGGCCTTTTCTGACACTCATCATCAATACCAAACCAAGCCCATATCGATAGTTTCCAAGAGTTCAAAGTTACTCTTATACAACATATATTAAAATACTAGAATTCTAATACATGTAAAACCATCAAAGCCACATTCCGGCTTTCTTCTAAAACTCAATTTCTAGGATGAGCCGTCTCCTCACACGCTCCCTGTACCTGTAAAATAATATCCCTCGACAGGGTGAGCTAATGCTTAGTAATGGAATCACACAAAGTAGACTCTCTCCCACGCTAAGTGTATACGTGCTCCAGCTGAAACATACATTCAAGTAAATGTGTGATCCTACTTGAATGTCAAACTAATCATCTCACCATCAGATACTCCCAGCTCTCACTGAAGCACGTGAGAGCAGTTTTTTATTTGTTTATAGACTGACCCTCCGTCATATATATATAAATTTGATTGTCTCCAAAGCCGTTGCGTATTAATAATATGGACTACACTCCCGATGTATACTCCAGATTAGAAGGTGCTCAGCGATTGATAATTTATTTGGACTACCCTCAGGTATATTCATTATTTTAGGCTGACCTAGAACCATTCTCTCGAGAATTACCTCATGCATTCACTCTATCGTCCCAGGGGATACTTTGTGCATATGGAATGCGTGATCTGGAGTTTCCATTCGATTCTATAACACATGTAAATATATAATCATGCATATATTGCATAATTTAAATCACACAAACATGTGTACTTAATTCACCATCAATTATGAAATTGGCCTCCACGATCTCATTTAATAATTAAACCATATTCAACTTCGATTTGAGGTACTCAACCAAACACATTGTTCCACAAAGGTGGCTGTGAACACTATTCTCGGGAATAGTGAAACCCTCGATTCTTATTCGACAAATCACCCGATCATCCGGTTTACTTAATGAATCGTGCAAATACCATTTAGGCCTCTTACATCAAAGCACGCATTAACATAAACTGCACATTAACAACCAATTGATTATGAATAAGTCACGACGGGCTGCACCATTTGGGTTTAAAAAGTATAACAATTGAGTCCCAGATTGGGACCGATCAAAAGCCGCCGGCCCCTCACGGCCTCATTCAACTCAAACATTAACAAAGTACTTAAATAAGGAGAATAAAACCCAAGTATGGAGAAACCTACCTGCTTGAGGGTTTGTCTAAACTCCTTAAATATGGTACCCACGCGTAGACCTCTCGGCGTAGAAGCGTGACTTTCCTTCTCGTCAGGCAATTAGAAGCGATAGTTCAGGAAACTTAGAGAGAAGTCTAACCTTCTCACTCTAAAACTCCATTCCAGCAGCCACTGTAATTTTTCCTCTCCTCTCTCACGTTTCTACCTTTTGCATTTGAAAGACGAAGCGCTATTCACTGTTTGTCTTTTCCAAGCTCATGATTAAGCCCGGCATTTATGTCGTGCTTTCCCAGTTTGACCTTTCGACACTATCACCGATTAGTCCATTTTGATCATTTCTCTACTCATGCCACTTATGGCACATGAGTACGTGTTATATGTGACTTTAAATCGTGCTCGAAAAATTGTTTCACGGCACGGCTTAGCGATGCCACCGAAAAACGTGCCAACTCGGTATCTCGAGAAGAACAAACGAAATTAGTGCTAGTAACTAGATTTTGCAAGACAATTAAGCGGGTAAATCCGTTTCGTCATCGAGATCTAGATAAATTAGGATTTTTGCAATTAGATTTTACCCTTTTAAAATTAGAATTTCTCGGGTCTTCTTTGCATGATAAGTCTCTGCGAAAAAGCATTAAAATTCCATTGTCTCGGGCCAGTGAGATTGGCGTGGTAGCTAGATTTCGAACGATTCCAACGGTGAAATTATTCGTTATCCGAGATCTAGAAAAAATTTCGGTTTTGACCGAAGTACCATTTACCGCTTTGGAAAGAGTGAATTTTCTCGGTTTCTGAGACCAGCTCACGAAACCCTAGACAACATTTCCTTGGTGCTCTCGTTAGTACAAACCTAACCTCTCGTTGTCATTTCTTTGCTTTGCCTGTCAAGTTGCTATTTGGTTTTATTTTAGTTGATTCGGAAAAGAAGTAGGGTGATTTTTGATCATTTTTGGCTTGACATCACCTCTCCACATTTCTTTTTTCCTATTTTCTCTCTCATTTAAATCGTCTTTCCTTACAAATCTGGTGTTTATTTTTGCCTTTTTCTTGTTTTCGTCACCGCCTTTGTTGGCGTGTGTTTTTGTTGTCTTTATATGACGGTTTTGTGTCGTCGTCTTTAGTGCAGCCAGTTCTTTGTTTCAGCAAGTTTTTAATGTGTGGGTGTTTCGAATGATACAATATAATTGGTCAAACAGAGACATCCAATCAAGTCAAGTTCGTCAATATGCTGTGGAACTGGAATCATATGTATAGTAGTTACTATAGATTTTTCAAATGTGTAGACTTAATGTCTTGTCATTATACTATTAACTTGCATGATGCGTCATCCGCTAGTGTTTTTAGCTAATTTGGATATGTGTTTCAATGGAATGTAATGCTAGTTTAATTCAATGAAATTTTCTATTTTCAAAAATAAAAAATAAAAAGAATAACATGTCTACTATTTTGGAATTGTACTGCTGAATTATTTAATTTCATTTATTATTAGTTATTATTATTATTATGCATAGAGCTGATCTACCTTGGATGGTGAGAGTATATATATATATATATATATATATATATATATATATATAACTTTATATATATATATATATATATATATATATATATATATATATATATAAAGATAAGTGCAATAAAATACACGCATGTATTTATAATTAATTAAATTAATTTTTAAATATAAAATAATTCTTACTTACTAAATTTCATTTTAAATATATAAAAATTTATTTATTTTATTTCGTATTATTATTTGTTTTACAATTCGTGTAATATTCATTTTTCCTTTATCCTCTTTATTGTTGATTTTGTTAGACATATGACCTATTTGGTTTCTATTTTTTGAATACTATTCTTGAAAACAGTTTTTTGAAAACATAGAACCTTTGAAAATCGTTAACTGTTTACATTCATAGCACTAATTCTGATATAGTAAAGCTATCTCCCATTTATAACTCAAATCCGGGCCCCTTCCCTCCACATGTCGTAGTTTTTAAACGTTAGTATTCTACGCATGAGTTAGAATGATGAGCCTCTAAAAACTACTCTTGTTATTTGAACTTAGTATTTTTTATTCTCCATATTTTTCAAAACCAAAAAAATCTGGGACCCTACCATGTTCTTCTTATTTTTTAGAATAAAAACAATTCTCAAAAACTATAACCAAATAGCCCCATAGTTTTTTTTTCTTTAGAAAACACTAAATAGATATTTTCACTCTCTCATTTTCTAAACCAACAAATATAAAAAGTAATTACATACATAATAAAATCTTGATTATAATGAAAATAGAAATTGGAATTGTTAAGGGTTGATCTCTCCTCAAAATTGTGTCTATAGTATTACGATATATTTTTACCTCTATAGACATAAATTGTTTTTCCTCCACTTCTTGTTTGATTATAAGGTTTAAACTATTTCGACTGCATCAATATGGGATGCAGGGGTTGAACTTATTACTTAAATGATGAATTTGTCCTTCCTGTATTTTTAATCTCAACTTAAAGTTTTGTTTAATTTAGAGAAAGAAAAAAACTAGAATGTTATTGCAATTAAGAGAAGAGGGATCGAGAACAGCAATAATCTATGTATGTGAAATAGAATTGATGGTTGAATCATATCAATTCTCTTGTTTTGAATTATTTTCACTTACATAACTTTGTGTCAACACTTTTCATTATAAGTAGTTATTAATAAGGTGCACAAATGCCCTCGAGGTTTTTAGATATGCCCACTTTTTCCTGAAACCTTTTTTGGTCCCAAGATTCTCATAACGTTTACCACTGTAGTTCACTCATCCTTATTGTTAGAAAAAGTTATAGATGGACAAACGCCTGTTTAACATCTCATACATATCGGAGTTTCAAGCTTAATTGTGATTTTTTTTTTAACGGAAGAGGCATGAGTTAGTTATAGTAGTAAACATTAAAGGTATCTTGGGACCCATCAAAATTTCAAGGTAAAACGTGACATGCATGAACCTGAAGGGCATTTGTGTACCTTACCCATATCACATTAAAATAAATCCAACTGCCTCCCAAGTTTATTGAGGTGGAATAAAGGCCTACCTACCCATTGACCTTCTTTATTTTCTTGGAAATTTACAAGAAGAAAGAAAAAGAAAAATTAAAGATTTCCTAAGTTCTTTGTCATGTTGTTGGAATCTAAACTTTTTTTTTCTTTATATTATAGAATCTAAACAAGAAAATATTCAAGACAGGGTGGGACTAAATAATACCTGAACCTGCCTCATACCCATCCTAGATTTGGAACAAGACATCTCAAACTCGATTAAATTATGTTGGGAACCTTCATAGACCCTTCCTACATTCACATCAGTATGATATTGTCCACTTTGGGTCTAAGCCCTCATGGTTTTATTTTTGAGCTTTCCCCCTAAAAAGCCTTATACCAATTAGATTTTATCCATGTATATCTTCATGAAGTCTTTGATTCTGTCGATGTGGAACATTGTGAGACTTTGAAAGATGCATACCCAACAATTCTTCCCTCGGTTGCGGCGAGCCTCCCCTCAAACGAGGATTTCCTTCATTGCATTCTAGCACACGCCTTACGTGAAACACCATTTGTCAGGGGGGCTCATAATATCATTTTGTTCAATTTCCACCCACACGATTAAGCTTGAATCTGGCTATGATACCATTTATTGGGAACCTTCAAATACTCTTTCTATATCTACATTGGTATGATATTGTCCACTTTAGGCCTAATCCCTCATGGTTTTGTTTTTGGGCTTTTCCCCCAAAAGGCCTCATACAAATTGAATGTTGTTATCCCGTCAACATATACTCGCCAAGTGTACCGTTCGTAACCGATGTAGGACATTGTGAGACTTTGGTACACACCTAACCCTCCTCAACAAAGTTTCTTCCCTCAAATCAGGATTTCTTTCACTACATTCAAGTACATGTCTTACGTGAAGCACCATCTGCCAAGGGTCCTACCACATCATTTTGTTCGATTTCTACCCACACAATTAAGCTTGAACCTTGCTCTGATACCATTTGTTGGGGACTTTCATAAATCATTTCCACATCCACATTGGTATGATATTATCCACTTTGGACCTAAGCCCTGAAGGTTTTGTTTTTGAGCTTTTCCCCCAAATGACCTCATACCAATTAGATGTTATTCATACTTATATACTCATAAATCTTCTCATTCCTAACGGATATGGGACATTGTGAGACTTTGGGTACACACTCTCAACAAATACTTACCTCAATACTCATCTTATTAGGAGTGGAGCTCGGTAGGTACCTAAAAAAACCTACCCCATTACCATATACAATTGGTATGAGGCCTTTCAGGAGAAAAACCCAAAAACAAAACCATGAGGGCTTAGGCGTAAAGTAGACAATATCATACCAATGTGGATATGGATGGATCTATGAAATTTCCCAACAAGAGAAGAAAATATCCTAGACAAGGTAGAACTAAATAATACCTAAGGAAAAAACATCTCAAACTCGATTAAATACATACCTTAGTACAACTTTTAATATACGTATAAATCCAACGAACTTGTAATGGATGTGGAGCCCTATCTATGTCAGCATCATAATTTCTATGAAGGTTTTTCCTCTAAACATTTTAGGCGGGGGTTGGGGAGGTCATTCCACTCGTTAAGGTAGCAAAGCCCCAATTCACTTGAATTCACATTGCGTACGCAACTTCATGCAAGCCCCTCCCACGAATCATTATAAATGTTCTTTTCCATTAACAGGAATCTCCATTTCACTTTTAACCATTTCCTTTGCATGTAATTTTGAGTTTCATAAGTATAGTAGTCAATGGCGAGTTCCAAACGTACAGCCACTGTTCTGGCCATCGGCACAGCAGCTCCGGACAACCCCTACAACCAGGATCGTTTCCCTGATTCATATTTCCCGGGCTTCATGAGCGAGGCCTCCAACGAATTAAAAAAAAAGTTTAAGGGCATTCGTAAGTTCTAAAATGATAAGGTGCAGAAATGCTCTCCCTGTGTTTTGTGTGTATGTTCCACTTTGTGGTTGAACTTTTTTTCTATTCTAAGATACTCCTAACCTTTACTTCTGTAGTTAGGGGCAAAGTGGAACACAAGGGCAAAACTCCAGCAGGGAGGCATTTGTCCATCTTGTCCCCTGTGAAAGCCTATTTAAGTTCTTTATTTAAATTTTTTTATTTATATTTCTTTCTTTTTACTAATAGGTGAAGAAAAAGAAAGAAAAAACACGATAAGAAATCTGTGCATGCATTTAATTGAACAAATTATTAAACAGAAGCCTGATATGTGGAGCTATTGGTGCCTCATCCTTGAGTAATCGTCTAGCTATTATGAATAAAGAGACACCAAAGCTTGGTGAGAAAGCCGCATTAAACGCCATCAAAGAATGGGGTCAAGCCAAGTCTAAGATCACACACCTTGTATTTTGCACTAGCACAGGCTTACATACCATGTGCAGATTATCAACTTGCTAAGAGCTTGGGCCTTGAACCAACAGTTAAACAGTAGTGATGTTGTGCCCTTCAAGGTTGCATTGGTGAGGGCCTTTGCCCTTCAGATTGCTAAAGATATGGCGGAGAATAATAACGATGCTCGAGTTCTTATAGTATGCTCTGAGATAATGTCACTAACTTTTTGTAAGCCTCACTCAGAATGTCTAGAAAGTCTCGCCCTTTATGGTGATGGGGCCGCAGCTGTTATTGTGGGATCAGATCCAAATACCCAAGAACGACCATTATTTGAACTTATCTCCACAAGCCAGATGATCATTCCCAATACAGAAAGTAAAATCCAAGGACATGTCCGTGAAATGGGCCTTGTTATTAGTATGGCACAAGATCTACCAACCAAAGTTTCCTGAGCTTCCACATACGGGGAGAGAGTGCATGCCTGTAGCTTGTCTCCCAAAATCCTGGTATTCCTGATTGGAACTCGTTATTTTTACATTGTTTCACCCAAGTGGTCCTGCGATTCTTGATAAAAGTGAAGAAAAACTCCAAATTAAGTAAGGAAAAGCTCAAAATGAGTCGGAAGGTGCTGCATTAGTATGAGTAATACTGTAAGCTCATCTGTGTTCTTTGTTATGGATAAGATGATGAGGAAAAGGGTCTATAGAAAAATAAGTCCCACAACAGGTGAAGGATTAAAAATTAGGGGTGTTTTGTTTGCACTTGGACCTGGAGTAACAATGGAAACAGTTGTATTACGTAGCATTAAGAAGTAAAATCCCTTGAGTCATGACTCATTTAGTAGTGAAGCCTATAGAGACTAGCTACATAAGATCGAAAAGATTATCAAAAGTAGCAAAATGTTTGCTTATACTCATAATATGTATCTGCAATGTATCCTTCTTATTTAATGGAATGTTTGTTTTGCAACTAAATACCCATTCTAGCAATAGGAATATTGAATCATTTCCTGAAATTTGATATTATAAGAAAAAAAAAAATTATATTATAAAATAACTATATATAAAACTCTTTTTCCGACATTTCAAATTTGAGAAATAATTTGGAAATTTGAAGCTCCATCACAATATTTTTATACAATTGAGAGTTGGATTCTTCACTTTTAAGGTTAGGTGAATATTAAGTTATGTTAGGTTTTAAGTAGAGCTCGGAATGTGGGTTGAGTCAGATGGGCCAGAAACTTTGGCCTGATTTGGTGGTTTAGGCTCTTAAAATGAGAATCTGAATAAGTCGAAGGGACAAGTCGAGACCCACAGGCAACGCAAGTGGGAGCTGGCCTCAAAGCTCAAACCAGATTTAATTTTTATATTAATTTAGATTATTATAATTAAAAATATCAAAATATACCAAGAAACCAAATTACTTTTTGTTTTATATAAAAATCAAATAATAACTTTTAAATACATTTGGACAAAGTCTTATTTTCAATTCTTAAAAAAAAACTTGATTTTTTAAAGACTATTTATATTTAAGGATTATTTTTCAAAATGTAGCTTCTATTCATGCCTCAACACCTTGATCAAGTCCAAGACGATTAGATTCTCAAAAACATCCTATAAAAGTTGTTGTTTCATTGTTGATGTCTAAGTGTTTCCTCTTTTGTTGTTTAATGTAGAATCACATTTCTTTTTATTTTAATAATATATAAATTATATTTATCGATTATTAATCCGACCAATGAATCATGAACCAGTATGATACGATCTCACATCAGTTCTACACTAAGTGGTACTTAAAGCGAGAGATTTTCCTACCTGTGGTCGGTCTTTGGGGTTAGGCTCTCAGATTTTGCTTAAGGCCCTATCATTTTGGCCTTTCATTGGAGTCGTATGTAGCGGGAAAACTACTTGGAAAAGGAGCTACCTAGTACCCCAAAGATGAGTCTAGAGTGAATAATATCCCGAGTGTGAACTACCTAGAGTGAATGTCGTCCACGTATGTCCGGTTTCTTAAGGGGTATGGAATGATATAATCTTATATCGGTTCTATATAAAAGTGTGGAGTAGTACTTAAACTTGAGAAGTTCTCCTACTTATTAGGCTGGTTTTTTGGGTTTGACTCTCAATAAAAACATAAATGATAAGGCCTTAAGCCCAATCCAAAAGATCGGCCTAATATGTGGGAGAACATCGGGATACTACTACTCTTTTAATGAACCGATGTGTCGTATGTGATAATTTTTCAATTTAATGACCGATTAGATTATCATAAGCATCTATAAATTGCGGTTTTCATTTAAAATCTTTTAATACAAATACGACTCACAGCTAAAGTTTGTACGTTTTAATCCACACGAGTGTTACAAAAGAGACTAGCGTATGCGTTAGTTTTAAAACACAGCTACATAAAATGTTTTTTTACCCCTAAACAAATAACGTAAAAAGCGGGAGTAATGCCCGTGCTTCAAAATTGTGTTCTTTCCGCTTTTCCCCCTTATTTTCCTCTCTATTTTCTTTACTAGGTACTTTCCGGATTCCAATTAGAGTTTTAGTTTTTTCTTTCCTTTTTGAATTCTAAGTAGAGATCGAAGTCTTAGCAAAGTTAGAGGTTAAGGTGGGCTCAATTGGGCTGAGCAAGTTGAGGCCCGACATCTCGCATATCTTAAATCTTCAGGCGTATTTGTTTAATTTTTGAAAACTATTTTATATTCTAAAAATAAGTAAAATAGGAAAAACAACATTTGGTTTCTAGCTTTTGCTCATGGAGGGTGAGAAAACACTTAATTTTAGAGAGAAAAATAGGTTTTAGATAACTCTAAAATGGTGTTCCTGTGTTTTCAAGCAGGCCTAAGGGTTTATTTGATTCTTTGTTTTTAAAGTTGTTTCTATTTTAAAAACAAATAGAACAAATAAAATAAGGAAAAAGCAGCATTTGGTTCAGTTTTTAATAAACACAAAGAACACTAAAAACACTAAATTTAGAGAACAATAACAGTTTATAGAGAACATAAAAAATAGTGTTCTCTGTATTTTCAAAAACTGTTCTCAAAAACAATTTTCAAAAACATAGACAAACGAGCCTGGGGTCTATTTGGTTTCTGTTTTAAAATTCATTTTATTCTTAAAAAACAAATAGAACAAAGAAAATAAGGGAACAAGTTTGGTTCTTTTTTCTTTAATAAAAACAAAAAACACTAAAAACACTAAATTCAAAATAACAATAACAGCTTTTAGAGAGAACATCAAAATGGGTGTTTTCTTTGTTTTCCAAAAAACTATTTTCAAAGCAGGTTTAAAAAAATAGGAGCAGAAAAAGCGTCATCACGCTTAGCTCAAGTGGTAGAATCTCTACATTAAAACAACAGTATTTATTTGATTTCTTGAAAGCCCAAACTAGAAGAATTCTTGAAAGAGCGACCAGGCCCATTGCGTTGAGGTAATCTGTTGGGCCTCACCGACTAGGAGAATCATTGAACATACATTACATTAATTAATTAATTATTTTAAGAAATGTGGGCCGAAATGTTAGATGGTATTTGTTGAGTTGTCGATACAAATCAAAAGTGTTAAAAATTTTTAGAAAACAGCCATTATCATATTAATAGCAAAATGATCGATTGAGACCTACATTACACATTTTATGATCCAAAAATGTCTTAAATACATAAAAGATTTCATATCTACAATATATTAACAGAGGAATAGGATTCGGATTGATATAGTAATTACATCGGATCAAACTTTATATCCCGAATCACCAATATAAAAACCCATAAAGAAAGAAGCTAACTTCTCCCTGACGGTATAACTACCAAAACATGTTGCAATAGGTAGTGATATAAGCAAAAAGAAAAGAACGAAAAAGTAAAGTAAACTCATATCG
The DNA here is from genome assembly GCA_016808115.1 of Tetrastigma voinierianum. NCBI lineage: Eukaryota > Viridiplantae > Streptophyta > Magnoliopsida > Vitales > Vitaceae > Tetrastigma > Tetrastigma voinierianum. Next base: position 226,112 of record JAEQBH010004640.1, read on the forward strand.
ATGTGAAATAAACCATATTTATAAAAGAAAACTCTTAGGGAAGAAAACAAAATAAGTGATTTTAAATCAAAAATAACTAATAAATCATATCACTACATAACGAACAAGGGGTTTAAAAGCAGGAGAAAACATATAGAAGGAAATTTAGCTACGATTGGTTTATAGAGAGAGGGGTTTTAAATCATATCACTCACCATTTAGGGACGCAATGGTATAATGCTGAGTCCACCACCCACTTTCGACATCCTTGTTACGCTACATGACAACAATCTTCTTGATTTGCAAAGAAATAAGGTCACCTCATTGTCCTTTGGTACTTGTTGTGTAGCGGTAGTATTTTGTCGTCTTCCACCTTGGCTCTTGTCTCCTCCCTTACTTTAGGATCTTCAGTTTCGCTTTTCATGTGGCATATTTTGCCATAATGATAACACTTTATTTTTCCTCTAGACGGATCTACCTCTTGACTTGTTATGCCCAAAGGTGGCTCTAACTTTGCTTCGGCCGTGTTCTCCGTGACAAAGGCATGTGTATCGTCTTACAAAAATCCATTTCCCTTAATTTCTTCATTGAATAGGCTATTTCATACCCATATGCGTGACTTTTCCTTTTTTGAAATTTGAATTTCTCGGAGACACCACCAAAGTGTTCCAGCGTACGTGTGAAATTTGGCGAGTAAGCATCTTGGGTCTAAATCATCGAAGACACGCGATAGCGTGGCGATCATTCGCCAAATCATTCGGATGCTTTCGGCGATTGATTGGCATTCCTTAAGTTTCAAATTCATCAGCTTCCACACCAAAAAAATCTTTGCTTGTGCGTTCTTTGTCTTGTACATGCTTCCAAAGAGTGTGGAGATCTGTCAAGATTGATGTCCACCCACTGACGAATGGCACCTAATGTTTTCTTCTTCAACTTCTTCCAATCAGCATCTGACATGTCACTTGACTTGGCATTATCTCCCTCAGTAGGATTATATAAATCTTACAATTGAGGAGATCCTCCATCATAAACTTCCATAATGAATAATTTGTTGTTATCAATTTAATCACGGGACCCAAATAACTTTCGGCCATGATTCCACCCAAACTCGAACCACGCTCGATGATACGATTTTGAAGTTGTAGCCCGAGGTGATTTTGTAGAATATTACAAGAAGTAATATTTTGGTGTCTTTGCCAATCCACTGTAAATGTTAGCAATTGGGAGGCAAAAAGTCAATCCACATAATAAAAGTAGTAAATGGGTGGCTACGCCAACCTTCGGGAAATGAAAGTGTAGATGGACCCATTCTGGCCGTCTTGGATAATAAGAAGAAAATATCATAATAACACCAGATATAACGTGGTAAACCCCTCAAAATGAGGGAAACCGGCCTGAGAGCAAATCGATAAAAAATAATCAGTATGAGATGGCTAAGTGCAATGTCGGCCTTTGGGATATGCTCACAATCCTCTCGATTTTACCTCTCGTTACTCTACGTGAGTACTATATTTCTTACCGCTCTATAAGATGTGATAAGCCACGATTGTTTTCACACCTATCCTTTCAACTCTCTGTTATTAAAATAATGATCTCTTGAACTCTTTCTAATCTCTTAGAATTCCCCATTTGATTATGTTCTTCGAAACCTATTTATAGGCAAATGTTTGCCCCTCAAATGGATTTCATTGGTTGAAATGAAAACCAATTTCATTGGCCGAAACGATGGCCAATTCTCATCCACAAAGGAGAGTTGGGCGACATTGCATTAACATGGAGCAACTTTCTCCTAAGGAAAAATTGTTTTTGTAATCTGAATTTAATGTTTTCTGTGTTCTTTATGTTTTTTAGAACAAAAAAAATGGTGAACCAAATGTGTTCTCCTATTTTTCTTGTTTTTGAGAACAGAAAACACTTTTCGAAAACAATAACCAAACATGCTCAATATTTTGAAATCTTGAAAACACAAGTACACAATAATGCACTAAAATCGTGCTATTTGACATGATTTTGATACACATATTTTTATAAAAAAATATTCTGATTCTTGCCCCAAATTAATACAAATTTAAAAAAAAATTATCAAAGAAAATAGTTTGAAAAGCAAGCAATGTCAGTAAGTATGTCTACCACGTTAAAAAAAAAATTAAGTTAATGTAGCATTGAGCAGCATTACTAAAAAATTCTAGCATAAAGTATCGTAATTTTGTCAATATTTTTAGAAGTACCTCTTTTTAGAAATAAATGTTTTAATTTACCATAAATTTATCAAAAATTCGATAATACAACAAACTAAGGTGTTTAACAAAGGACGTTTTGAAGGCTTCGTTTGGAACCCTGAAAATATTAAGAAAAGAAAATAGATAGAAAAAATAGAATTAAAGAAATTTTGGAGAAAAAAAAAGAAAGATTAAACTTAATAATTTAATTCTATATATTAATCCAAACTCATTTTATTTCTTTTTATCTATTATGTAATGACTAAGAAATTTAAAAATATGAAAAATTTTGAAGAATTTTGATTATATTTTATTTTCTTGTATATTTTCTTAGTGAAACCAAACATAGGAAAATAATTTTCCTTAGGCACCGTTAGGAACCCGAAAAGTGCTAGGGAAATAAAAAAATATAAAAGAAAATTATTTTCTCATATTTGGTTTCACTATGGAAAATATAAAATAGAACCAAATATAATCAAAATTCACTAAAATTTTACCATATATTAAATTTCCTATATATAATAGATATATACAAATAAAATGAGTTTGAATAAACATATATGATTAATTTATTAGAATTTAAACCTATTTTTTATTTTTTCTCAAAGTAGTTAACCACTTTTCTCCTTATTTTCCTCTCTATTTTAACACTGGTATTTTAGATTAAGCTAGAGTTTTTAGTTTTTTTTTTTTTTCCTTTTCCTGATACTTTCCGAATTCTAAACCGAGTCGAAGTCTTAGCAAAGTTAGAGGTTAAAGTGGGCTCAATTGGGCTGGGCTAGGATTGAGGCCCAGCATCTCACATGCTAGAATTTTGAAACGGAGAACCAAAATTGTTGCCAATGTTCATTTTTGTCAAGGAAAAAAACTGATTAGATTAGAACAAGTGCTAAGGAAATGTTTGTTTTCTGTTTTTGAAAACTATTTTATTTTTAAAAAAAATAAGGAAAATAGGAAAGGAAAAATAAAACAGTTGGTTTCCAGTTTGTTTTGTTCATGGAGAATTGAGAAAACATTAATTTTAGAGAAAAATAACATATTTCAGAGAACACCAAAATAGTGTTCTCTGTATTTTCAAAATTTGTTTTCAATAATAATTTTCAAAAACATGAATCAAACAGGCCACAAGGATCTATTTGATTAGTTTTTTTTAATAAACACATTGAAAACACTAAATTTAGATAACAATAACGGTTTTTAGAGAACATAAAAAATAGTGTTCTCCGTGTTTTCAAAAAATGTTCTCAAGTACAATTTTCAAAAACATGAACCAAACAGGCCCTAAGGGTCTGTTTGGTTCCTGTTTTCTATTCTTAAAAAAACAAATAGAACAAAGAAAATAGGGAGAACAAGTTTGGTTCTTTTTCTGCTTGTAGCAAACATGAAGATCTTTGGAAACACTAAATTCAAATAACATTACTTTGAACTTTTAGAAACATCGAAAATGGTGTTTTTGTTTGTATTTTAAAGCGGGTTTAGAAGGCGTGAGCGAAACGCTATATCCACCTTTAGCTTTCAGTGGTAGAACCTCAATGTTAAAAACAACAAAGCGAGGGGCATAGGGAGGTCAGTTCGAGTCATAGTGATGATAGATATTGATACATGTACGAGTCTGCATCTTACGTAAAATTCGAGCCGAAGCATTAATCTGGGGATTAATAAGTGGTATTTATTTGATTTCTTGAAAGCCCAAACTAGAAGAATTCTTGAAAGGGGCCGCCGGCCCATTTACGTTGAGCCCAATCTGTTGGGCCTGGACTAGGGGAGGGGGAATCATTCAAAATACATTACATTAATTAATTATTTATTTTAGAAATGTGGACGAAATATTAGATGGTATTTGTTGAGTTGTCGGCAAATGGAGTGGCGGAGATCGATTCAAAATCAAAAGTGCTAAAAATTTTAGAGAATTACAATATTCAGGTTAATAGTAAAAATAATCAGTTCAAAACCTACTATAATTTGATGATCAAAATGTCGAATCGTAAGATTTAGGGATTCTGGCTTATCTTATGTGAATATGATTTGGATTCGATCACAGTAATTCTGTGAATCAAATTTTACCATGCAAATTCTGCGTCTGGCTTCGCGAAAAAAGTGATAAATCGATATTATGGCTTGTCGAGAAATACAGCGTAACAAAGTAACGATAAAAACGCCCAAAGTAAAAATGGCTTCGTACTCGATGTGAAATAAATCGCGTTGTTAAAAATCTTTCTTTATTTAAAGAAAAAAACGAAATAGGTGATTTTAAACAAGGAACAAAATTTTCGAAATTTCGACCGATATATCGGCGAAATTTCGGTTAATATGGAGTCGATAAGACTCCTCTTTCTTAGATATTCGATTATCTTAAAATTTCCACTGATTTTTATTTTTAACATTTAGTTTTTATATTTTGTTCGTTAATTTGCAAAAATCGAAGAAAAAAAAAAAATCTTAGGGGTTTGAACTTAGATCCCCAGATCGTGGTGGCATTAATATGGCCGATAATTCTGAGCTTATTATATATAGTCTGACTTTTTTATATTATCTTATTATTTATTTGTTAAATCGATTATAATATTTTATTTTATTTTTATTTTAATTCTCATTTATAATATTTTTAAATCAAATATTACTTTGAAAAGAAAAAGAAATAAAATAATATCATTTAAAATATTAAATTATAATATACAATATTTTGAATCTCCTCATTATCTATATAATATTTATAATAATAACAAAAACAAATAAATAATATCTTTTTAACATAATAATATCTTAATAATATATTAAATATAATATATTTAATTTAATAATTCTTGTCAGATTTGATTTTAATCTATCTTAATTAAGATATGAATCATTTCATCATCTATATAATTAAAATATAAAAAATTTTAATCAGAATGATGTTACATAAAAATATTAATCGATATTTTTGTAAAATCCAATTATCGATATATAAATGTTTATCGATATTTTAATTCTTGATTAATAGAGAGAAGCCTGAATGGCAGTCGGCTCTTCCAATGAACGTGGGCCCCACATTGGAGGGCAGTAGGCTGTTCCGAATAAACGTGGGCCCCACATTAGAGGGGAGGGTGTGAATTTTGTCTTTTTGTTTTGAGGTTAGGTTTTCGAGAATGACATCGTAGTTGGTCGGTGACTTTTTCCGAGAAAGCATGGAAGTTCACGGAATCCATTTTCTCACCACGTTTTTTTAATAACTCCCTTCTTCGACTTACCATATTTCTTTGTGGCCGGCCTCTGTTTGGTTCAACTACTCTTTGGTAGTTCATTATTAATTAAAGTAGTTGATTATAAATAATTGATTAGAGATTAATTTATTAATTTGAATATTATAAAAAGATATAAAAATAATAAATATATATAGAAAAAGATCGAAAATATTATAAAAATTATTACCATAAACAAAAGAAAAAAATATTTTTCTAAAATATATCTTTAAAAAATAATTGAATTCCTAAAGGATAAATATAACAACGTAAAATATATATATATATAATGTTATTTTGAATTATCGTTTTTTTATTTATTTAAAAATACTTGGAGATAAAAAAAATAAAAAAAATGAATGAAAAGGGTGTTAAAAGAACTTTTTACTTAAAAAAAATTATTAAGTTACATGTTTTTTTAAAATTTTTAATATTATTTATTTTTTAAAATAGATAATCTTTAATTTTAAAAATATGGATAGTCTTTTAGGTTTATAACAAAATAAATTATAGCAAAATAAAAAAAATTTAAAATTCATAAACCATTTTTACTTCAAATATTTTCTATTTATATTGTTATTTTTATGTAAAGACTAATATTTTAAAAGTTGATAAAATAATATTTTTACTTGAAAAAATTATTATTCATTTTAATATATAATTTTGTTTTATCTTTTTTCACCATATATTTGAATTGTTTATTATTACTTCATATAAAAAAAGATAAAAACAAAGAAAAATCAGAATGCAAAAATCATAGGAGAAAAATGAAATTTTGAATATTTTCACAATAGCGTTTCAGAAAAAGTTACGATTTGTAGTTTTTTCCGAACTTGAGACCTTTACCAAGCACCCCCATAGACTTATAGTTGTAGGCAGTGTAGGGATGACAATTCATGTTCATGAATTGTGTTTGGTTCGTGTCAATAATAAATTTTTTATAGTATTTGTTAACTTGAACATGACACGAATAATAAATAGATCAAAAATAATAAATTCAAACACGATGCAATTGATAATCAAGTAACACGATATAACACGTGTAACTTGTTTATTAATTTAGTAATTTAAAATAAAATAAATCATAATTAATTAATTAATAATTAACACAAATAATATATATAATGAGTTAATCTAGGTTAAATATTAATTATCATAATAATTAAACGGGTCAATATGGGTCAAATTCGTGTTATGTGAATTAACACAAATAACTTATTTATTAAACGAGTTAGATGAGTCAACCCAAACCTCAAAAGTCATATCGAGTTCGTGTCAATTTTGGTCCAGCCCAACCCATCCACCCAAATTGCCACCTTTACATATAATGAGTTAATTTAGGTTAAATATTAATTAACATAATAATAAAACAGGTTAATACGGGTCAAATTCGTGTTATATGAATTGTACTTCGAATACTCTTCGTTTGTGTGAGTTATATAGGTCATCTGGTGTCTGAAGCAAATTCTGGCTGCCTTGGCCTTGGCAGTGTCGGGCCGTCGCATCCAAATTTTCTCAAGAATTTATACAACAAACAATCAAGGGTAATGGTTTAAAAAAAAAAAGGTTTCTTATTTGAAAATATAAAATAATTTCTCAATTCAAAATCTTACTTGAGAACAGATTTATTATAAATATTTTTTCTAAAAATACATTATTTTTAAAATGCGATCAAATTGTCCGTCTGATCGGTAATGGCGTGGATCGATAAGCTTAAAGTCACAATTAGATGCAAAATGCGTCGTAATTGACTCTTGAATCATAAATCAATAACTTTTTCAATTTAACCACTAGTCCGGTCTTTAAAACGTTAAAAAATATATCAAAAATGTTTTAAGAAAAAACTTTAAAAATTTTTTAAAAATAAATAAATAAATTTTTTTTTTTTTTAACTTTTTAGGAAAAAGTGGTAAGCATGTGGTGGGCCCCCAAAGGCCCATCCCCACTCAATCTGAAGTATTGGATGAATATAAATAAAGGAAGTAGTGGTGTCCCCCATTCATCCATTCCTTTAACCTTATCTTCCTTCCACATAAAGACCATTGCTATTGTACTTTTGACTCTTCTCACTCCACAACTGGACCCATTTCATCATTCTTCTTCTATATATATATATACATATATATATATATATATATATATATATATATATATATATATATACTCTATATTAAATATATATTTTAAAAAATAAGAATACCAATAATAATAGTAAAAGGTTTTATAGCCCATTTGAAGAGAGTTTTTATTTTAAAAAATATTTGTGGCCAATACAAATCATAGGTGTCAGTTGTGGCCGTCAGCCCGCGAGGTCTAAATGTCTCGCGTCGTGAAATGACGTCAGCGATGTAAAAATAATGTTTAATTTTCTGTATCCCCATCTTCATAAAAATGTCGTTTATACAAAAATGATTGTCTGATTATTGTCTATTCTAGTTATCTCTTCAGGTGCTGCTTGTCCGAATTTTTTACAAAATAAGGCAGCGTAGGCGGAGTTCTTTACATCTACAAGAACTGGATCGTCCATGCGAGTGTGTCTTGGTGCACGAGAAGGGGTCGGCGGCCCGAGTTGAGCAAAGCCCGGTGGTTGAATTTGCCTCTTGGGTTACTCTGCCTTTAAGTCGCGATCTGATGGCGCTATGACATTATAACGCGTCTTCAATATGTCGTGCCGTGCGTATATTGACATGATTAGTTCAATAAATCGTATTGTCGTTTCTGATAATAACGTAAAGCTTGGGCTCTCACATGGGGGTGGGGCGCGGCTTCGGCGGTCGTGCTGGAGTACGCGAATCAACGTGGCACGTGTTATTTTCGTAGCGTGCAATACACAAATCAAGCAAACGGTCAGGTGGGTATGTCCAGAAGCAACAATAGGGATTTATTCGGCTGGTCGTCTTTTGGGCAAGGAAGTCGCTGATCGTCAGAGGCGCCAGCAAATCCGCCAATTCACGGCGGCGTAGCGAAGTAAAACAAGTAAGAGGGAGAAAAACCTGCTTTCTCGGGTTTGTCGAAGCCACCGAATTTGGTCTTCGGCGTAGCGCCGTGTGAGAACCAGACACTGCATCTCTGGATTAAGACGGCCAGACGGTCAGATCGTCGTAGATCTTTAGAAAAGCTTGAGACTCTCTCTCACAAAACGTCTCGTATTTCTTAGTCAAACAATGAAGTAGAAAATGAAAGTGGAGAAGATGATATCTTCCTCTTTAAAATTCTGAGTTTCTTTTCGTTAGTTGACTTTTCTTCAGCGCTACATGTGGTGATATGGCCCAGTGGATCTCCCTGCCCAGTGTATGTGTCCTCGCGAGGAACATGCAAATGGTGGCTTTGAAATTGCCGCTCCGTGTGGCCCTTAATCATAGCCTGGCGTCGCTACGCTGAAGTGTCGTAGACACCTCGGCCTCGAAATGTGAAATCCAGGCCATCTCGGAATCCAGCGAAATTCGGCGTGGTAGCTAAATTTAAGCGAACGTTCCAGCGGTGAGTCCGTTTCGTCATCATCTGTAAAGGTAGGTTTTGACCCGAGTGCAATTTTATCCTTCCTTAAGAAATGTGGATTTTCTGGGGTCTCACAATATTAGGTGTTTGATTAAATTTTATGATTTTTTTTTAAATTGTTTGTAGTATTAAAATTTGATTTGTAGTAATCGTTATCAAACACTTTTTATACTTTTAACTTTTTTCTTAAACATATTAATATTATTTTTAATTGCTTGGTTGTTAACCATGTTTTAAAAACTAAATTCCCTATTGAATAGAAAAAGTTATCGATTTATAATTAAGGGGTCAAGTCATAGCTGAACTGTATCAAAAGTGGATCTAAAAATCCACTAATGGACGATTCAATCAATCGAATCGACCTATTTGATTAAGACACAAAATTAATTGTCGAAATGAGGGCATAAGGAGAAATTATGAAATCTTTTAGTGATATTTAGCGAATATGTTTTTAAGCTTAGTACTTAAACTTTGGATTAATATTGACCCGCTTCCAACGTTGGATTATGGTTCAAATATGTCATTCTACCCGGATTAACGGAGTAGACATATGAGCAAATTAACATCTACGTCGTAACATGCTCGCTTTGCCGCGTGACATAATTTGTTAATATCCGTCTTGACGGGTGGCGCTGTCAAGTCGGCAGTAATGTAGCGTTTAGATCAATAATGCGTTTTTCTAACTTCGAAAATTCTGGAATATGGCATGTTGATTCTGAAAGCAAGCATTATGGGTAATATGCGTAAAAAAAAAAAAAAATTAAGGGAGAAGTGAGATTCTGAGCCCCTATTTCTTTATTTGAAAATTTGTGACAAAACTTTAAAATCAATCAAATATTCTGATTTAAAATATTTGATAAGAAATGAAAATTAAATTGACAAAAAATACACCATGTACAGTCTTATTTTAATGGCAGGTCTTGTCGAATTTTATAGTACCCTATTTTTACCCAAGGTTCACTAATAAGGGCCCAAAATTTGGAAAAAAAGTTGTTTATAAAAAGCAATGTTTTAAAAACCATACCGGACCGGTCGGTCCGACCGATCAGACTGTTGACCGGCCACAAAATCGGTCCGGTTCAATGCAAAAACTGTTTTTGATCGAACCAGCGGTTGAATCGAATGAATCGACGGTCGAGCCCAGATGGCCGACGGTCGAGCAATTGACGGCATTCGTATATATTTTTTCGAGTTAAAACGGCGTCTTGGCTTGTAAGGTTAAGATGTTAACTAAAATAATTCAATTAAATATAGCAGGCTTATGGATTCGAACATGGGAAGATGAGATTCTCAAGCATTTCCTATACGCTTTTTTCTTTAAATAATTATGATTGTTTTTAAATATTAATAAGAGTATATATTTATAGAAATAAGTTTATTCAGTTTTTAATATGTTTTCGTATTTAAAATATTATACATATTTTAAAATAAATTTTAAAATACTTTATTTATATAAAAAATAATAAATAATATCTTAAATATTAATCTATTATATATTTTAAAATATAAATAATATATTTATTACGTCGGTTCGAACCAGCGGTTCGATGGTGAGTCAGGCTAATGAACCGTGAATCGATAACACTGGTGTCGTCGATCCGTTTTCCAAAACATTGATAAAAAGATTTAAACCCCTAAATCTTTGATTAAAAGTAAATTATTTTACCATTTTACTATAATGCCACTCATGAATCTAGTACCTTTCCCTTGTAAAGGAGAAGCAAATGCAATTTTGACACAATAATTTGATTATGATGGTGGGCCCTTTTCCCAACTTGGGGGAAAAAAAAAAAAAAAAGGTTCAAAATGTGGAGAATATGCTTTTTTGAATATGCCATTAGGATGAGTAGAAAGAGTTGGGATTGGCTTGGGATATAACTCATCCTCAATTAATAATTTATAAATAAATAAATAAATTATTGGGAAGAAATTATGGTCTTTCTTACACGTTATTGGATAAGGAGGAGAGGACAAGAAATTGCCACGTAGAAAGATTCAGTTTTGTTTGGTGAAGGAGTGCTTTTAAATATAATATTCTAAATTGATTTTAATTTTCATAATTTATAGTTTTATATATGCAATTATGGTTTTCAACAAATATAGCATTTATTTATCATATTTAACTCAAGTGATAAAGCATAGGGTAATAATTTTCTTTGAATCTGATAAAAAATCTGATAGTCAATTCCAATAGAAAAAGGTATGGATGAATACTTTAAATCCGATTAAATATTCAAGTAATTGGGTTTGAAGATTTTTGGATTTAATGATGAGGACGGTTCTGAGTATATAATATATATTTATTTATATTAAAAATCCCTAAAATATATAAATTTAATGTATATTTATTTATATTAAAAGTTCCAATGGTAAAAACAAGCGGGATTTTTATTGGTTTCATAAAATTGTATCACAATAATTCTTATTACAATTATAAAAAAATTTATTTTTAATAATTTTTTAAAATAATTTATTTCATGGATTAAGTATTTAGTTGTACATTAAACTAAAGTATTTAGCTATCAAGCAAAAAAACAAATAAATTTCAAATTTTGGCATAAGATATTATATTTTTATATCTATAGGTACTTATCTTTATATGATTAATTATTTTTTATTTTTTTTTAATTCTAATATCAATGTTAAAAATGTCCTATAAATCAAATATGTTAATTTGCTTCACTTTGTTTAGAGAATTTTGATTTAAATAGATATTGATTATCTTAAGGTTTCATAAAAGAAAAAAATTAGGTATTCCATATCAACGACGGAAAGCTAGAGGTATGATGTAGGGATAGCAATTGGTCGGATTTCGGTCCGATTTAGATTCTCGATCTTCATTTATTATTTATATCTTGTTCACCGTCCCACACAAATTCTCATCGGGATTTAGATTTTTATCCTTATCCAGTAGCAGTAGGGATTGGGTATCAAATCTCTGACCGATTTGTGAAATGAATTATTTTAGAAAATCATAAAAATAATTTATCAGTATAATAGTAATAAGAATTATTGTGATCAGTTAAAGAAAAGGTTAAAATCCAACCTATTTTTACTTTTTAATGTAAATAAATATTTAACCTTTGAACAAACCTAACAGCCACTTCTCTCATTTTTTTATAATGCTTTTATAGCATAACCTATTTTCCTCGGAAGTAGGAGGGTGTTGCAATTAGATTCTTGCTTGCGAAATCACCCTGTAATCTTTTAACTCGTTTAACACATTTAATAAAGTGAATTTATTACTTAGAGATTTAGGTTTTATTTTGATTTTTGTGTTGTCGTCGTTTTATTGACGTTTGATCTATTGTAGTTCTATCAATATGGTGTTGTTTGTCATCTTGTTGTGGCGTTTCTCATATGCTTGAGAGCATTGAAGCAATGAGGCAGTTGATCGATCGAAAATATCAAATTATGATCGTCGGTATTTTGAAGAGCGGAGCCTGGATATTATAGTCATTATTTTATCGAAATTTAATAGGTTTATGTCGATTTATTATGTTATTAACTTGGATATTGTTTTAAATGCACAATATGGTTTAATTTGTTGTATCTCAGATGTGATACGTGCGAGTTTGAATCAATAATATTATTATTTTTCTTTCAAAAAAATATAAATAAATATTTATTATATTTATATATTATATATTTAATGGTTAAGGACACGTAGGATATCACTGAGACCGTCAGTTCCTCGAATGAAAATCTCCAAACCCGATTACCTGAATATTTCATCGGGTCTAAAATATTCCTTTATACCCTCCTCCATTCGAATCGGGTATCAGATTCTTCATCAGGTTCAAAAAAAATTGCCATCGCTTGTATGATGGCCATAGTCCCTTAAAATTCACTCATCTATAGACAATATTCATGCTGACAATTCATTAGTTGTGATTTACTTTTAGGCATGTGCTACCTCAAAATTTGAAATAAAGGATAGAAATTAAAAAAAAAAATTTCCATTTCTTATTCATCACTCCATCTAGATTATTTCCTTAATTTAGGAACAAGAAAAAGGAATTATTTATATTAAATAAGTTTAAAAAAAAAAACTTATAAGTCCTTTTTTTGGCCTTTTTTTAAAAAAAATTTAATCCTAGGCTCGGGGCCAAATAGGTGATTCAAACCCATTTATTGCACTTTTCCCGATTGAAATTTATAAATATTAAGGAATGTGATTTGTTTTGGCTTTTCTTGGCGATTTCTTAATATTTAATTGTTTGTTTTTAACGGCACTAGCGAAACTTATTATTAAATTTTGAAATTTTGGCTGAATAGAAAGGAAGAAATTATTAATACTTTTTTTTTTAATATTTTTCTATTAAGAAAAAAGATTATTCAAATATGAGAAAATCATGTACTTTATGATCCTATTGAACTTTTAATGGTCTGTTTCATGCTAATTAAATAAAACCATATAGATTTTAAATTTTATTTAAAAATTTATTGTTTCAAAATTTAAGTAAAAATTAAAAGATTGATTTTTTTTTCGAAAAAACAAACGACTAATTACTTAATCATATTAAGCATTATTCAAAACAAAAGTTTTATTTAATATTAAGTAAAAGCAAAAAAACAAATGTCACCTAAATGTCTGAATATTTCTTAATGTACGAATCTTTTCGTTAGGATTTATAGTCGAATGTAAAGAAATATGCATCGTATTGGAAACATGAGTTGACTAAGCGAAATTAATCCACCAAGTATGTAAAAACGTCATGCCTTTCTTCTTTTCAAATAGCAGCTTTCGTTTTTTGGTAATCTTTCTTGTGATGTATATTTTCTACAAAAGCGACAATTTTATCATCTTTGTTCAGCCTATAAATTGGTTTGAGTAGACAACAATTAACGTCATGCGATCCTTACTAACCTTTTCCATTCTTCTTTTCGATTTTTTATTTATTTTTTATCTCATTGATTACTTGTGAGATTAATTGAAATAGAGGTCCCATAATTTAGTTCTCCCATAGTATTATAACCCATTTGAAATGGGGCATACCGAGAAGGTAGGGAGTTTATGATAAATCGATTCATTTCCATTCTCGTGGACTTTAGCTTTGCTTTTATATTAATGTACCTATTAATGTCCCAACAAATTATTAGGGTTAAAAGGACATTTACCCCCTCAACTATGGTTGAAATGTCAACAGCGTTAACTTTTTTGTCATTTTTGCCCATAACTATGGCTGAAATGTCAACTTAATAATAACTTTTTTAATGCATTTTTGCCCTCAACTATGACTGGGTATCAATTTAACCTCATTCATGGCCCATGTATCAATTTGAGCCCTTAACTAATTTTTGTCAATTTTAGTTTTGTGAAGGTATTTAAATCAATCATTTTTCCCTTCTTTTCATATGAAATTGATTTATAAAAAGTAAAATAAATTAAAAACACATTTCAGCTCAATATTTTATTTCTACACACTTCTTTTAAATCATTTTATTTATTTATTTGCATAAATGATAAATAATTTAAAACATATAATATATTTTAAAAATTATATAATTTTGTTTATTTTTGCTATTAAACTAAATATTGAAAAACATTTTTTGAACTTTAAAAATTTTTTTTTAGAAATCAAATTTAATAACTAGATATGAATATCTTGAATTATAGTCAAATTATTTCTTTTCGGTAATAAAGAAGGGCAAGGGAGTGTTAATTTTTAAATACTACGAGTAAAAATAATAAAATAAAAAAAAAATTGGTTGAGGAGCTAAATTGATAACTGCCTCGTAATCGAAGGACATAAATGACAAAAAAAATAATAATTAAGAAGCTAAATTGATACCGATAACAATTGAGGGGCAAAAACGTAAATTTTCCATAATTTATAATTATATAAACTCTAACTTGACATATCAATAATCTTTGGTATCAAATTAAGTATATCAATTAACCATAATCGTGGTTGTTACTATAAAATTAACTAATCAACCTTTGGACGATCGTTAAACATTTTATGATCATGAACTTCAATATACTCATGTATGTATCTCATGAACAACATTACATAATCACGAGGAATCAAATTTTACTTAATCTAACAACAATAAACCATTTTAATTTGGCTAGATTAGTGATTAAAACATCACTCATATTATGGATATCAAATTTAAATATTCATAAGAACAAATTAACAATATTATACCACTCAATAAATGTAAAACTTCAACATGCTTTATTTTATATGATATTAATATATCATCTATAATATATTTCAAGGAGTACAATATTATTCATAAACAAGATAACATGATAATTCCAATAATAATAATAATATCGATAAATTTTCCATTACAATCATGCATGAGGATCCAAATCAAACATAAGAACATCCTAAGGAAATTACATCAATAATAATTATTCAAAGAGAAATTTACAGTAAATTTAGAATCATTAATAAACTTGATTGTACTTTTAAGGATTTATCAGCATATATAAGAGATAAATAATAAAGAATTTATTTCTTTAATATATTATCTCTATATCATATTCTTGTTAGGCCCTTTTAACACAAAATAATAAGAGAATTTATATTTGAAAACTTTAGGATACAATTGCAGAATTTTCTTCACAAACTAGGCCTATTTGTTGGAACTTTGGTATCCACAAAATCCTTAAGTGAATGAAAAAAATGTGTCACTCGTCGAGCAGAGCCACGCGTGTTTGATTTCATAGCTTTTGAGCAGAGCATGTACGTTCGGTGGAACAGCTTCTGTGTTATTTATACTCGGATTTTCCATTTTTAATAATAACGAAAATATTCTCCTCGCTACTACATATCATTCATTTTGTGCGATTGTTACGCGAGTTGAGTTCGTCGGGGTCCTCAGATCCGTCACGCGCGGAGGAGCGAGATGGATTACATCGCAGGAACGATTGTCCGCTGTCGCCGGTACAATTGAAGAAGGGGGCCAAATTCGTCTTAAGGACACAAATAACCCGTTGGGCTCGGATCTGGCTACACGCTCTAAGTGTTGGTTGCAGCTGCGGGTTTGTTTCCTTCATTATTTGTTTACGTTTCGAGCAGAGCGAGCGACGTCCAACACTATTAACTTCTTTTTCAAATGTTTGCAATTAATTAATTTATTACTCCCTCCGTTTGAAAATAATTATCGTTTAAGGTTTTTACACACATATTAAGAAAATTATTAAAACACACTCTCCACGAAAAAGACTAAATTATCCTTTTTTTTTCTCATTAATTCTTTATCTTCTCCCAAAAATTATCTTTTTTTTTCTCATTTACTTTTTATCTTCTTCTTCTTCAAAAAAAAAAAAAAAATGGCGCTCTTCATTCTATTTTTAACGTGAATTTTTTTATGCCAAAAATTGTGTATAAACCAATGGTATTAATCACGAGGGTTAAAACAACAACCTCGGTTGAAAAATGGTTGCAAGGCAATGTCACCAGATGTCTTTAGTTGAAATAGATTTAAATATGGATGTTACAATTACTAGTAATCTATATTGGGAAGGTGTACAAAATGTTTCGTACTTGTTGAAATAACTTAGAAAATTGAAAAATCAATTAATGAGGTAATTTAGTAGAATAAGGGTAAAATTGAAAAATCAATTAATAAGGTAATTTAGTAGAATAAGGGTAAAATTGAAAAAAAGTAATAAATTCTTTCTTGATTTTTTTTTAAAACGATAGATAAATAAAACCAGCGACTCTACAAGCGTCGATTCCATTTTCAAACGGAGGGAATATTGTTCTCTACTAGTCTTTTCTAAAGAGGGATGATTTTAATCGTGCTTGGCACGAAATCCACCCACTACGCGCAGTTTTCATCTTTTTAACTTTCGATAAAGTGATTGTTCTGAATCCCCCAGGTTTATTTGTTTTTTCGTGATTTAGTCGTCGTCTTGGTGCCTGATATGATTGTCGTCGCCGTGCCAGCGTCGCGATTATCGTCGTCTTGTCTTTATAGGTGATTGTATTATCTCGATCTGACGATTTTATTTCATGTTACTGAAGCCGATTTAAACGAGTAAAGCATATACGTCAGTGACTCATCAATCGTGTTAAATGATATCTTGAAGCCCAAGTCATAAGTATTTTAATCACAATAGAAATATCAAATGTAATGACTTTAAATCATTTCATTATGTTGTTAACCTTAATGTTGTATCATCCTTTATGATTTTCAGCAATTTTGATTCTATGTTTATATCGATATATTACTAATTTGAATCATTAAAATTATTCTTCTCTACAAAAAAAAAAAAAAAAAAAAAACTGCATTTTGTATTAGGCTTCTAATTTCAAAATATTTGTAATCTTTCTAGAAAGTTAAGGTTTATCTAGAAAGTTCCAATAAGCTTAATAACTAACTTTCTTTAATAATAATTAGTTTAAATGCTTTCCATTGATTTGAAGTTGCGGAGAAATTTCCCACTTTGAATCATTGGAGACCTTTTTAAGTTTGGAATTCATCTAACTTTAACAGTGGCTTTGTACTAAATTTAATATATTTTATTTCCCTTATTAAAAATTTAAATGTAAATCTAATTATTGCTCCCATTTCGTTTTATTTTTATACATTAAAAAAAGTATATATTGCATATAAAAATATTATAATATTTTCGAGATTTATGCATGAACTCATAAGAATGTTTACAACAATTTAAAAGAATTGAGTTATTAAAAACCTTTTATTATTTGAAAAAAAAAAAAAATAAGATAATTTTGTTTTATACAAAATTACTATATTGAATTTAAAATTATAATCATTTTAAGTTTTTAATAAAATAAAAATATATTTCTTCAAAAAAATCTAAAATAAAATATATCAAAAGCAAAAACATTAAAACTAGAGGTGGGATAATGAGATCGACCAGGTGGACATGCTTGGTTGGGTAGGCTTGTGGCCACGTGGGAGGCTTGGGGCGAGTCGACATGCTTGAGGCGAAATTTTTATTTTAAATTTTTAATATTTACATGTATTTTATAATCATTAAAAATATTAGTTTTTCTATTATGAAAAATATAAATAGTTGTTTATGAAAAAAAAAAGTTATTAAATAATTGATTTTAATTAAATAAAATAATATCTTTTTTTAATATGAATAATAAATTTATATATATATATATATATATAATTAAAATAATTTATTTTATATAACCTTTTAACAACATAAGAATAACCTATATAAGTACATGAAAGAAACTTTATTTTACAAAATATAAAATATGTAAATTTGTTATTTATTATTTTTTAAATGTTTGATCGGATTTTGGCTTCTTACGGTCTAAAGCAGATCGGGCAAGGCTATTCCTAGTTAAGGGCCCCGGGCAAAAGTGGGCCCGAATTAGTCCTATCCATTTGGCAGCGAGCTAATGAGCTCGGCTGCATTTGGATATGGTTGGCGCTGGTGTTTTTAACTGCATTAAAACCTAACACGCCTAGATTTTTTTTCAAACCCATAAAGGTCATAGCAGGTGGACCCGTGCACAGACGAAAAGCGTTTGTTAGAGATATTTAATGTTATAATCGTAGGCAAAAATAAATGGTATGTTTCTAGCGGTGGGAGCATTGTCAAAGTTGACATCGCCTGAGGATTACGTGAGTGTGTGTGACGCAACTTACCATATTCGACAAATCGTTTTAGACCAATATTTTGCATCAATAAATACATTTTTGCATGATGAACAAGGAAAGTTAGAGGTAAATATTAGGCGATATTGCACAAATCAAATCAAAGAGATCATATATTATTTTGTGAGATTTCCAAGGAATGAAGATATTCTATTATGATAAGTATGGAAGGAAATCAAAATATTCCAACTGGCTTGTTTAGACATATTAGGAAACATAAAGTCATAGAATATGCAAAGAATATATCCAAGGGACTGCTTGAAAAAACTACACAGACGCTTTCTTCGTGGATAAATGAGAGCACACAGCGAGATTAGCCGAGGAAATGGTCTACACGCCAAGATAGCCGCTTACATGTAGTGTGATTACTCCGGTAGAGATAGAGTGATCGGGCACTTAGGAGTCCAGATGCATATGAGAAATAAGGAAAACTTATTTCTATATTTCTCTATGAGATATTTAAGAGAAGACGACTATGAGAAATGGGGAGCCTTGTCTCACTTAAATCAATTTGTAATCTAATTGATATTTTGTGAAACATCTTACATCTGGTCTCAGCCCCGCAAATGTAGACAATTACTGAATCGCATAACCAATCTTTGGTTTTTTTTTCCTTTATGTGTGAGTTTATGTATGTGATTTCATATCTCTTCAAATTACATTACTTCAACAAATCTATCACAACATGCAAAGAGGCCGCATAACACAAGAATCGGTCGCAACACTTTATGACAAGCAGCTGATACCGCTTCAACATCTCATGAATCAACACATAACAAATAGTTTCTTCTTTTTCTGTTCGCTTTGCTCATCACACTCCATGCTAATCTTCATACGAGCCTGATAACCATAAAAGCCAGAAACCTACCACATAACACAAATCAGATTTCCAGTGACTCGAACTCACTCACTAATTAAAGTAGAAGAGGCCCCAATCATCTCACCACGCTTCGGCCACTCAAGGTTAAAAATACTCCGCTTCTCGACGATATATCTAAGATTTAGATTTTACGTGATATATCGTAGATATATCGAATATTTTTACACGAATATCAATATATCTAAATTAACAAAATACTTCAAAATCACAATTACTTCAGAAAAGTTGTAAAAACGACATTACACGAATTATATATATTGATATTATATCAAGCATTGTGATTTCAAACCAAACGTAAGATCGACGCTACTCCATCAGACTATCATTTATATTTTCGATTTTTCTTCATTTGATTACATTAATATCGCTATTTAGCTACTGACACCAAATATCGACGATATATTTCATTATTTCCATTCACGCTTAACGACTAATAATTTAAAAAGTTAATTTTGACAATAGGATGGATGCAAGAACTGGTACTAAGAAGAAGGAGGGTAATAAAACAGTGAGAGGGGACTGACCAACGATCGTAGGTGACGAGAGCGCAAGAAGATCGATTCGCATTGCACTAAATGAACGTTAAACAAGAAGGTGCCAGGCAGATCAAGCAGTTAAATAAATAAGAATACCCGAAAAGCATGATACAACCGCGAATTACTCGCGCGAATTGTAAAAGCAGAGGTCAAAAAGTTTAAGCAAAGATAAGAGTCTACTGATCTATCAAATAATAAATAAATAGTGAAAGTACTAAAGAGTAAGAGAAAATTGAAGAAGAGTAATAATTAAATAGGTTGGTGGCATTAATGCATTGAACATGGTTGCAAGTTAAGAATAGTACTACTTATGCAAAATACCATACCAGATACCCCACTTCATACAAAATTTCCTTTGCCGATCGAATCGATATATCAGCTAAAATCAGAAAAATTATGCTTGTTCCACGCATGTATTTGTAATCGATATTACGTCTGATATATCGGTTATTTATCGATATATTTCCACGATATATCGTCAGAGCACGTTCAATACAATATTTTTCGATTTTTCCTTCATTCGACTTTTGTTTGTTGATATTGTATTAAGAAGACCTGACACCTAAAATATCAACGATATAAAGTCGATATATCGCGATATTTCTGTTCATGATTGTACCTAACATATAAGATTTTAAGCTTGATGATGTGAGTTTTATCATTTAACTTACTCTCTTGTACATGGGTGATGTAGGATTCCATGTTAGTCCAAGTAGTGGGAAATGATATGATTGATTGATAGAGCACGTCATGTGGATTTCACGTGACCAATAATGTGGTTAGTCTTTTACAATGTGATTAATAATTTAAATCGTTGTCTTTTCAAATAAAATAAAATAATAATAATAATTAAAATCAGTGCACATTCAACACAAATCATTATTACTGGTTAGGTTTGTGTCATCAATCCAAAAACATCACTAGTGTTGTTTAAAATCATTATCAAAAAAGATGTTATAGAGAAACCATTAGTAGCTTTCAAAACATTATAATCAAAGAAGCACAATTCTATTTGTCAACTTGGTAAAGAATATTTTATGCTCGGTATAGAACCCGAAAAGTATCGAGGAAAGAAAATAGAATGGAGAAAAATTTATGAAAATATAAAAATACGCTAAACTTAATTAATTAACTTTATAGTATTTTATTCAAATTTAATTTTATTCATTTATCTCTATAATAAAAGGACAAGAATTTTAAAATACGTGAAATCAATAGCACTTTGATCAAGGACACATTTGATTTTCTTTTATATATTATTATCGAAACAAATACTTGAGAAAATCATTTTGTTTAACATTTTTTTCTTTTATATGATAAAATACGGAGAAAAATAAAAAAAATAGGTTTAATCTTAATAAATTAATTATATATATTTATTCAAACTCATTTTATTTTTATCGTTTTATTGTATAATGACTAAAATATTTAAAAATATATAAAATTTTGAAGAATTTCGATTATATTTTTTTTCTTTTGTATATTTCACAGTGAAACCAAAAATGAAAAAATCATTTTCCTTAAGCTATATTTTGGTTTCGATAAATTTAAGGAAAATAAGGAGAAAAAGTAAAACAATAAGTAATAATAATAATAAAGAAATAAAGAAAATAAAAAGTAATTATTATCTATGAGAAATCTATAAAGAAAGGGGGGAAATCTAGAATTTGCTAAATTGAGGAAAACTGATATTAATTAAATTATTTTCCTAGTGTTTATAAATGCTTGCATTTATATCAACAGGTAAATTAGATTTCTCATCATTTATGCTTTATTCGAAGAAAGAATCTTTTTTCCAAGTTATACTTTACTTTCTATGTCAAGTACAGATGAATCTTCCAAAAAATTAAATGTCAATTATTACCAAGTTTCTTTGTTTTTGGGCATTTTGGTACATTAATAAAAAAATGTTTTATTGAGTAAAAATAAAATATCAAATTATAAAATTCAAGGTTATGTCTTACTCTGTATAATAAAAAAAAATAGTTAAAAGGATTTTATATATATATATATATATATATATATATATAGTATATATATATATATATATATATATATATATATATATATTCTTATTAAATGACAAATAATAGAAATTTTTTAAATAATATTAAATGTGGGAGAGAATTTTTTTTTTTTTAATAACAAATATTTGAATACAATATAAAATATATGAAATATTGAACGATAAATGCAGTGATTATGGAGTTTTCCAAGGGATGTAATCGAGTCGAAATACCTGATACATAATCAAAACCAGCTCACTCGATTAAAACCTCGCCGAACTTAATCGGTATTTTTCCTGCAGGTTCAAAATTAATGAAGACTTAACCACTTGACAAAGCCTAACTCACAAAAAAGCCGATAAATAATATACTGACTCCAGCCTCGACTTTATTAATAAAATTAATAAAGTTCTCGATTAAGTCGCGTAAAGAATCTGAGTCGTGATCATGATACTAGAACCTCAACTCGACAAAGCCTATTCAGTTCGACCGACTCAATTCACTCCGAGTCGAATTCAAGTATTCTACGAGTCGAGCTCGAGTAGCTTGACTCGTTTACACCCATACTCTCTCATAACTTAATTCAGAGTGCTCAATCTCGAGTTCAAACTACAAATAGACATGTGAAGAAAGCTTTTATCGCCTTTACGATCCTCTCAATCGCATATGATTTCACTGAGCGCAGATGACTTAAAAACGCTCTTTCAAGTATATGCATTTTGATCCGCTCACAAGACCTCATGATCGGGCTTCAAAATATATAAAATATTGAATTATAATATGTTTTCAAATCGAAAATGTAGTTAATTGGATATAATAATAATAACAACAACAACAATAATAATAATAATCATATATTTTTAATATGCAGTGTTCTACTATGTTAATCAATCATATATTAGTGGAGTTAGTCAGCCACTCAATTTTCGGGATAGCAAACAGATTGATACTGTAGATGCTCTGTACGCTTTATACACACTTTGACTAATTTATTAATTTGATCTAATGACAATTAAAACTAGTCCTAGACCAAATGGGAGTTATCCCCTGGATTAGCGAGTTGAGTAAAGAGTAATCTAATTTTCACCTCGTTTTCCCATCATTAAAACATTTTTATTTCCATTTATTTTAAAAAAACAAAATAAAATAAGATGGGAGACATCACAAGTATGAGAAAAAAATTAATTATTTCTAAAATTTGTAATATTATTAATATAACAATTAGAATATTCATCAATATGGAACCATAACAAGCACTTGGTTTGCCAAACATAAAAGATAAGTTGACTTTTCGATATAAAAAGTAAATTGATTAAAAAATTATAGTATATTAGAATAAATGCATTTTATAAATAATTAAAAATCATATTTATAATATCTTACTTGATTAAAATTATCATTATTAATATAAATTAAAAATAACAAAATAAAAATTTAAAAAACTCAAACATGCTCCTCGTTGTCCTTTTATTTTTAAACTCATTCCAGGGAGAAGGTAGGATAAGCGCCCATATCTTGTTTACTAAGTTATATATTTATTTATTTAATATTCTCTTCTTAATAACTTGTTTAGAATTAATTTTATATTTTAAAGCGTAAATATGCAGTTAGCTTGTAATCAAATCAAGGAACAATTTGAAGATTTTTTGAAAGCCATAATTAATTATTTCCTTAAAATAAAAACAAACCACTCTAAACTCCATAAAGTTTCCTTTGTATTTTAATTTATCCAGAATCAGATTAAAATTAGGCATTATATATATATATATATATATATATATATATCAAATAATTCTAAATTAAGCATTTATTATTGAATATTTAGTTAAAATACATCAAATAACTTGAATTTCCATGGGTTAAAAAACATGTTAACAAGCTGATTCTTTTTTTTTTTTTTTTGTTATGAAAAAACACGAAATTCAAAAAACAACAATTTTTCGGTAACACCAAATTGCTTTGATGCTTAAAATTATTATAAAAATAAGCCAAAAATAAGAATCAACAGTGTCCCAATGTTCTCATGTTTTTCTTGAAAATAATTCATTTTGACAAAAATACTTTTTCATTCCATATACTTACATATTATTACTTAAATGAGTTATTTTTGCAAAAAAAAAAAGAAAAAAAAAAGAAATTTTAATAAAATTTAATTGAGGGTCAAATCTCCAAAATTGGGTTTTCCAAATTCTTTAATCAAATCACCCTTTAATAAAATTTTATTTTTTTACCACTTTTTTTATTTATATAATTTTCCATTGTCAAAGAAGCTTCATCTCTTTTTTTTTTTTTTTTCCTTTTGTAATACACTTGCATTGTGAAAGAAACTTCCTAATGGATCTAATGAAATGAAAAAAATTAAATTTAGGTCCAATAATTCTTAGTTATTGAGAAACTCTGTAACTGTAAATTTATCGAAAAACATGGTAACAATTAAAATCATGAAATAAAAGAAATTATTATTATTATTATTATTTTAAAAAATAAAAATAAATTATTATGAACTACGTATCCTATAAATAGTTATCCAAAAGTTCACTAATAGATAACACTCCTACCAACTTAACAATGGCTCCAAAAAATATATACTCACCAACTTAACAAATTAAATAATTTTAAAAATAATTTTAAAAATAAATTTGAGTAAAAGAAAATTAAATAAAAATAAAAATAAAATAAATAATTATAAAAAAGGTTAAAATAAGAAAGTGGCCATATTCTGGCAAGACATAATTAATGCTCTTGTCTAAATAATGAGGCTTTGTCTATGAGCCTTAGGGAAATCTTATTTCACAATATTCTAAATTATATTTAATAACAAACATTTTTTATTAGATTTTTTAATTGATTTACCGTTAATGAGATCTCAATCGTTGATTGGGGCCGATCAAGGTGGCTATGCAAGCAACTAAATTCGAGTTTTCATGGAAAAATATTACTACAAATTTGTAATACTGTGAATAGATGTCAAAAAATAAAATAAAAAACTATTTTTACAAAATAAAGAATAAAACATCTTTTTTTTTTTTTTTTGGCAAAATTAAAATATTTAAAATTACAAGAGAAGAATATTATTCATGATTAGATATAAAAAAAAACAGAATATTTATATTAATCTAGTTCCAAATATAGAGAGGCTTTCTTAGTAAGAGTAGGCAATCTACATTTATCTGTCTTTTTGTCCTAAAGATTTTTTTTTCCATCATTAAAAAAATAGGTCAAATTAATGGATTTAATAGTATGTGCAATTTTTATTTTTTATTTTTTTATTTTTTATTTTTTATTTTTTATTTTATTTTATTTTATTTTATTTTTTTATTTTTATTTTTGTGAATGAGCATGTAAAAAATCTTGATTCACAATATTCATTTTGGTAGAGGAAGGTTTATTTATTTAGACTAGTGACCCATAAGATATAAAAAATAATGAATATTTATACATATATTTTGTTGCTTATATTTTTTATTATTTGATATTTATTTTAAATAAAGCTAGGATTAAATTTTAAAACTTTTCATTAAAAATATATGATCCCTCTCATCTTTCATTGTTTCTTTACTAATAAAACTCATGATGAAAATTATTTACATTTATACATAAAGAGTTTTAAGTATATAGAAACATTTTGTATATATTAATCCAACTTATTTGTTTATTAAAATGTTAAATATGAATTTTTTTTTAACTCTAGTAAATTTGTGTTATTTATATGATCTTAGATGGTTTTTAATTTTATAAATATTAAATAATTCAATTTAAAATTTTAAAAATAATTATTAATTATAAAATATTAAGTACTTTTAGCTTTGTTATGAACTCATAAAGTATTAAGGAAATAAATAAAATAGTAAGTAAAATAATTTTCTTATATTTGATTTCATCGTAAAAAATATAAAAAAAAATCAAATATAATCAAAACTCTTTAAAATTTTACAAAATTCTAAATTTCTTCATTCTCATATAATAGATAAATAAATAAAATAAGTTTAAATAAATACATAAAATTAATTTATTAAGTTTTTAACTTTGTTCTATATTATCTTTCTTAAATACTTTATAAGTCCCAAACAGAGCTAACCTTCGAGTTCCCAATGAAGCCATAGTTTTTAATATCAATTTTTACTATAAAAATTAATTAAGAAAAAAGAAAAGTAAAAAAACTAACGCGTCCATCATGACTAAATTTCACAGATGAGTTCCTAATATTTTAAAAAGACAAAATATATGAAAGGTTCTGAGTTTCGGGATTTGAGTCATAATGAAAACTATTTACTACATAAAAGTGTTAGCTGAAAAAAAAAAAAAAAAAAGAGAAATGGAAAAATCTTAATTTTGTTTTTTATTTGATTTATGGAGGAAACGTAAAGTATGATAGAGTGAGAGGGACACAAGTGGAGAAGAGCCCTTATCCCCGGATGTCGTCCTCTCTACTTTTATTACATTCTTAAAAATATCCCAATTTAATGTCGTCGTTTCGGGACCATCGTCATTTATTTTATAAAAATGTGCGGCAATCTTGAACTTTTAATATTTTAGTATTTACTCGTTAATAAATATTCAATTTCAACGTTGTAATGTCACGTAGGGGTAGGGATGACAATCCGCTTTCAACTCGGTCAAGAATCTGATAACTAATGAAGAAAGGTGTGGATTAATATTTTAGATTAAATTAAATATTTAGGTAATTAGATTTTGAGATTCTCGGATTCGGGGGATAAGGAATGGGTTTGAGAAGAACTCTACCCATCTCTCAATTCGAATATCCAAATAATATTTTATATAAATTTGAATATATTTTTATTTTTATTTATATATTTATATTATTATTTGATTGTGTCTCAGATTTTTAATTATCTTATAAAAACAATATCAAAAATAATTTTTATTATTATTTTACGACACTATTTTAATATTCATAATTTTAAAACATTTATTTTTTTAAAACAATTTATTTCATAAATTTAATACAGACGGTATCCAATCCTCCATCGGACAGAGATGGATATGCCATGCAGGCAAATTTTTCGTTTTCTATTCAAACTTTTCGTAAAACAAAGCGAAAAACGCCAGTGTATTATTTATAAAGAGCCTTAAAATAAATTCAAAACAGTTAAATGGCCTTCACTCATTTTTCAACATTTATATACGAATCAAAAAACGCGCAGTTTCGCTTCCTGGGCCGACTGGGGCCTGTCTAGCTCGTTCAGCGTGGTTGGGGACGAAACGATAACCAAATTCAGCATTTAAACGTATTTTCAAACAAAACTAAACCCGTTTGGGGCTTCACGAAAAAATTTTCTCAACTCTATCCAAAATTCGTAATACAAAATTTTCAACGATTCTAATCTTTGGCCATTTTCGTAAAATAAGTCAGACTGAATTTTAATAAAATATTGCCATTTTCAACCTATCATTTTAATTTAATTAAAACAAGCGAAACAACTTTTACCTGCTTTCGATTCATATATAAAATGTCAGAAAATAAATAATTCATTTTCATTAAAATTGCTGCCTTATTCTCGTTTTCCTTGCTTAAAAAAGTTTAATGTAAAACAGAAAATTTTCTACCTAATAAATTGGCATTTTAAATATTATCGAAAATTTTCATATTCGAATTTCTCGATAGAAATTAAAAATTTTCGTTAACTAAACGGGGCCTAAAATCCTACTCAAATCCGACTATTTGCCATCCCTATTACAAACTGAATAGAGTTAAGAAAGTTTCTCAACCCAACATATTATGCGGGTCAATACGAATTTGATCAAAATACGATTATACTCAATCCAAACCCGTAAATATCTTGTTGATTTCATGTCGTGTTCGTGGATCAGCCCTAATTACCGCTACACTTTTATAGAAAAACAAATGATATCCTCAGTGATTTTTATAAAATTGAATGTAACAAAAGTTTCATTTCCTTATTTTCTCCCATCTTATTATCTTTTAACCCATTTTCTTCAAACAAGGAGGGGTGATTTTTTTTTTTTTTTTTTACCATTTTTGACTTGAAATCACCAATCTGTATCTTTTTTTTTTTTTTTTTCATTTTATTGCTTAATAAAATGGTTCATCTATAAATATTTAGATCTTATCTTGTTTTTTCATGTTGTCGTCATTTTATTACGGCGTTTGATTTATCTTCTGCTTGTTAAGATGTGGTGCTTTTCATCGTCTTATTACGATATTTTATTTGTATGTGATCGATTCAGATAAGAAAATCGGATTTGATCAATCAATATTAGACATGATCACAATATTGTCAAAGAACCTAGCCAAGCGATATTCTAGCTACTATATTATCACCTGCTGCTTTATAATGACTTATTACGCATGTTTATGATTTGTTTCAATGATTTCTAATATATCTTAATCATCAAAATATGTTAAATAATCAATAAAATTAATTTCCTTTAAAAAAATGTAATAAAAGTTCGTTCATAGAGTAGAAATAGAGATTGAGAATAATAATGTTATGTTTGATTCACAAAAAATTGAAAGAAAATATAAAAAAAGTAGACTAGTAAATAAACTAAAAATAAAGTTAAATGCGGTATATTTTTTCTAGTTATTGTTTTTTATGTTATTTAGTCTAACTCATCAATGTAAAAATGAGTGTTTTGAAAATAAGATCGAATTGGTCGGATTATCGATCAATGACCTTTTCCGCTCCTTTTTGCTGAACTCCAATCTACCACGCTTAATTCACGATTTCATTCTCCTAAATCGCAACAAGCAATTTTTCCGATTCAATCACTAACTGCTTAAAATATCGTAAAAACTATACAATTAAAAAAATTAAGTTTTTTTTAAATATTTTTATTAAAATATTTGATTTTATTTGATATTTTTTATTAGGCAACTCTTTTTTTAACTTTGAGGACTAGACTTTTCTACTTTGTTCTTCACCTTCTAGACCATAGCCTTTTTCCAATTGGCTATGAGAAAATAAAGAATGAAAATGATAAAATGTCAAGTGCGCGTTTTAAATATTTGCAGAATAAAACTGAATGAATTAATAAATTTTTAATTTTAAAATGTCTATAAAAATATGACTGATAACGTTTTAGTGAGATAGTAAATATAATTTCCTAAGATTATTTTTATAGTTGACTGGATATATTATGAAATAAGATATTTTGTCCAATTTTTATATTTGGTTGATGATAAGTTATCAATGTTAATAATTTTGAATATATATATATATATATATATATATATATATATATATATATATATATATATATATATATATATATATATATATATATATTCAATTTTTAAAACATAATTAAAGAAGAGATTTGAAGATATGACATGTTTTTACTGATCAGTAATGACTAATTTTGTTTTTGGATTTATTACTTATAGGTAGTTGTACGCTGAAGGGCTAATTTATTCTACGAAGCTTTCACGCTGTAGTTTAGATTTCAGAAATTCTGATCCAAAATCATTAAATCAAATTCTATTCGTCGGTCTACTACAAATTTATTATATGAGGTATTTTAGATATTTTTTTATTATCAAATATGTAGGTCTTGAGTTGATACTTTTTGTTAACTTTAATACTATGTTATTTTTTTAAAGTTTTTAGCATTTTTGATTATGTGTTTATATCGATTATATTGTTAATTTGAATTAATAAATTGATCTATTTAAAAAAAAATTGTTATGCATAGCAATTCTATAAAACAGTTTCACAATTTTTAATTATTTTTAAAAATAAAATTATATTTATGAACCAAATATAAAAGATAGTCTTTGATTTGTTCACTGGTGATTTAAAATATTCTTAATATTTTTAATAATACCATAACACTCAATAAAAATTAATAAAATGTTTCAAAACAAAAATTTAACAGAATTTTATAATATTTTCTAACTCGTCTTTATATTACCATTTTTAATTTGAATTAAAATTAACTATTTTTTCAAAGCAAATAAAGTATGTCTATTTTATAATTTTACATTTTATCTCAATTAGGTAAAAATTCAATACTAACCCTCTATTTACGTTTCTAAATTGGAAAAAGAAAGGGAATATATTTTATTTTATTGTATTTATTTAAAAAAAATAAAATATGATAAGAAAGTGAAAAGGACATCAAGTCTATGTTTGAACTGTCAAGTGGAGAGAGCCTTGATGAATTGCCTGATGCCATGTCCTTCTCTTAATTTTTCCTTTTTTTTTTTTTTTTTTTTTACCTTTAATTTTTTAATTTTTTTAATTTTTATATTTTTTCCAACAAATCCTTAATTTGAGATTACACTACAAAAAAACTTCAAACTAATTTTAATAATACTTTTTTAATAATTATGGATTATTCCATACATAATGTCCGCTGACATATTATCACTTTCCGTAAAGAAAATATTTTTAAAATGACGAATCCAAAATTATTTATAAAAGTAATTTTATTTTATTTTTACGTCTATTTATTTCGTATATATAATTTTTTAATAATTCAAATATGATATTAGGATAAAAATGTCCATAGGGATAAGATAAAAATGCTTATTAGGATTTAGTTATGAACTTATTTACACTTTTTAGGGGTATTTTTATCTTAAAAAAATGATATCTTACTTTACATTTTCTAAAGATATTTTTATTTGAAATTTTTTTTTTTTTTTGTAAGATTTCAATCTACAAATATTTTGCGCCCTTTTTTTTTTTACCAAAAATAATTGTCCTTTTTTATTTTTATTTTGTCTTTAAGCTATATTATTGTAATACCTCTATTCAGTGGCTCCGCGACAACCTCAATATACCTAAACCTACGAATATCGGCCTGACATCACACCTCATTCGTCTCAAATACTGGTACTCATTCGCTTCACATCCGAGATTTAAAAACTTTCTCGCTTTGGCTGCATGTATTTACAAATTATCAGTTTAACCCATGGTGTCAAAATGAACATCCTTCTGACATAAGAGAGAACTGGCCACTGATCGACCATCGGCTCCCACAGATAGAGAAGATATTGAAAGCTATGGAGATCACCTCCAATACGGTAAAGATCAGGCTAGAAAAAATAAATTTTTTTTGGGTTTTACAATTATACTTAGACTAATTCTGGTACGAATTCAAAAAGATCACAATCATAAAATATTGTATTCTCATAATTCAAACCCGAGATCATTAGTTAGGCAATAAAAAATCTCGATCATCTCATTTATATGTTCGATGATTCGATTTATAGCTTTTTATGTAGAGGAAATTACAGCCGAGCCGGTCCAAAGAGGAAATGGAGGTTGACGCCAAGTGACTGATTCCTCAATGATTGAAACACAAGAAATTAAAAAGGAAAAAAGAAAGAAAAAAAAGAAAAAAAGAGAAAGAGTTTCCGAGAAAGAAAGGGAATTGAAGAAACAGTTTTGAAGGGAAGAATCCTCCAAAAAAATATCACCAACCAACAGTAGCCTTTTTTATCTCTTTCTCACTCAACCAAATTATGCTTGATCTCTGCTCTTCCCTTTCTCGTCTTCTTCTTCTCTTCTTCTTCCTCTTCTTTCTCTCTTTCCTCATACGAATTTGAAAAAGTACTGCCATCTCACACGCTCCTCGTTACCTTAATCTTCTAACCCCTCTTTGATTTTCGGTTTGAAAATGTTTTCACGACAACGCCTCCTTTAGTTTCTTCCTCTCCCTATTTCCGTATAAATTTCACGAACTTGGCCTGGCATCCGATACTACCCTGTTCTTCGGTTTCCCGCCGGAAAGATGTTTGGCTGCGAGTGTTTGTGCTGGAACAGGAATTCCCAGTACCGTCCATTAGAACCGCAGCCCTATTCTCTGCCTGCCCCAATCCCAGAATGGCCTAGAGGTACGCTCTTCAACTGTTGTTGTTTTGATTTTGGGTTTTCTTTCCCTTCCTTCCTCCCTATTTTCTTCTGTTCCCCTGAAAAATTTGGGACTTTCCTTTTTCATTTTCAATTTGCTTTTGTGGGGTTCTTATGTTTTGTGGGGTTCTTATGTTTTGTGGTGTTCTGAAATTTCTGAGGAAAAGGAAAAAATCTGCCTGTTTGTTTGTTTTTGATTCAGTTTGGGAATTCGTTTGGTAAGCATTATCTGGGTTTTGTTGTTTCATACTCGACTCTGAGAATTAAATTCTTGCTTGCCTCATTCACTTCATTTTTTTTTTTTCTTAATTTCTGCTTTACTTTAAAGACTCATTGATTTACTTAATTTTAGCTTTGCTTGTTCTTGATGTTGTTTCATGCTATGAAACTGTGGCCTTTTTCAAATTAAGGCAAGTTTTGCAGTTCATGGATCCATTGCCTTACATTTGATGGATTATCCAATTTTAATTATGCCTCGAATTCTTCTTTTGTACTTTATTTACTTGTTTATTTATTTGTCATTCCTTTCTAATTATCTTGGCTTAATGATGGAAAATTTTTCCTGTCAATTGATTTTCTTATTTATCTGTCATTCCTTTCTAATTATCTTGGCTTAATGATGGAAAATTTTCCTGTTAATTGATTTTCTCAATCTTTAGAAGAAAACAGCTTCTTGTATTGGGAAGCAGATTCATTGCCTCATGATCAGATCAATTGGTTGCTGCCATGAATTTTTTAGAAATTCTCAACTTTTCTTGTGGGCAATTCAAATACTTCATCAAGTTGATTTGCTTCTGTTAATGCATTGGTTAAGAAATTGAGATTTCTTGCAATTTAGATTGCTCGAAAGTCGATGTATGTATGTGTGAGTTCTATCTTTTGCGGATAACATAAACCGAAAATGTGTGTTTATTGGGACTGCCTTTTGCTTTTGTTGAAGGGAATCTCCTTTATTATTCATCATAAGCAAGAACATGGTCAAAGTTTCGATTCATTGAGAATTTGAATAAAAAAAAGTTCATTCAACAAAGCGAAGAACTTGGTCAAAAGTTTTGATTTGTTGAGAACTGAAATGGGTTAAAGTTAGAACTCAGATGAATCCTGAAAAAGCTTCAACTACTGGAATCTGAAATCGTATTAATGGTCGAAACCGAAAATGAGAAATCTTGTAGGATGGTCTTTTTGGGAAAATTTAGTATGTATTGTGGAAGATTCGTTGTAATAGAAATTCAAATCAATGGAGAATATGAACGAGAAAAGTTCATTCAACGAAGCCAAGAACTTGGTCAAAAGTTTTGATTTGTTGAGAACTGAAATGGGTTAAAGTTAGAACTCAGATGAATCGTGAAAAAGCTTCAACTACTGGAATCTGAAATCGTATTAATGGTCGAAACCGAAAACGAGAAATCTTGTAGGAGGATCTTTTTGTCAAGATCCAGAGGGGGCAACTGGATTGCCAAAATTTAGTATGTATTGTAGAAGATTCGTTGTAATAGAAATTCGAATCAATGGAGAATATCAACAAGAAAAGTTTATTCAACATAAGCAAGAACATGGTCGAAGTTTTGATTCATTGAGTATTGGAATGTGCTAGTTCATTCAACAGCTGAACTTGGTCAAAAGTTTTGATTTGTTGAGAACTGAAATGGGTTTAAAGTTAGAACTCAGATGAATCCTGAAAGCTTCCCTTACTGGAATCTGAAATCATATTAATGCTTGAAACCGAAAACGAGAAATCTTGTAGGAGGGTCTTTTTGGCAAAATTTAGTATGTATTGTAGAAGATTCGTTGTAATAGAAATTCAAATCAATGGAGAATATCAACCAGCCAACTGTCAAATTTGATAACCAACAGATCGACGAATTAATTGAAAGAGAATCATTTCTTTTTTCATGTGGGAAACTCTCAGGAAATGCCCTGTTAGAGCAATGCATTTAACCAAGGAGTTTAGGATCATTCCTAATAAGAGTCTTCAATAAATATTAGTCGGTACACACTTAACGATTTTTTTTTTCTCGGTGGAAACCAGAATCAAGGCCCGTTTATTGACCCCAATGTCGCTTTGAGTTGATGAGAAAATCATGTGTTTTATTATAGTCTCGAACCAACAATCTCGGTAAGCAATATAGTTAGAAGGAGGCCTGGTTCCATTCTAAATACCAAAATTTAAAAGAAAATAAACCATTTAGAATAAAACAACAATGTTTAATATATATATATAGTTATCTCATTTGATAAACAGCACAACTCACTGATGAACCTCCTAAACACCGTTCCTTCCATAGCTTTACCCTCCAGGAATGGTGTTAAATAAAAATGTGTAGGGGGTTTCTAATCTTTTTTTTTTTTTTTTTTAATTTTTGTCAAATTTTTTTGAGGTATTGATCGATGTGATGTCGCCTTTCTCAGGGCAAGGTTTTGGTACTGGACAAATAACTAGTGAAATCAGTGTTCCCAAAATGTTCAGTTTGAGAGGATTTGATCGTGCAATCAGCTGCGCCTGGAAATCGATATGTTAGCATTTTACAAAACCTGTTGGGATTCCAGATGGTTTTTTCTGCCTCGGTCACTACTGCCAGCCCAATGACCAAGCATTGCGAGGATATGTCCTTGTTGCTCAAGATGCTGCTGCTTCCAGGCTAAAAGACGGCCCTGTCGGTGATTCTCCTGCTCTCAAGAAACCTGTCAGCTACACTCTGATGTGGAATACAGATTCTCATTACGACGGGTGTGGTTATTTCTGGCTGCCAGACGCGCCTAAAGGATACAAAGCCATGGGATTTCTGGCGACTGACAACCCGAATCCGCCTTCACTTGAAGAGGTAAGATGTGTTCGTGAAGATCTTACAGAGTCCTGTGAGACACAGAATATGATACTCAACACAGGTGCACTCCTCGAACAATCCTTTATTGTTTGGCATACTAGGACCCATGGAAGGGGATGCTAGGCCGAGGCGCTTCTGTTGGGACGTTTTCCGCAGTACTCGCTCAAGTCCTGACGAGGAGCCTGGCATTGCATGCTTGAAGAATCTCGATTCGACTCTACATGCCATGCCGAATCTGAATCAGACCCATGCTCTGATCAAGCATTATGGTGCTACAGTCTTCTTCCACCCCGACGAGGTCTATATGCCTTCGTCTGTGCCATGGTTCTTCAAGAATGGAGCTCTTGTCTACCAGAATGGCAAGTTGGGAGGGAAACCCATTGATTCCAGAGGATCAAACTTGCCAAATGGTGGGAAAAATGATAGGCAATTCTGGATAGATTTACCAGATGATAACGATGAGAAGGCGTTTCTTAAACGCGGGAATCTAGAGAGTGCTGAGCGCCTCTATGTTCAAGGTAAAGCCAGCCTGGGTGGGACTTTCTACCTGATATTGCTATGTGGATTTTTTTTTTGCCCTTCAATGGTCCAGCCACTCATTAAAGTTTCGGATAATGAGCATTCCGATGAGCAGGATCGGTGAACACGGGTGGATTTGGGAGCATTTCACGATCCGCCTGAGCAATTTCACCGGAGAGCTATGGAGTGTTTACTACTCCCAGCATAGCACTGGCATATGGGTGGATGCTCCTGATCTGGAGTTCATTGAAGGGAATAAACCAGTAGTGTATGCATCCAAAGATGGCCATGCGAGCTTCGCCCATCCCGGGATCTACATCCAGGGCTCGTCCAAGCTGGGGATAGGGGTAAGGAACGACACTGCTCGAAGCAAATATTTTGTAGATTCAAGCACCAAATACCAGATTGTTGCAGCCGAGTATCTTGGAGAAGCAGCTCTCGAGGAACCGAATTGGTTGCAGTATATGAGGGAATGGGGTCCGATGATCGTCTATGATTCCCGAGCTGAACTGGAGAAGTTGATCAGTCTTCTGCCTGTGTTCTTCCGCTTCTCTGTGGAGAACATTTTTGAGCTGTTCCCAACGGAGTTGTATGGAGAGGAAGGACCAACAGGACCAAAAGAGAAGGATAATTGGGAGGAAGATGAAAGATGCTAGCTTAGCTTTGCTTGGTCAGTATCTTCTTCTTCTTCTTTCTTCTTCTTCTTCTTCTTCCAAGATCTTCTTCTTCTTCTTCTTCATTATCTTCTTCTTCTTCTTCTTCTTTTCTTTCCCCATCCCACAGTATATATATATATATATAGATGGTTTCTCTGCAAAATTCGAAAATTAAAGCTGGTGCTGGAGCTCTCCTTGAGGGTGCAAAAGCCGGGAAACAGCCAAAATTTATCATTCTTGTGGTGGGTAGTAGATTAAGATTGCTGCAGTTGGTTGATCGAACATGGATTTAGGTAATGAAGTAATATGATGTTTATGATTATTGAAAGAAATGTTTCATTTGTTCTGTATTTAGTTATTATAGATGAATGAGCTGAGCAAAGCTTAGTTGTTTGAGTTCTTTGTTAGCTTTGGACCCTTTCATTATTGCATGTATAGTGTGAAATCTGTCACAAGAATCAGCATATCACCATTTTGTTAACAAAATTTCAGATTGATTTTTCACTAAACTAAGGCGGCTATTGTTTTTGGTTTTTGTTGAAAATAGCTTTCAAAAGATTTGGCTATTTATTTCTCTTAACTTTTTCACGCTTTATCACGAAATTTCAAAAAAATCTTAATAGAAAAAAGTCATCTTCAAAAACAGGAAACATCATTTTTGTCCAATAAGGAGGAGAGCTAGTAGCACTCATTACCTAATGTTAAAAACAAACAACTTAATATTTAATATTATTAAGTACTATTTAACATTAAGCTGAAAAAGAAGTTATATTCAATATTAAGTAAAAAAAACAAGCGCCACTTACATATGTTGAGACAAACAATTCACTTATTTCCGCATCATACAGGTTCCATCCTTTTTTGGTTCTTTCCAAAAGGATCCCCAACAAACGCACATTTGCGACTTCGATTAGCAAATTTATCTCATTCCCTTTATTGGTTATGAGCATAAGTCAATTATTCACAAACACTGAAATATTTTCTACATGAAAGGGAGCTTGACCATACAAAAAAGCTCTATAAGACGTTTCTTCAACAACATAGGTGGAGTCCTATTAATTAAATATGCAGTTGTTGACACACATTCTCCCTAAAATTCAATAGGCAAGTTTGCCTGAAAATGGAGCGCACCTACCACATTGAGTATGTGACGGTGTTTCCGTTCCACTCTTCCATTTTGTTGTGGAGTCCCAACACAGGAAGTTTGATATATTATGCCATTTCTCAGAAAGCGATCATTTAAACAAGTAAACTCAGTCCCATTGTTACTGCACACGATTTGTGCACTTCCATGAAATTGTTTTTGCATTAATGCAAAAAAGTTACGAAGAGTTTGTCTCGCTTAAGATCTAATTTTCAACAAATAAACACATACAGTTCTTGAATAACCATCAACTATTATCAAAAAACACAAAAAGTAGGAGTTTTATAAGGTCCCCATAAATCAAAATGAATCATTTCAAAAACACCAAATGCTTTATCATTACTGGACATAAACTCTCCTCTACTTTGTTTTGCTCGAAGATAAACTTCACAACTAGCACATCTATCACTACTAGCATCAACAAATGGTAATAAACTAACAATCTTATCAGAAGGATGTCCGAACTTTTTATGCCAAATTTCATAGATATATTTATTTACCGTCTTTAAGGCTTTAGCACAAACGCCTTCAATTCCCTTGAAGTAATAGAGCCCGTCACATTTCTCACCCGTACCAATCAACATCTTCGAGTAGTGGTCCTACATTACACAAATTTTTTTAGTGAACAAAATTGTGCAATTCGTATCCTCAATAAGTTGTGATATTGAAATCAAGTTACACATCAAATTAGGAACATATAAAACGTCATTAAGTTTTAGATATTTATTCAACATCATAGTTCCTTCTTTCTCCGCCATGACTTCCTTCTCATCTGGCAATCCAACAAGGACATGATGAGCACTTTTCATGTTGCTCATTAATTCGAGACTTCTTGTCACATGATGAGAAGCTTTGTAGTCAATTATCCACTCCATGGTGTTAAACCCAGCTCGATGCAAGTTGTAAAATGGGGTGCCAAATATAATTTCTGTGACCAGTAAAACGATCATTTTTGGCAAGCCCAGCATTTTTGCTCCAATGGTAGGTCTTAAAATGGGTCTTAATTTTAATAGATTAAATGTTTTTATTAAAAAAATATAATTAAAACCCCACGGTTATATTTTATGATTATATTTTTTTCGCGATCGTAATTTAACGGATATATTTGTATAGTAACAATTTCAAATTTCAA
Source organism: Tetrastigma voinierianum (assembly GCA_016808115.1). Lineage (NCBI taxonomy): Eukaryota > Viridiplantae > Streptophyta > Magnoliopsida > Vitales > Vitaceae > Tetrastigma > Tetrastigma voinierianum. The sequence continues at coordinate 264,178 of JAEQBH010004640.1, forward strand.
ATTTCAAATTTCAAATTTCAAAATTCCAGTTCCAGTTTCAATTTCAAGCTCAATTTCAAATTTCAAATTTCAAATTTCAAATTTCAAATTTCAAATTCAAATTCATTTTGTCCACTTGAATTTGAATTTCAAATTTTGTCGCGTTGATTTAGTTGACCATTGAAATTCAAATTTGAAATTTTGCTTTATAAAATAAAATTTTAATTAAATACATAAATGATAATTTTCTCATGTTTTTCATCATCTATTTTACATTCTCTTTAGGTTTTCGATATCTCATTTACTGTTTTGACTATTTATCATTTCGTATTTTGTTCGTAGTGATATGGTCGTTTTCGCAATATTTTTAGGAGATCGCCGATATTGAAGGGGAGAAGATGATGAGGATTTGGATGTGTTTAATATCTTTGCAACTAGAAGGTCAAGGGTTTAGTCAAGGGAAGGCCCTAAGAAGGCATCGTGGTTAAAGTTAAAGTGACGGTTCAATATTGGTAGAAGTTGAAGGTCGAAAGACTACATCGTGACTATTTTCTTGCCCACTTTGTGTATATAGTTTTTGAAGGAGGTTCGAGATGAGTGGAAGTCCATCTTTTTCTTCGAATTGTAAATGAGTTGAGCTGATATGATCCATACTTCATTGAAAAGAATGAATCTGATTGAGTTCTCAGGTTTGGCTCATCCTTCAAAAGATAACGGTGCTTATAAAGTTCTTGCCTACGAAACACGTGGTCACATTGGATGAATACATCGAGTGGAGAAAGCAAATATAGAGTGAAGGTTTGTAGTTGACGACATTACGATGTTTGGCGGCCGTTGCGGGTCACCAAACAATGTCGATGTGCTTTCGATTGCTACAAAGCGGGAACAAGCGTGCTTTCACGTATTAGGGAGTATTGATTGCATGCATTGGAGTGGAAAAAATGTCTGTGCGAGTATATCTCTTGTCGTTGTCATGAACCCGACAATCATTTTAGAAGGCGTGGCATCTCGAGATCTTTGGATATGGCATGCATTCTTTGGTCGGTTCATTGAATGACATAAATGTTCTAGATAGGTCCTCTGTTTTTACATTATTAGCAAATGGTCATACTCTCCAGGTTAACTATATAATTACTTGGTCATGAGTATAGAATGGGATATTATACAGGCGATGGTATTTATCGGCGGGTCGACGTTTGTAAAAGCATTGATTCCACATACACAGGTTTGAAGAAAATACATTTTGCTAAAGCACAAGAGTCGTAAGAAAGATGTAAACGAGCATTTTGGGTACTTCAAGCCCGTTTTGCAATTGTGCGTGGACCAGATTTTTGGGATGAAGAAACACTTTGAGATATTATGGCGTGCATAATAATCGTAATATGGTCATTGAGGACGAATGAGATATTGGTAACAATGACTTTGATGGAAGTGCAGATCCAGCGCGGCCTGAAGTGTCGCATGCGTATACACCAGAATTAGAAGACTTCATGCAAACCCATTATCAGATCAGAGACAGTGTTACTCATTCTCAAGCTGATCGAGATCTTATCAGCATTTAATAGCCTTGACGTAGCGTATAACCTCATCAATTTCAAGTTGAAGTTGTATTTTCAATTCCAATTTCAATTGTATTTGTAACAATTCCCAGTTTCATTCATGTTGTATTTTAATTCTCATTTCATTCATGTTGTGTTTGTTTCATTCAATTTCATGTTGTATTTTCAATTCAATTTCAATTTCAGAATTATATTTTCAATTCCAATTTGCGACATAATAAATAAGCGGCTACAAATTAAAAAAATAATAGCAACATAATAAATAACTAAAAAATTAAACCCAGCTTTCATAACCTCTATCTTCGAGGTTATTCCAATATGTTCTTGAAATTGGGTCCACTACCCGGTAGTATCGATTTAATGATTTTAAATCTGCATTTTGCATTTGAATTTCTTGCACTGTCTTTCTTCATTGCTTCATTTACGATGTTGCTCAATACTATCTGTTGAGCATAAATTTTTGTCTTGTCGCTCAACTTTATCTGTTCCACTTCCATTCTTTCGTGAGTGGTGATGATCTAGTGATCTTTCAACATCGGTTTCTTTCTGCTGTTTTTAAGTTGTTTCTTTGTTGCTGTGGCCTATTGAGGTTGGGAGTGGACGAGGTTGATGTAATCTAAATATGGAGTTGAATGAAAGGATTCAACATGGGTTGATTAATGAGTTCTGATTGAATGAGTTTTACTCTCTTATTCTTTGGTCAAATTACCCGATCCATTTAAAGCTATTTTACGATATATTCCCGACAATGCTCATCTTGAAATGGTTTTCCGATAATCTTAGCAAACATTTCTTTTGCTTCATCAACGACAAACATATGAAATTCGGTTAATGGTTGAATGTGTCAAATCTCTTAATTATCTAATTTAAGTTTATATCACACATTATTTTTTAGCGGTGTGTCCACTGTATTGAATCACTCCATTTGACTATAAAGCCAGAGACAAATTTCGCATTTGCATTTATATCGAGTCAGCGACTTTAATAGAAGATTGAGAGCGCTCTTCTTGATTGCCTCCGCGGAAGTTCTAAGTATTACAGGTCTTTGCCAAAATGCCTGTTGTTCGTTAAAATTAGCTACTTTGTCTTTCTTCGTATTAAGTCACGAACCTGATTAATTTATCTTAACTATACGAGAAGTTCTTTGTCCTGCGATTTTCTCAATCTTGGAACGACTTCATTTTGCAAAGGCGGCAATACTGTGGGATTACTCTGAATAGTATCATTATATAAATCGGTGTCGTTCATAAGCAAATCAGTTAAAGAACCATCATATTGCAAATCCATCTACAAAAATAAAAATAAAATTATAATCAATTTAAAATAGGCAATTTATAATATACAAATAAATCTATCAATTATAAAATTTATAACAAGAATTTAAATAATGACATTCTCAATTAAAATTATCAATTTATCAATTTAAATTTTAAAAATTCAATTTGTCATCCTAAAGAATGAGCAATTTATCAATTAAAAAAATACTAATCAATTAAAGAATGAGCAATTTATAACATATACAAATCAATCTACCAATTATAAAATTTAAAAAATCAATTTAAAGAATAGGCAATTTATTAATTAAGAGTATCAATTTATCAATTTTAAATTTAAAAAAGCAATTTTCAATTTAAAAGAATGAGCAATTTATCAATTAAAAAAATTATAATCAATTTAAAAAATAAGCAATTTATAAAATATACAAATCAATTTACCAATTATAAAACCTATTTCTAATGAATGTAAAGAATTAATAATATAACAATTTTGATTTAAAAATCAAAATTTCATAATTTAGGAGGAGGCAACTCATACCGTCTCTCTTCCCTTCTTTCTTCCTCTTCCCTTCTCTTTGTTTCTTCCTCTTCCTCAAGCAGACGTTCTATTTTCTGTGAGTTCGGCCCTGCTTTGCTTGAATCTTGGACGATTGGTCAGGAAGGCGAGATTCGAAAAGCTAGGGTTTTTCACAAGCACCCAGGCAAAGTTTTCGGTTGTCATTTTCCTTTCATTCTGCCATTTTATAGGGTTTGGGGAAATGGAATATAGCCGTTGAGAGCAGTTGGCCAAAATAGTGGCGAAGTCAGCTAATTGTTTGCATCAAATCTTCTCTCTTCCAAAAGGTGCAAATATGGCACCCCATAGCTTCGGATGACATTTTGCCACATCAGATGCAATCTCCATTGGAAAACTGTTTTATGGTTTGGGTGCCATTTTGCGAGTTAGGAAGATGACACGCATTAACATTGTCAGTTGGGTTGCTCTTATACATACCATTCAATCTTCATTGAATTCCATCCTTCTGAGCATTCAAAAGATTAAGCAGAGTGTTCCATTGCTCGCTACTCATTCCGCTTATTCCTCCTTTCTTTGCACCAGTTGTCTTGCATTTCTGTGATGTCACACTTATTGCATTGGCTCGAATTGGTCCACCACGTCCTCTACCACCTAAAACAATAGGTTGTTTCATTTCTCATAGTCGTATTGGAACCAGTTACCACCATGGCCTTTGCCACTTAATCTGAATAACGATTAGTTGAAAACATGACTCAGAGTTGTGCCCCGACTTGTTACAATTTATACACATCATGGACTTATCTTTATTTTCAATTCATCGTTTTGAAGTCGATCATGTTTGGACACCAAAGGCCATGTGCTCACTCCGTTGTTTCTTTCCACAAGTTATCTTATGAACTCGTTCTTCTTTAACTATCATAGCGTACACTCAATTCAAACTTGGCAATGGCTTGGTGCTCAAACTATTTGTTGGAATTAGAGGCAGGAAATAAATAAAAGGAAAAAAATAACGTGCAACTCTAAACTGTTTTTATCATTAAGAATGCCTATAAATAGGCTTACAATGAATAAAATCAATTAAAATAAATAATCCATTATTATCCTATTTCAAACTAACTCTCCATATTTATCACATAGCTAAAAAATCTCAAACAACCATGGACTCTCCCACTCATAATTAAATAAATAAATAAAACAAAGCATTTCCTAATTAATAGAAACTATTAAAAAACCAACTTTGAATCATTCTTCAACAATATTGGAACACACTGTTCCATAAACCGAATCATCCAATCCCATCAAGAATTGATGCAATCTTTCTTCTAGCATGATATAGCATGATATAGCATGGAGTTGGTAGTCCACCAATCTTCTAGTTATGAAGAATTTTATAAAGACTTCTTTATTGAACCATCCCAACTTAGAACATATTTTCTTGGCTCGAAGTGCCATTCTTATCGCTCTTGCCCATTCATCATAATTCTCTCCCTTCAATTGTAGCTATGTAAAGTATTTCTTGGATTATCATTTGTTGAAAGAAAGTACCATGAATTTTTTTTTTAAAAAGAATTCAATGTTTTGAAAGAGAAAAGTCTTAGCTCCATTCGTTAAGAAAACACACATATATAAAGAATTAAGACCCTAAAGTTAAGGAACTAGTTTGGCATGTAATTGTGCCTACACATGAAAGAAAATCTCTACCACCTAATATTTTTCTTGCTATACAAGACTATACGACTAATATAGAGAATATTTTTTTTTGTTATACAAGACTATACAAATATAATTAATACTGAGAATATTTTCTTATTAGTATTATTTATTTTATTTCATGTACGGTGTTTTTTTTTTTTAAAGAAATTGATTCTTTTAAAATTTTTATTTTTGTAACTAAATATATTTTGCCTTTTGGTGATTATTTAATATTAAATGTTTTTATTATTATGTGACTCATTGTAAAAAAATTACTTTTAAGATTACGTTAAAAGAGCTTTTTACTTGCTGACACAAGGTTTTAAGAATTTATACATAAGTGATTCAGATAGGACTAAAATGAAGTTTATTTTGTCATTTTTTTTACTTTGAAGAACTTCTTGCTTGATCAAAAGGTGTTGTAGGAGCATTTGCACCCTCTATAGATATCCACACAAATGGACCTCTCGAAAACCTTGAGAGATGTGAGGGGTGAAATTCTGAAAACTCTAGCCTCCTTTTTGTCAAAAGGATGGCCCCCATGAGGAGATTAATTGGGTTTAAATACTAATTTAAGCCTAAGGTCAGGTTTCTAGTGCATTCTAAGTGTGCGACCCTTTAGATTCACATAATGTTGGTAGTGGGTTGAAAACTTGTTTCGAGCCCACAAATCATAAGCTCCTCTAGCAAGACATTATAACCATCCAAATTATGTGGATGTTTATTGTCCGATATAACGTAATCCTTAGTGAAAGTCCTAATCCTTTTGTCACACAATATCCTAATTGAACACAAGGCATGAGTTAATTAGTCACCCTTGTAAAGTTCAATCATACAATTTCTAGACCTCAAAGTGGAGTGATAAGGAAAATGACATTAATAACGCTTATTAATTCATTTGAGTATGACCATGCATTTTCAAGTCTCACATGTCAAGTGATCCATTTAATATCTAATCTAAGAGGACAATCCTTTTCATCAACACATATCCTCCCGTATGATTCATTCTATATCTAACTACAATATTTATTACCACCCTATCATAGATGATGTTGGATTGTGTCAAAATATAGAGTTCTTCATGTCCACCTATGGTGATTTCAGGTCTAAGGACAAAAAGAAAACATCACTATGATGAGAACTACTTATGACATGCTATCCATGTAATATTTTCATAGTTGGTTGGTCCATTTCAATGATCACTAACATGTACCTATGAGTTTAGTTGATATTCACATATTCATGATTAGTAAAGCATGATCATCAGTAATACTTCATACTAGTCTTAATTCATTACTGCTCCACCAATAATGAATGACTAGGGACAATTTAGAATAGTATTCCATATTAACCCTCGAGTTCTACTATCAAATCACATACTTGATGACAATGAGTGGAATCAAATATTTATGGAATGGGTTATCAAATTAAAACCATAAAATGATAATGAAAATGTTTCTTTATTAATGGTATGTAAAAATAATAATAGTTATCTGCCGATTTCCTAAGCGAAGCATTACTTGATTTCCAGCACGCTAAGTGATCGACATGCATCTAAACCCATTAACTAATATGACTCCTTCACGCATGGGGCGACTTGGTTTAATTAGCAATGTTGTCATTTATGCTTATGCTCTACATATCGACATCTCCTTTCTCAATCTGATTAGGGATGAAAGTGTCAGTATGTGTTTAGATCTCTAATGTGATCCTAGTTTCCTTAACATGTGATTTATTTATTTACCCTGGCAGGTCCACTTGATTGGTGCTAAGAAACCCCTCGATCCTAGTAAGAACTGCTTGATCGAATAACTTCCTTAGTGCATACGATGCAGTTATGTACTCGGCCTTTGTAGTAGTTATAGTTATAGTGTCTTGCTTTACGACTTTTCTGTCGCCCCCAGGATCCCGGCCCAGGCAGATTAGGCGAATCGAACCGAAGTCAGGGGCACGGGAAGGATTATACTATATATTTCTTTGGGACTCCTCATTGACTTTGTTTCTTTCGGGCGCACAGCCACCAACAGTTTCATGGTTTGGCTAGCCAAGTCATTGCCTCGAAAGAACTGCAGGTGCAGTTCATTCTGAATCATTATGCACATCAGGATGTCAGTGAATGACCCTGTCAAAACTTGAGATTGGACGTATTGGTGAGCCTTTTTATCTCACAGTCGGCTGCTTCTTTGATGTGGAATGTCATCCTCTAGCCTCCCCTTGATTGCCACACGGATTGAACACCGTGCCAAACACTACATTAATTGGGAACATAACGTGACAACCACCAATGGCGGTATCCTGACTTATACATATGCATATTACTCCTATCTATACATATTTATATAACTTTAATTACTTATCATCTCTACATTTCTATTGCATGTCAATCTTTTCTGTTACATATTCTATATCTTTGGCCTATCTCTATACTTTGCATATTCCTATACTTGTCATGTGTTTATCTTTCACGCTTGTTATATGTCTTTTTCATCTTTCGGTTCTATGTCTTTTATTGCATTCTTTGTACTATGCATTATATCATATCATTCCTTATCTATCTACAAATACTTTACTTTATTTCTTGTCCTTGCTTATATCGTATGTGATCTATTTCATCTTATTTCTTGTATCATGTTCTTTGCAGTTTCCTAATAACTTTCATGTCTCGTATACTTTCATATAACCTATCTTATACTATCTGTACGTTTATCTACATTCTTATACTTTTCATATCTTGTTCTTTCATATGTCTTTTGCACAGTATACAGTCTTTTTCGTATTTGTAAGTCATGTCTCTATTCTATGTCTTTGGCATATCATTATATCTATACTTTTCCTTCTTGTATTCATACTTGTCTTCTCCGCGTACATTCATATTCTGCATCTATCATCTACTTTGTGCTTTCATATACTTTCATTACTCTTGTGTTCATATACTTATTTTCATATCCAAGTTATCTTGTCTTCTTGTTCTTATGGCCTTCCATACTTTAAATCGCATGCGATCTTTATGCTTCACATATCATGTCATACATTACATCACATGTCATTTCCTTTTAGGTTCATGCGAATACCTTAGAAAGAGCGGATGCGAGCTATGTATACGAAGAATCTTATCTATTTATACAAACGGTGATCTCTTGATGAGTGCTTAAAGCCTTTCAGATTACACCGTGATCTGCGTTTCATGTTGTTTTGGCATTATTTATATAGTTTTGGGTGTTAGATCTGAGTTAAGTGTTTGTGCGAAATACAGGCTTGATGGGGGCAGAAGAGCATCTTTTGGAAGCTTTTGGGTAATGGGAGGTAGGCGACAACGCCGTCGCGTCTCCACATCGCGGCGTCCTGGGTCTGACGCGTGGAGTCAGCTATTACGAGTCAACCCGCCCCACGTCGGCGTCCCACGTCGCGAGCGCGTCCCCACGTCGCGGCGTCATCACGTCGCGGCGTCGGCTCAAAAATACGGATCTCGTCATTAAATGCGGGGGCTCGGAATCTAGGGCGTGAAGGACGTCTGACGGAAGGCGAATTGGAGAACACCTGCGCGAGGGCGGGATCCCTTGGATTTTTGTATTAGTTTTTCCTGATTATTTTGATTGTTTGAATCACGTAGGGATGTTCTTCTCTTACATGTATTATTTCTTTCCTTCATGATGTTCTAAACCTCTTTCTAAGGTTACATCAAAACCACATCCTTGTATAGTTAAATTTAATCTTTCATGTTAGTAATTGTTAGTTTATCACCTCTGCTCTATACGCATATTGAGTATATGATAATATCGGCCAATATTAACATACTTACGAAGATCCAGAAGTCGAGATGAGGGGTATTCGGGGATGCGGAGTAGAGTAGCCTTTAAGTAGGTCGAGATTAATAGAATGTCGAACTGAAGGTGGTTTGGGGTTGAACATTAAGCATTTGAATCTGGGAGTCGAGATAGAGGATATACTCGATTCTATTCAAAATGAGGCGAATATACCTCGAGAGGATATCTCGTAGGTAAGATCACCTCGCCATTGATATATTATAAGCGATGCGAGATAACGACATCTTTAGAAGAATAATCCATCGAGATGTGACGGGAGATTTAACTAGGTTCCCTCATTATCAATTCACCAAAACCCGATAGTTTGAATTCACGGTCGATTATTTAAATTCCATCTTAGAATCATTCATTCGAGATATTTATGCGAAGCGGGAACATCGTAGTGATTCATGCTCTGTGGATTCGTGCTCGTACATAGTACACTATATTACTTGAGCGACAGCGTGCCTTAACGGCGTATAGGCGTATATTTTATACACCACGTTTTATTTGTCAGTTTTAGGCGCCGTTCTTGAAGTGGAAGAAACTAAATTGATATAGAGTAGTAAGCATATAGATAATATTCTGAATTTTCTTTATATTTTTTTTTGTTATTTTTACAAGTGCGGTAATTGGGTTTGTGGTTTGTGTGTTATTGCGATCACGGGTTTAGGTAGTACATGCGGCGATAAAACCGAATTAATCAACACTTGTGTGATCGGGCGAGAGAAAGACCTGCATGGGTGCGTAGAGAGCGAGAAGCGAGCAGTAGAGCATGATAGTCATGGAAAACAGCGAAGAGCAAGATTTTGGGCGTGGAACAAACTTGGACCCTGAAGCCCAGAACTAGAAATCAAGCGCCAGGCCATTCATCGAAGCCCGGGACGGTCAGAGTACATGTGCTATTAGATGATTCGTTCTACCTCGGCGATTGTTCGACGGCAATCGAACGGCGCGATTCAAGCGAGCAATTTTTGAATTGAAGTCGATCCGCAGTACAAATGCTTGAGAACATATTGTTCCATGGGTACCCGCGAGAATCCGAACATGCATTTGACCTTCTTCCTCAGTTTCTGGGTATCAAAAATACAAGCGGGGTCCACTTGAAATACAGGTGCGATTATTCCCACTTTCACTCGGGGATAGAACGAGCATTTGGCTAACCGGTCGACCACCGGACTCGAATTACTACGTAGGAGCAGTGGTCTGAATTCGACCAAATTCTTTCCACTAGATCCAAAAATTGCTGGCCCAGTTGCAAGAAATCAATACGTTTGGACAACTTGAAGGGGAGAACCTGGCGGAAGCATGGGACAGGTTCCATGAGTTATTGCGGAAGTGTCCTCACCAGGCTAACAGGATGGATCTGAGATTACACAATAACCTATGATAGTGCGGGAAATACAACCCAGGAACAATGATAGATGCCTCGGTTGGAGGGATCATTGATGAAGAAAACCCGCGAATGGGGCGTATGAGATGTTGGGAAGATCTTAACCAACACTAATCGGTGGCCGGAGGAGGTTACCGGTAAACGCGGTGGAGTGAGTACGAATAATCTGATCCTCGATAATCACCGGTCAATCATGCCTGACTAACTAAGCGATTGAATAGACAACGAGCGGCTAATGCCATGAGACCCGACCAGCAGGAATTGTGTGACTTTTGTGGGGAGACTGACATAGTAGTGCGGTTGTCGGTCGGAAAACCTGCAGAAGTGAAGCGACTCGTCACGTGTCGAGGGGTTTGCCCGAGAATAAATCCACAACCACAGGGCCAGTATGGAAGCTTGACTACGAGAACCCGGGAATCGGGACGGGGTGGGGCGTAGCAATCAGTGTCGGAACAACGGATATGGGTGGCGAATAATCGAACAATATGCCGTAAGCCGGGATAGTGAACCACCTCCACGAGAAAAGATGGACTTAGACGAAGCCCTTGCACGAGATAGTGACCTCCCATTACGCCTTCATGAATGAGACTAAAGCAAACATGCGGCGGCCCAGTAGCCCGGTTGTGAACAATCAAGCGGCACGGTAGGAGTTTGGAGGTTGAATGGGCGAGTAACGATCGTTGACGAAGCGGTCGGGATCGTACGAGCAATTCGGGTAAACCACAGGCGAAGGAAAAGAATCTTGCCAGGCTATCACTCTAAGGAGTGGAAAGAGTTGGAAATCTCAAGCGCCACTAGCGATGAGAGAATTGAAAATTAAGGAGCAAGACCAAAGCATCTGGACCGGATGCAAGCCCAGAACGGCTCCAGAGATCTTGCCAGCGATCGAAGATAATAAAGTCGGGAAGAATCGCGAAGCAACAAAAACGGATGAACTTTGTCATACCAATTCAGTATCCTCGGAGGTTGAAGAAGGCGAGTTAGAGAAGCAATTTGCAAGTTTCTTGACATCTTCGAAGCTACATATTAATATACCCTTTTGGGAGGCCTTTGGAGAACATGCGAGCTACGTAAAATTCATGAAAAAAGATCTTGGCGGTAAAAGAAGTTAGGAATATGGGACCATCGCTGCGAGGAATGCGGTGCCATCCTGTAGCTTCCCAAGCTTCAAGATCACGGTAGCTTGCTATACCATTCTCTATAGGGAATCGGGTATGCAGGAAAAGCCGTGTGACAGGAGCCCGGCATCAACTTGATGCGCTTTCGATGTTTAAAGGTTAAAGTTGGGAGAACCAAAATCGACTACAATCGGTTTTTAACTTATAACGAGATAGGTCTTATCAACATCCTCGGGGTATAATCGAAAATGTCCTAGTAAAAGTGGGTAAATTCGTTCTTCCAGCAGACTTCGTCATTCTAGACATGGAGGAAGACGACTCAGTTCCAATTATACTCGGTAGACCCTTCCTAGCCACCGGAAAAGCTCAAATCAATGTGCAAGAAGGCGAACTCAAACTAAGAGTCCAAGGAGAAGAGATCGTTTTCCATGTATTCCAGCCAATGAAGCATCAGGTGACTGATCCAGCGAAGATATCTAAGACCTCGGTATCTGAAGATTTATGGCGATGAAAAATTCGAGGATAAACCCGGCTTCTTGCAATGAAGACAACGAGAAAGAGTAAGGGCATATCTGGAAGAGTATTTCATCCACCTTGAACATGGGGTATACACACTAAAAGGAGGCAGCGTAAAATTTCCCTTAACTACGAATACCTTTGCGAGATTCGGGGACGTGTAACGACATTAAACATAAGCGCTTCTTAGGAAATGACGAGTTTTCTTACTTTTTGAAGTTTCAAGTTCTATTGGGTATTTTCATCAATTTTTGATTTCTATTTGTGTTCATGATCTGTTTTGTTGTGTGTTGATCTAATTTCAGGTCCCGAATGCGGAAGTGCATAACTTGCAGAGTGTTCATCGCCCGTTGACCGAGTTTATAGATAGAGAATTCTCGGAAGCGGGTTTTGTTGCTCGACTAATCTTGGGTGCCCTCTGTCCGCGTCGTGACGTGAGATTCTCACGTCGCGGCGTCAAATGTCACCCCTGCGCCGCGTGGCGTGAATCACCGCGTCATGACGTCAATTTTGAAAGCCTACGTCGCGTCGCGGCGTGAGGGTTCGCGTCGCGGCGTCGACACAATAACCCTCGCGTCGCGTCGCGTGAAATTTCCGCGTCGCGGCGTCAATTGGTCACTGCATCGCGATCGCGGCGTGGTTCCTCCCGCGTCGCTGACGTCATTTGGTAATGCCCTGCCTTGCGCGTCGCGGCGTGGGATTTCAAATCATGACGTGGGCCGATGCTCTCGTCACGTCAGCGACGTGGCTCCATACTTGTCGCGGCGTGAGACTGGTTTTAAACCCGGGGAATAGGCCATTTTGGCCTTCACATTCGCGCGCAAACCTCTCCACGAAACCCTAGCTCCTGCTCGCCAGTGCTCGGGGACCTTCGGCTTCGTGTTGTTCTCAGGTTGGGACCTCCATCTTACTCGAACCCGCAGTCACCCATTGTAGCTAGTTTTGGATCATAGTGGCCTTTCCCGCCTTTGTGTATCAGGTCCCGGTTTGAAATTTACAGTAGACTAGAGTTCATTTCGGTGATTTTCATTTAGTCTTAGAGTCCTTGTAGGTCTTCATTTCGAAAGGGTTAACTAGGTTCTTCCAGAGTGCTGAGTCATATTTGGGTCGTGTTAAAAGCAGTAGCTTTTGAGTCCTTAGTATTGTATTGCACATTAGGTGTTTGAAGTTTGTCTAGATTAGGATGTCGGCAGCGAAACTACGCAGTCGGACGGTGAGGCCAGACTCCGCCAGCGCTCACGTTTTGTAGCCCACGAGACCGCCCGTGGATCGGTTTAGCATAATTTGCAAGCCGTCTTTCATTAAGGAGAAGGGTTTCACCAGAATTTTTAGGAAAACCATCGAGACGAGGGTTGGCGTGCTGCAGTGCCCGACCCTACGCCCAGCGCCATGAGCGTAGTTAGAATTCTCATGACCTCGCTTACGTCTCGAGTCGAGTGCGAGGTATAATGATCAAACCGGTAGCGGTCGATCAATACTTCACTATGGCCTAGAGCATATCCTTCGGGCCTTGATCAACTTCTGCGAGCACCACGACTATCCATGGGTCATCAGGAGTGTTGACCGAGTCGGGGTGAGTGGCGGATCAATAGCGAGTCACGCGGTAAATTTCAAATTGAGAAGCATTTGGCCTACATTCCCTAGGTGTGGCATCACTTTATCGCCGGCGTCTTATACCCAGGCAGCGAATGTGTGTGGAGTGGCTTGCCGGCGCTCCTTCTTCAGTCTTATTTATTTAGGATATACCATTTGGCGTTGGGCGAGGTTATCGAGGATGCCATCCTCAGCGGGAGGCTAAAGGAGCTGGGGCACCAGCACTACGATTTCGACATGCGAGCAAGCGGGGTCTCCCCCAGACGCAATGAGGGCTGGCTTCATCGATAAAGCCATATCGGTCGGCGGGACACACAGGTGTCCGTGACTGAGGGTGTATGACTGGGACACGAGCCGTAGAGACGAGGATGAGCTTCTACGACTATAGGGCTCGCTGGATTCTTGGGTGACACCCGAGAGGACGTGGCCAGCCCCCTCATCTCGGCCTCCACCACCGCCCCAGCCGGCCTCGGAGGCGAGTCCCTCCTAGCCACTTCCCCCAGATATTGAGGACCAGGTGCTCTCGCTCCTTGAGCGTTTGGCGCGTGCAGGATGAGACCGAGAACCGCAGAGTCGTTACTCGAGACATGGAAGCTGCGTCTTGACGCTATCACACCGCCGGATTCACGGCAGTCGAGGCCATCATCGCCAGCGGCGGGCTATGCGAGCGGCTTCATGTGATTCATAGCATTCGCGAAGCCACCGCCGCGCCTCATGGTGATCTCGAGAAGTACCCTTACCTTATATTTTTATATTACCGGTGGGACACTTTGGATCTTCGTTGGGAGGGTATTTTGTTATGTTTTATTCCCAAATTGTTTTGTTTCCATTATTTTGGTGTTAGTAGTTTATAGCATTTTAGTTGTTAGGTATGAGTTGTGTTTTATTTTAGTCTTTGCATGCATCGTAAGTAGTGTTGGTATTGTTTGAGTTTGGTCTTGTTTGAGTTTTTGTGCATTGCATTTTTGCTTATGATTGATGAATCATTTGTTAGATTTGTTACATACATCCTCATTTTGCATATAGTGATAGTTGCATACATGTATGTCCTGTTGAAAAATTGAGGATCATTTGGATTGATTGCACTATAGAAGTCAATTACGAGGCATATAGGCTGCGTGATACTGAGTAATTAGGTTGAATAAGTGAAAGGGCCCGATGGAACTAATTAAGTTAGGCAAGACACCAATTCTCAAGACCACTGTCGCACACACGCATTAGTGACTTCACGAGTATGCATAGAGCCGAACAACCACTAAAGTTCCAACCAGCCTAGGAGATTCGAACCACATTCAAGTGATAGGACACCCTAATGAAGAGGATTGCCATTGAGCTGACGAAAAGAAAATACAAAAACAATAGAAAGAAAAGAAAAGAGAAAAAAGAAAAGAAAGAAAAAGAAAAATGATAAAAATAGGGTATAAGTATAGGAATAAGCGGGATCATCAATCGAATCAGGGCACGATCCCGAGGGCTTATCAGAAACTGTCTACTGAGCCAAATGGTAGGGAGTCATTGACTTCCTTGCCCAGATTACATGGTGAGAGAAGATGGATCGTTCCGCATGACCTAGGGCCATTGAGGTTTGGTTGAGTGTTCGAGGTGAAGTTTGAAGGGAATTGAATGCCTGGTGCCCTTAACCAGCGGTGAGGAGTCTGATGGAACCACTTCTGGGGACATAACTAAAGCGCGGCACTAGGTTCTTTTCCTTTTGCTTTTGTTACATAAATTTCTAGTTTGTTGTCATGAATAAATAGGTGCGTTCGTATCCTTGTTTGGTCGCTTCTTCCTAATGAGTAAGTTGAACTTAAGTTTGGGGTATCGGAATTTAGGCATATTTGGGCGTCCATGTGACGCATAGGGGTTTGGGAATGGCGAATTTGAATATGGGAGTTGATGCTAGTCGGTTTCACCTCTTGATCGGAAATTCTTAGAAGTCAAGTATATGTATGCCTTCATTGAACTTGTCAGGCAAAACATTGAGTATCACGAATTAGTCCCGAATTGATCCATTATTTTGACGCCCAGGCACACATTGTCTTAGTGTTAGTTGCATGGTGTCAGTGTGTGTGTGTCCTTGTCTAGAGTCGGTTCTTGCTTGAGAATGACGAAATTAGGATTTGGGGGTGTGATGAGTGCCAAAACACTCGATTACACTCATGTCGATCTCGCATTTTCATGTTGTTTTGGCATTATTTATATAGTTTGGAGTGTTAGATCTCTACGATTAAGTGTTTGATACGAAATACGGGGCTTGATGAAGCGAGAAGAACATCTTTGGAAGCTTTTGGGCGATAAGGAGTAGGCGGAAGCACTGCCACGTCGCGATCACGTCGCGACGTAAATCTGACGTGGAGGTCCAGCTGTTACGAAGTCAGCCCGCCCCCGTCGCGACGTCCCCACGTCGCGTCCCCGCGTCGCGGCGTCGCGTCAGCGGCGGTCGGCTCAAATTACGGATCTCATCGTGCGTCTGCGAGGGGGCTCGGGAATCTAGGGCATTGAAGGACGTGCGGCCAGAGAGACGGAATTGGAGAACACCTGCTTTGAGACTTGAGGATCTCCTTGGATTTTTGGCCAATTTTCTGATTATTTTGATTATTGTTTAGATCACATGGGGATGTTCTTCATATTACATGTATTATTTCTTTCCTTCATGATGTTCTAAACCTCTTTCCCAGGAGTTACATCGAGCCACATCCTTGTATGGATTAGAATTTAATCTTTCATGTTAATCAATTGTTGTTAGTTTATCACATCTGCTCTATACGCATGTTAATTATATGATGTGTACGGCCCAATATTAACATACTTACACTGAAGATCCGAGATTCGAGAGATGAGGGTATTCAGGGATCTGGGTAGAGTAGCCTTTAGCCAGGTCGTTAATAGAGATATTAGAACTTTGAAGGTGGTTTTGGGGTTGAACATTAAGCATTTGAGATCTGGGGTCGAGATAGAGATATGCTCGGATTCTATTCCGCGAAATGGCGAATATGCCTCGAGAGAGGATATCTACGTGGGTAAGATCACCTGCGCCATTGATATGTATAAACAATCGAATAACAACATCTTTAGAAGATAATCCATCGAATGTAATGAGGAGATTTAACCCTAGGTTCCCTCGGTATCGATTCACGAAAACCCGATAGTTTAGTTACGGTCGATATTTAAATTCCATCTTAGAATCATTCATTCGGATATTATGCGAAAAGCGGAACATCGCGTAGTCAATTCATCTTTATTTGTGGATCGATGTTCATTACTAGTACACTATATTACTTGAGGCGACGCGTGCGCGCGGCGTATAAATTATATTTTATACACCACGTTTTATTTGTCATCTCTGTCTGTTAATGCCGAAGGTATGCGTCAGCATGCGAGGCGGTGACCTATATACATATGCCATGGTGCAGAAGGTACTATCAGCATGCGAGGCAGTGATTTCGATTGTGTGGTGACCCTTGGAGACACCTGATCCCGAAAACGGGATATGTCTCGTCGACAGCAGGCGCCGATATAATGCAATGTATCTGCTGCGATAAGCTGTATCTTCCCTATAGGCATGCCTATCTATCTCTACGGGTTCTAAGCGAGACAATCGGCTTCATTACGTTTTACTGTACATATCTACCATAAGCATGAATAACTATTGTTATCATAATTGCTTATGCATATATACTATCGTCACTTTACTGCGTATTCGTTCTCATATACGTAGTTTCATATTACGGTTCTCATATATCTACATAATACGTATATTCATATCTTTTCTTGCTCATTTAGTTTTGTCTTCCCGTATCGTATATGTAATCTGTCATATATCATGAATGCATCTATGCACTCTTGTATTCATATATTCACATATATCTTTCTATATTCATATCCCTTTATCCATTTATGCATTTATATCATATCCTTTATCTACGTTTCTATCATGATTTAGCTATGCTTGTACTCTATATTCCTATCATGTATGCTTTTATTCATTCATATATTCATATCGTATACACTTATATTCATATACTTTCTATATATGCTTCTACCATCGGATGCCTTTATATTGTATTTCATACTTTTCCATATTACTTACTCTGTCATGTTGACTATGTCTATCATTCTTGTACCAGTACTTATTCTATACTTTGTCATCTTTTATCTATATCGTTCTTATCATTTTATACATTTCTATCATGTGTTCTAGCATGTTTCATCTTATTCGCTTCGGTATGTCTATCCTTATAGTCATATCATATAATCCTATATTCATATCATTCGTATTCCTATCATTTGTGTACTTTAGACTATCATATCTTATGACATATCCTATATTCTATTATATTCATATCATTTGACTTATACCTATCATATTCATGTTTATAGACATATCTATACATATTGCATTTTCTATATTTTTCTTGTTTCATGGCTATTACATATAGCACTTCATATACTTATGAAGTATGATGTCTATGAGATCACACCTCATTCATATTTTCTTATTCCTCTATGAATCTATTTTACTTAGGAATTGGAATCAATCGATGGGATCATCGAACTAAAGTTATGGCATTTTCATGCCAACTAGTCATTTACCTATTTTCTAGTGACAGTTTGTATTACCCATTTTCCGAGGTCTTAACTTCTCATATTTTGACACTATGTCCTTATACTCATTTAAAGCTAAGGTGCTGAGGGTTCTATTCAACTGGAATCACCCAATTCAGACACCGGAACTCTGATTCGTCAGAAACAACCCGGACTTCTCTATATTCCCGGCTCACCCCGAAACCCGAGAATTTGGTTTGCACATGGTCCCACTTCGAGTGGATTTTTGGGCCACTTAGAGTCATAATTTGACAATGTCTATTTCTATATGGATGGTTTTCCATGAAGTCTATTTTAATTGGCCACTTGAATCACTTAAATCGGATAAGAAATGAGCAAGTTATGGCTAAAATACGAAAAATAGTCCAAAAGCCCAGAAAGCAGGCAATGAGTGTACCGGTATATCTAACATGTACGGTACATATTAATAAAAATGACGAGAACACAAGATGTACCGGTACATTTTCAGGGTGTACCGGTATGTCTGGCAATATCGAGAATGTGTATTTTCTCCCATTTTCCATATGTTTCAACCCCCGATCAACTCTGCCTCATATGTTGAAGACAGCGAATTCATGCCTCTCTTTCTCAATTCCTCTTTCAATACTTATCTTCTTTCAACAATTTATCATGAATCACTCTCAAACCCACTCTAATATGGGTTATTATCCATACACAACCCAATCATATAGATTAGTTAGGGTTTAATCTAAACCCTAACTCATTGCACCTCCCTTGTTTATGAATCCATCCTCGAAGAGAGGATTTCATATGCTTCTTAGCCACTCTTTATGGTTTATCCACTTTACTTTCTATAATTATTGGGTTGGGATGAAACCTAGCAAAACCCTAGGTTGGAGACAACTAATAACCATACGATTGCATGGAAAACCGTTCAAAGGCTTTAGAAGCTCATGTAGTTCCATACCAAATTCAGTTCCATACCTTGGCTTGCTTGGCTTCTCCCTCTTCTCCTCTTCTTCTTCTCTTCTTCTTCCTCTTCCTCTTCTTCTTTCTTTTCCTCCTTCTCTCTACGGTTCTCTCTCTCAAAATGAGACCAAATGTTTGGTCTTATCCATGGGTTTGTTAATGCCATGTTGTGACAAAATAAAAACCCATTTTGGCTTCTTTTCCCGTTTTGCATAAGCCCTTCCATTCTTTATTATTTCTATTCTATCTTTTCTCTAATTGTCTTGAATCCATAACTTATTAAATTTCTACTAGCCATCTTTTCATTTTATGACAATTAAATCCTTAAATGGTAAATGACTAATTTACCCATGACTCCATTAGTAATTAGGGTCTCTTATTTATTTCTAGAAAATTCCCATTTTAACTTTTAATATACCTAAACAAAGTCAGCGCTAGGGTATATTTCGAATGTTATTTCGATAAATAGCACCTCCATTCAAACAAAACAGAAAATCTGACAGCGATATAAAATCATCCTTGTTAGACTGGAAGCTAACATATGTATAACCATTTACAACTACCTCATCTCTTTGTCCTTCATAAAGTAAAAAATGTGTCCATATATCTTCTTAAGTATTTAAGGATATTCTTAACTACTATCTAGTGACTTTCACCGGGATATGACTGGTATTTACTAGTCATACTCAAGGCATATGATGCCTTAGGTCAAGTACACCACATAACATACATGATAGATCCAATAGAAGAAGCATATGGAATCTTACTCATGCGGTCCCGCTCATCTTGTGTTGTCGGACACTAACTCTTGCTTAGATTAATGCCATGAAACATTGGCAAAAATCATCTCTTAGAGTTTTGCATATTGAACATATTAAGTACTTTGTCTATATATGTACCTTGACTTAGGCCAATTAGCCGTTTAGATCCATTTGTATAGATCTTAATGCCTAGAATATAGGTGGCCTGATGCAGGCCATTAGATCAAATAAACCAAAATCCTTATTTTGGTTGTTTTGAGATATTATCTTTATTTTTTGGGATATTATTTTTATTTCCCTTTATTGTTTTGGGAGTATCGTCTTCTTTCCTATTATTGTTTTAGGATATTACTTATTTTTCCCTTTATTGTTTTGGGTATTATTTTATTTCCTATTATTGTTTTGGGATATTATTTTATTTCCTATTATTGTTTTGGGACATTATTTTATTTTCTTTTATACCCAAATTATGTCTAGGGTATAAATATATGTTTTAGAGTTTGTTTTAGGGACTTTTATCACTTTTATCAATTTATCAATAAATTTAAAGCTTTTGCTTTACTTTGTTCTCTGGATTGAGAATTGGTCTTTGGATTGAGACGTTTTATCCTTGTTGATAAATGATGTGTTGATCAGTCATGCTACATGCTACGTCAAATGGTATCAAAGAGGGTTTCTCCCAATCGATGGCTAATACTGGAGTTAGTGATGTCAACCAATCCAAGACAGCGATCAGGGATTGCATGCTGTTTGGAGGTCGATTAACGAACAACAACAATCAATCCAAAATTTAACTTTTAGCAGTTGGAAACAATACAAGCACAATTACAGGCGTTATTGAGTATTAATGGACAAGAGCGTAGGAATGATGATGAATAACATGACGGAGGAATTGGACCTGTTAGACCCACTTTTAATCCCATTCCAAATCTATGAAATCAAAGAAGACCAGTCACAGGATTTGATGACTCTTTAGATGAAGAGTCCGACTTGGGTGAATATGCAAATCCACGTGGTAGAGCCAAAGGTGGAAGGCATTAGCCTTAAGCATAGAGGAAGCGATGTGTAACACCCCGTCGAGAGTCTACGGTATGACCTTTGTAGGGGTGTATAATAAGAGTACCAAGTGTCACCTTTGAAATATTTGGAGACTAAAATATGAAATGAAATTATGGAACCCCGGAATTTTGGTATGATCATGGAGTACAATTGTCATTAAGCAAATGAATATGAAAAATCAAAATTTAGTTAGAGATGGGCCATAGTAGGAATTTCAAAAGTTGGTATTGCAAAATTAAAGAGATGAGGGCAATTTGCAATTTAGGGAAAGTGGAAAATATAAAAATGGGAAATAAAAGCCAAAATTCATTTGGTCTCAAAAGTTTGCCCTAGCAAACCCGTAGGAGGAGAAAGTGAGAGCAAGAAGAGGAAGAGAGGAGGAAGAAGGAAGAGGAGAGGCCCAAAAATCAGGTATGTTGTTGTCTTAGAATCAAGTGTATTGGATTCCTAGGACTTTGGTAAGGGGAATTGATGCTCCTTTGGTCTAGGTTTTGTGCAAAGAACACATAAAACCTTTGAATTGTTGGGTTGTGAGAGTAAAACCCCAATTGATGTAAAAGAAACATGGAATCATCAAATTATGTGGTTTTATAAAGAATTGGTGGACCTTAGGTAGTGTTCTTGGATTTTTCAACTAAGGTTTTGTGTTTTGAGGTTCCAAAGCACCAATTCAAATGTTGTGGAGTTGTTTTTAGATGAATTCCAAGTTGGTTTTTGAGGTATTATGAATTATAGAAGTTGTATGGAGTGAATTGACATCAAAAAGTGGGAGGAAAAATAGCAAAATCTGGGCAAAATATGGAAGGTGTACGGTACCAGATAGTGTACGGTACACAACAAAGTGTCTTAGGTACATTAGGGTTAATACCAGTACACCTATTCTTTTTCCTGTTTCAACCAGTTTTCATATTTTGGCCATAACTTGCTCATTTCTTATCCGATTTGAGTGATTCAAGTGGCTAATTAAAATAGACTTCAAGGAGAACCAAACCTAAAGAAATAGGCATCGTCAAATTCTGATCCTAAGTGGCCCAAAAATTCACTCAAAGTGGGGCCATGTGCAAGAAAAATTCTGATTCCAGCTTTGGACATAGAGTAGTCCGGGTTGTTTCGGACGTAGCGAGTTTCGATTGCTCGAATTGGGTGATTCCAGTTGGAATGGGAGCCATAGCACCTTAGATTTAAAAAATTATAAAGTGTGACTAATTCTAGGAAGTACGTTAAGTTATGCGATTAATATGTGCGTCGTGTCGTTTGAGTTGTAGGTTAAAGTAAAGGCGGGATAAAGTATTGGGCCATGTCAAGTTAAGCAAGCAAAGAGGTGAGTGTTCTAAACTCATTTTCCAAATACTAATTAATATTATTATTATTATTATTACAAATTGCTTTGCGGTATTTCCTTGGTTTTGAGTTCAAACCATTTTCAAAACAACAAATGGTTTAAGTTAAAGCCATTTTGAAAAAGCATTAGTTTTAGTGTAAAACCATAATTAAGCAAATGAGCAAATGGTTTTGAATGATTAAACCATTTTCCAAGCAAGCAAGCAAATAAGCAAGTAAGCAAATGGTTTTGAATAATTAAACCATTTTTCAAGCAAGCAAGCAAGCAAATGGTTTTAAATTGTAAAACCATTTTCAAAGAGCAAGCAAGCAAGCAAAGAATGTTTGTGAAAAACAAGGCCTTCCCTAGTTCTAAGCAAGCAATGCAGGTCAGTATTCGGTACGTGCCGCGGTGGTGTTAGGATTTCATACATGCATTGTAGTTTTGCAGTCGGCAAACTTAGGACATATCATGCATTTAAAGAGGCCAGTCAGCGCGTCACGAGAGTATATAAGGTTATGAGCTCCTAACTAAGTATGGTGATGGCGGCAAATTGATTCCACCATATTCCTTTGGAAAAGGTGATCTTGGACAAGGGTCCTTCCACCCCGGCACGGTTGAGCACAGGTTCCCGTGTTCACTAGGGTATGATAAGAAAAAATAGGCTCAGTGGTTGATGCTTTATGGCGGGATATATCTGATTTGAAAAATCAACCATTGGTTCCAGTCGCCCAAGGCTTCGTAGAGTTTTAAAGCAAACGGTTGAGCCTAGGCTCAGATTCGATTTCAAGCATTCGGTTGAAACAAGCTCCGTGGGTTTTATTTTCAAAGCATGAGGTTGAGCCCCAGGCTCCCGTTTTTATGAAAAAGTTTTGAGAAACTTTTAAAGCAAAGGTTTATGAAAGGTTTTAAGAAACTTTTCAAGCATGATAAGCAAGCAAGCAAGAAAAATTATGAGAAGTTTTATAAACTTCTTGACAAGAAATAAGAGTTTTACAAGCTTTTAAAAAAAAGCAAAATAAAGTAAAAAACAGAAGTACAAAGCAAGCAATCAAGAAAAGTTTTAGAAACTTTTAAAGAAAGCGAACAAAGCAAAGCTTACGGAAAATATTTGTAAAAGAGTTTTACATGTTTGAAATGTTTTAGGAAAGAAAACCGTTTATAAACATACACTCAGCAGGCTCGTTTAGCTCATTATTTTGTATTTTAAAAACTATTTTTCGAGTCTGATCACATAAAGGCAATTTGGAGCACAATAGGAGTTAATCTGACATTGTACAGAATCTTTGTAACTTAAGAATTTTATGTAAGAAAAGACTTTGAATATGTATAATGGAACATATGTATGTACATAGAGTAGTTTTGTGAGAATGTGTTGGTATGCTGGTTGCCATAATTGGATGTAGTGTAAATTGGATGTATACAGGATTTGGAATTTAACTATGTCACGTATCATCTTTGCGAAGTTTTTCATTGCTAAGATTTACCAAATCCCGAGTTATAAATTAAAAGAAAATTTTTTATAGGAGGTTTTAAGCAAGCAATGCGGCCGCTACGGGGATTTCTAGTCGTTAGAGGTATGACTGGATTGCGTAGATGGCCAAGCACACACCTGCCCTTTGGTAGGGGGTGGGGGGGTGTGTCTGATGGACTACAAACTAAAAGGTAGATATCACTGCTTGATTGGTGATCTTAATATTGATGGGTTTTTAGATTGGTTGACTGAAGTAGACAGGTTCTTTGACTATACCGGGTTGCTCGATGATAGGAAGGTTAAATTTGTTGTTTATAGGTTCAAAGGGGGAGCATCGGTATGGTGGGACAGATTGAGGGAGATGAGGATAAGAGAGGGGCATGGTTCGGTTTAAACATGACGTAGGATGAAACAATTATTACGAGGTCGATTTTTGCCTCCATACTATGAACAATATATTTTTGATGCTTATTAGGGATGTACACAAGGTAGCAAGAGTGTGAATGAATATATTGCTGAATTTTTTAGATTGGCAAAGAGGAATCGGTTATTAGAAAGTGAGAACCAACAAGTGGTGAGATATTTGAGTAGGTTGAAGTAGACTATTAGAGATAAAATTAGGGTGCAGATAGTTTTCAGTGTGCAAGAGGCTAGAAATTTGGCCATGAAAGATGAGTTACTCATTTTGGAGCAAACTCATAGTACTAATTATAAAAGATATGGAGGGGTAGACAATAAGGCTCCAAGTGACAAGGGAAAAACACCTTTAGCACCATCCAGAAACTATAGATTGTCAATGTTAATTAATAAGAAAAGGGAAAGTGTAGTAGTGGGGAGGTAAGGGTAATCCTTGATTGCCACCGCAAAAGCAGTAACCCTTATCACGAGGCCTTTCGGTGTTAAGTGCTATAAATGTGGAGAGGTTGGCCACCGTTCCAATGAATGTCCTAAATGGAAGGCAATGAATGTAGTAGAGAAGGACGATGATGTTGTAGAGAGTGAGGTGTGTGGACATGATGGGGGTGATGATTATGAGTAATATGAGAAGGAAGAGTACACTTGTATGGTGAGGAAGCTCATGTTATCTCAAAAATGCGGTGATGAGACTTAACGCCATAAGCTATTTTGCACTAGGTGTACTGTGTAAGGGAGTTTGTGTGATTTTATCATTGATAGTGGGAGTCAGGAGAACATAATAAGTAAAGATGTTGTGGAGGCTACGAGTTAGAGGCAACTCACCCCAGCCCATGCTATTAGATTGGATTAAAGAAGTTGGTGGTATTCGGGTACATGAACATTGTAAGGCATCCTTCTCTATTGGCAAGTATAAGAATGAGGTGTACTGTGATATGGTGGATATGGATGCTTGTCAAATTTTATTTGGGTGTCCTTGGCAGTATGATGTGGATGCTAAGCCCTCGGGCAGGAGTAACTTGTATCAATTAGAGAAGGGGGGAATAAAATATACATTAGTGCCTTTCACTAGGAAGAACCAACCCAAGACTTGACAAGCGGAGGGAAAGAACTTTCTAACTTTTGTGCATGACCCATCTTCACTTATGAGCGAGTGTAAGGAGACCCGAGAAGTGCATTTGATGGTTGTGAAGAGAGAGGTAGAAAGTAGAGATTTAGTTGGGGCTCAAATTCCAGTGGAGGTGCCAGCTTTGTTAAAGGTGTTTGATGATGTGATTCTTGAAGATTTACCTATAGGATTACCTCATATGCGTAACATACAACACCATATAGATTTGATTCCAGGTGCTTCTCTTCCTAATCTGCCTCAGTATAGGATGAGTCCCAAGGAGAATGAAATCTTAGGGAGAAGGTAGAAGAGTTGCTAAGCGAGGGCATATCTGAGTTAGCATGAGCCCATGTGCGATTCGGCTGCATTGAAGCCTAAGATAGATGGGAGTTAGGCGGATGTGTGTTGTGATAGGAGATCTCTAGCTGCATTGGATATAGATTTTCTATTCAAGGTTGGATGATATGCCGTCGGTTGGAGTGGAATTAGTTGTGTTTAGCAAGATTGACTTGAGGAATTGGCTACCATCGGTCGAATCAGTCGGGTGATGAGTGAGACAACATTCAAGACGGGATGTTTATGCGAATGGTTAGTCATGCCTTTTGCGCTAACAAATACTCCTAGTACTTTTATGAGGATTATGAATCAGATACTACAACCTTTCTTAGGCAAATGTGTAGTGGTTTATTTTGATGATATTTTGATTCATAGTAAGTCGAAGGAGGAGAATGTTGGACACCTTAGGGAAATGTTTAAGGTGTTGAGAGAAAATAAATTATATGCAAATTTGAAAAAATGTGTTTTTATGATAAATAGTTTGCTATTCTTGGCTATGTGGTGAGTAGTGAAGGAATTAAAGTAAATGAGAAGAAAATGAAGGCTATTAGGGAATGGCCTACCCCAAAGAATGTCAGTGATGTAAGGAGCTTCCATGGGTTAACAACCTTTTATAGGAGGTTCATTAAACATTTCAGTACCATTGTAGCACCCATTACTAAGTGTTTGAAGAAAAGGAGGTTCCATTGGGGCGAGGGGCAAGAGAGTAGTTTTGCTTTGATTAAAGAGAAGTTGAGCACAACACCTATCTTGGCATTACCTCATGCGAGTTATTTGAGGTAGAGTGTGATGCTAGTGGAATTGGTATAGGGTTGTTTTATCCCCGAGAAAGGAGTCGATGGCTTTCTTTAGTGAAAAATTGTGTGAAGCAAGGCGTAAGTGAGCTACCTATGACAAAGAATTTTATGTTGTTGTGAGGGCTTTGAAAATTTGGGAGCATTATCTCATAGCTAAGGATTTCATTCTCTATACTGATCATCAGGCTGTGAACTACTTAAGTACACATAAACAAATTACAAGGGATATGCATGTTAGGTGGTCAGCTTACATAGAGAAATTCTCTTATAAGCTTGTCCATAAATGAGGACAACAAAATAGTTTGACAGATGCATTAAATAGATGAGTGGTTTTGATGAGAACCTTGAGTTTGGAGATAGTAGGTTTTGAGACTTTGACGGAATTGTATGCAGACGATGATGACTTCAAAAAGGTTTGGGCTACTTACTATTACTTAAACAACCTTTTGATGATTTTTATATACATGATGAGTTTCTCATGAAGAGTCGGCAACTTTGTCTTCCTCACACCACTTTTCGTGAGAAGGTCATTAGAGACTTGCATGGTGGTGGTTTAGCGGGTCATCTTGGAAGAGATAAAACATTGAATCCGTTAAGGATAGGTACTATTATCCTAAGTTGGGAAGGGATGTGACTACTATTGTGTCGAGGTGTTATGTATGTCAAAGGGCGAAGGGTCAGACTCAAAACACGGGGTTATACAAGTCATTTCTTGTTCCTAATTCTATATGGGAGGATCTTTCTATGGACTTCGTGTTAGGTTTGTCGTGAACTCAACTAGGTATGGATTCTGTGTTTGTTGTGGTTGACAAGTTTTCTAAGAAGACTGTAGATGCATCCTCTACGACCAAACTATTCTTTAGGGAGGTTGTGAGGTTGCATGAAGTGTCAAATACTATTACATTGACACTAAGTTCCTTAGTCACTTTTGGATGACTCTTTGGAGGCTATTTGACTCGTCATTGAACTTCAGTAGTACAACACATCCACAGACAGATGGGCAGACAAAGGCTGTTAACAGGACTTTGGGTAATCTTATTCGGAGTATTTGTTTTGATAGACCAAAGCAATGGGATTTTGCCATAGCACAAGTGGAGTTTGCCTATAACAAGTTCATGGTCTGGCCAAGGTAGATCCCCGTTTCCATTGTATACATGAAGTGTAAGTAATCATGATTTAAGATTTGGTGAAGCTTCCGAGGTCCTAGTCTTAGTGTAGCGATTGGTGATTTGGCAAAGCAAGTTCGAAGTGCGACACATGTCAAGAACCAGAAGGCTAATGCAAAGTACAAAATGAAGGCGGAGACAAGCATAGGCAGTTGATCGTTTGATGTTGGTGATGAGGTGATGGTTTCATTAGCAAGGCTTGGAATCTTTGAAATTAATTAAATAGTAGCTTCAACAAAGTATGGGCCAATGCAAATTGTTGAGAAGATCAACAATAATGTTTTATGGTTTGACTTGCCCGACTTGGATGAAATTTAAAGACGCTTAAATATTGCGATCTTACCTTGTTCGAGTCAGATATGAATCTTGGACATCAGAGAAAGTAAGCTTACAGGGCAGTTCCCATAAGTGGGGCGATTGGCCTTGTTTGTTAGATCAAATCAATCAAAATCCGCATTTTGGTTGTTTGAGAATATTATCTTTTTTGGATATTGTTTTATTTGTCATTATTGTTTTGGGAGTATTATCTTCTTTGTTATTATTGTTTTGGGATATTATTTCTTTTTCCCTTTATTGTTTTGGGGTATTATTTTATTTCCTATTATTGTTTTGGGATATTATTTTCCTTCCTATTATTGTTTTGGGACATTATTTTATTTACTTTTATACCCAAATTATGTCTAGGATATAAATAGATGTTTTAGAGTTTGTTTCGAGACTTTTATCACTTTTATCAATTTATCAATAAATTCAAAACTTTTGATTTACTTTTGTTCTTTGGATTGAGACGTTTTATCCTCGTTGATTAATCATTACACGCTGTTTCATTTAGTATTTATTTGTATGATGATCATTTAACTTCATCATTATGATAAATTGAAAATATTTATATAATATTTGTATGAAATTTTAACATATTTATAAAAAATAAAAATTGAAAATTATTATGATAAATAAATTTTTAAAAGTTACTTTTTAAAAAGTAAAATATCATGATAAAAAAAACATCTTGTTTATGAACATGAAATTCATATGCAATCTACGAAAATTTCACATTTTATCAAATTTTGAGAAAATGAAATTTTAAATAAAAATAATTATCCTATCTATCAATAAAGAAAAAAAAATCTTTTAACTTTTATCTAGAATTTTGATAAAAACAAAAATTTAAAATACATTTGCTTTATTTAATTAACATGAGAACGAATCATAAGAGTTTCAATTGAATTACAATTTTCTTATATTATTGTTTTAAGAGTTTGAAATTTTGGTTTTTCCCAAAATAGAAAAAAAATATTCAGAAAAACCCAAATATTTTACCTTTTATATTTTGCCAAAAATTTAGCAATAAGCCTAAAAATAAACAGTCTAAAGTCAGAAAAAAACTTGCTTTCAGCAAAAATCAAGCCTCACTAATCCAACCCTCCCTGTACACTGCTGTTGGATTCAATTAAGGGCCAGCAACTCTGGCAAACAAAAACATATAATTTTATGTATTTGATAACTGAGAACTCAAAAAAACACTTTTATATCATCTAATTTCCATATGTAGGTGATTTTCTTTTTTGTTAAACCATGAGGTGTCTGAGCGGCTGTCTTGTATGAAAAGCTGCTTTTAAGTCGTCTATGCTTTGAAATAATCCTCTCTGAGCCAAAGACCACTTAAAACGGTAAAGCTACATCACATAACACGAAATTTGCATTTCATTCATTTGAAAATCCTTTGGTTAAGCTTGGAATGAGACCTAATCATCTTACCTACATTTTTGGTTCTTCAATATGTAGTTAAGGGCAAAGGTTTCAAGTTCGAGCCCTGAAAACACAGCTGTGTTATATGATAGAACTTTATCAGCCTCAGATCCCATCCAAGCTCGAATGGGAATTGATGCGGATGTGATATGACAAATGTCTTAGGTGTGTCTTGTGAAGCCCTTCAGGCATGGCTGTGAAAAAATAGTTAAAGGGTCAACAACTGGGCTAACAAAAACATATAATTTTATGTAGTTGATAACTGAGAGAGCTCAAAAAAACACACTCACTTTTATATCATATAATTTCAATATGTAGTTGATAAAACCTAAAAATTCTACATCATAACATTTTGTTTCCTCAAATATACATACAGGCAGCATTTTTACTGGTTAGAAACAACTACTAAAAAAAAAAAAGAAAAAAAAAAGAATGTTAAATATACGTTCAAAATGATATTGAACATACAGAAGCTGCCATTTAATTACATGATAGTAAAACAGAGACCCTCTCTCACCTTACTGCCCGGCCGTCCCTATTAAGGTCTTCCCAGCTTATTTCTTGAGCACATTCCCCACATACAGTACTGAAACCAACCTTCGTGCCCTGGCTTCTAAGAGTCAGCATGTGGGAAAGGTTGGTGCATTTACGCAGCACCAAATTATTCCGAAGCCGACTGATCTTCGTCTGTGAGAGGCTGTTGTCGGTCTCTGGTGGTGCGAGGGGGGCCGGAGTTGGAGGAGGAGGAGGCGGTCTTCGCTCTAATGTAGACTCGTCGAGGGGTGCTACTCGCTGAACTTCTTCCCATTCTAAAGATCTCCGGTATACTTCCCAAGCCATGTCTTGCTCTTCTTTTGATAGCCGTTCCTCTTCGTTCTCTTGCAGAAGGGTCTCGTGTTCATGGTAGTTAGCGATCCACCTGAATGTCACAGTTTTAGGTCAGATGCTAATGCTGAATGTTTGATTCCCTTAAAATGGCAATTCTATTTGCATCATGTTCTACTATATCACGAAAAAACCCACTGACAGAATAACAAAAATAAGAGAACATAACATGCCACCACCTTACTCCTCATTAAGCGATCTAACTCTCCTAAAAGCTCGAGTTTATAGGATTTGGGTTTAATATGAATATCGTATGTTTAATATCCTCCTCACTGCGATACATCTGCACATGGAGAGTCGAATAAGCCAAGATAGAGTCTTGTGAACTTTTAGTCAGTAAATGAATAATAAATTGCAAAAAAAATGGTTCGAACCCATGACCTCCTGGCTCACAATCTGTGTTAAGCGACAAACTCTCACCAGCCTTCACTTCATGTTTTGTACATCACAAGCTGTATAAATTATTTTATGTCAAACTTAATCTTACTAGTTGCTTTCTTTCTTTCTAGCGAGGTTTACCTTCCAGGATTTCTCCTTTTTTTATCCTTGCAAAACTTGCAATAGCCTACTAATGTGCTCCTTTTATTTCCAAAAAAAAAATCATTTTACTGCATCTATGCTCAATTTTCCAACATAGTCATTTCATTCTAGTTCTACACTTGCTCCAATTAAGTTCCAGTTACATTATTTATGACTTGACGATATTTATACACTTTTGATCTACTCTTCTAGTAATGGAAAAAGATGCTTGTTTGGCGCTTTTTCCTTTTAGTTAAAAGAAAGAAAAAAAAAAAAAGGAAAGAAAAATCAACTATATTTAAAATTTCATTTTTCCATAGTGTTACTCATCAGTTGCCTGAACTTGATCAATTTAATCTAACAGCTTCATCAACACTCATCGACTGAACTTCTATACTCTAGGATATATTGTTGAGAGAATGAAATATGTATTCTTATTAATTTATAAAGGAAGAAACATATATATTTATACTCTAGTGTTAGGGTAAGAAAGGAAATAAAGTTAGAGTCCAATTAGGAAACTAAAGAGAGAAGGAAAAGAATCCTAAATAGATTAGGAGACTAAACCTTAATACTCCCCTTCAAAAATTTGGAGCATATAGGTCAAAAACACCAAGCTTGTCACATGTATATTTTATCCTAGGACCTCTAAGAGACTTAGTGAATATATCTGTTAGTTGGTAATTTGAGTTGACAAAACTAGTAGTCATGCATCCCGATGCAATCTTCTCTCTGATAAAATAGCAATCCACTTTGATGTGCTTGGTCCTCTCATAGAAAACTAGGTTAGATGAAATATGCAAGAAGTCTTGATTATCACATACAAGCTTCATTTGTTCATCCTTCCCAAATATTAGCTTTTGGAGGAGATGCTTCAACCATATGAGTTCACATGTAGCTAAGGCCATAGCTCGATGCTCATTCAAACACTAGATCGGCCGCTTGCGTCTTGTTTTAACTACTTTCTTCCACGATATTAAGTTACCTCGATAGACACACAATACCTTGATGTAAGGCGATCTATTTGTAAAATTGAGCACCTTGATCTACATCACTACTTAATATAATCCCCAGGTATGACTATGTTCTCCTCTGACCCTTGACTGGTGTACCTTTGACATACGGAGGATCTGACTATGACATCCGATGGTTATCGCAAGGTGATTATGGAAGCCCGGTAACTACGCTCGTAGGAAGAAATGTCGGGCCAGTGATAGTCAGGATAGTTTAGTTTCTTCTAGTCGTCGATATCTCACTTGGATCTCGTGAGGCTCCCCTTGATCTGTGGTCTGGTTGGCGATTTCAAATCCATAGAAGGGTCTACAGGCTTATAGTCCAACATACCAGTGTCTACCAATATATCCAAGGTGTACTTCCTCTGAGAAATAACCACTCCAGAATTAGACTGAGCTACCTTAATGCCTAGAGGTGTTGTCTAAAAGTGGCTGAAGAGGTGTTGTTTGAGTTTCTGAATACCATCCTGGTCACTGCCTGTAATGACAATGTCATCCACATAAACAATCAAGTAAATCTGTTTGTCATTAGAGAATTATGATGATAAAAAGCAGATAGTCTATTGTACTTCAAATCATGCAAAACTCTTAAATCACTGAGCTAAACTGACTAAACCAACCTCGAGAGGCTGAGAAATTTGGTGCATATAAGGAGCAGCGTGAATTTGCATACCAAACCAGACTCCCCCTGAACAACAAAACTAGGTGGTTGCTCCATATAAACTTCCTCGGTGAGATCACCATAAAGGAAGACATTTTTTATATCCAACTGAAAAAGGGGTTATGAGTGCATAGTAGCCATAGAAAGAAGCAAGCGAACAAAGACAATCTTGGCCATCGGAGAAAAAGTATCATAATAGTCTGAGCGATATTACTAAGTGTACCCCTTCGCAACCAAACGGGCATTAAGCCGATCAACCTGGCCATCAGGTCCCACCTTCACTTAGAAACTCAACGATAGCCAACGGGAGACTTGCTAAGAGGAAGAGCGACAAGCTCCTATGTGCCATTAGAGTAAAGAGCATCCATTTCCTAAGCCATTACCTGTTTTCAGACCGGGTGAGAAAGAGCCTCACTAGTGCTTTTAGAGATAGAGACAGAAGACAAGATGGAAACAAAGACAAAGTACGGTAAAGATAAACAATGAAAGCTAAGAAAATTATAAATAGGATGTGGGTTAGAAGTAGAGCGGGTACCTTTCCGAATGTGATAGGTGGGTGTATCAAACGGTTGCGGAATCAGACGGGGAATGATTGTGGCATGAATGCTTCAGCAAGGCGTTGCGGGGAGGATGAGAATTTGTGAGTATAAATCACGGAAGGGGGTCAGTCACAACATCTATAGGTGGAGAAGGGAAATCTAGAGATGGTAAGACAAGAGGAATATATAAGACATCCGAAACAGGAGGACGTGCTGTAGAGGTGAAGAAAGAGGAATCCTCAAAGAAGGTAACATTAACAGAGATAAAGTAGCGATTAATGTCAGGAGAATAACAACGATAACCCCTCTGAAGGCGAGAATGACCCAAGAAGACACACTTTGTGGCTTTGGCTGAGACTTTGTCTTGCCCTGGAGTGAGAATATGAACAAAACAGACCTGGCAAAAGACACGAGGGAAGCGAAAGAGAAGGGTGAGTTAGATGGGAAGTAAGACATAAGGGGATACGATCATGCAAAAGCAAAGGATGACATACGATTAATCTAAATAACATGCGGCTAAGATAGCATCCCCCAAGCGTTGAGAAACCTTATGATGAAGGAGAGGTGCAATTTGTCTAAGCTAAATGATGGATTCTATGCTCGATACTCCATTACATTAAGAAGTGTAGCCGCAGATGATTGGTAGAAAAATCCCATAGGAAGGCAATAAAAGAAGAATGACATAGAAATATTTATTTGCATTATCACTTCTTAAAATACGAATAGAGTATTGAATTGGGTGCGAATTTTAGCATGAAATTTTTGAAAGATAGAAAATAACTCAGCTCGAGTTTTCATTAAAAATAACCAAGTAAATCGAGAATAATCGTCTATAAAAGTTACAAAGTAACAACATACATTAAAGTAGACCTGGAACCTAAAGGACCTAAACATTAGTGTGGACAAGCTCATACGGAGACTTTGTTTGAGGATCCCTAGCAGCTTTGGGAGCGAGACACGAGTATGTTTCTCAGGCGGGCGCATTCCGCCTCAAGCGAGATGAGCTACAAAATCTGCGAAACCGGCTTCGAGCCCAGACCGGGGACTTAGATGGCCAGGGCGTGGAGGGAGGAGAGGATTTGCCGTGAGTACAGTAGTGGAGCAAAATTTGAGGTGAAAGAGGCCTTGTGACTCATGTTCTATACCAATCGTCTTCCCCGTACTCTGGTCCTACAAGGTTACAGAGTTATGTGAAAAAATAAGTATACAATGAAGGTCACGAGCCAACTTATTAATGGAAATAAGATTAAAAGAAAAATCAGGAATATGAAGTGAGTAAAGAGACGAGAGGAGGACAAAGGGTGAGACGTGCCTTTAGGTATGGTTGAGAACCATTAGCTAAGGTAATAGTGGAGTAAGGAGACGAAAGGTAAGAGAAGAAAAATGTCTTTATTACGGAGATATGATCAAAGGCTCGATATCAAGTCGAGGTGCGGGATGGATGTGTAAGGCAAGTAGAGACATTATCGAGTGCAGGTAACAAGCAATGGAAGATTTGGTTGCTTGAGTGAGACGAAGGTACTTCTCATATTCGAGCGAAAGAATGACCCCTTGAGGTGTGGATGAGCTCCCTGAGACAGAACTCGAACTTGCTAAATGATCAAAAGACTGAGCCAAATGAGTACTACGAGGAGGTCGGCCACATAACTAATAGCATCAATCACGGGTGTGTCCAAGCCTATGATAGTATGTGCATTGAGGACATTGTCCTCTACCTCGGTTGCTACCGCGTCCACCTCTAGAATCACTTTGAGAATGAGATTGAGAAACAATGCCAAATGTCCCAGTCTAATCTGGGCGCATGGGTGAGTGGCGGTGGAGGTGCGTGAAATGCTTAGACGAGTCTCATCAAAGTTTGGAATAGCAACTCCGGTGGGTATCTATTCTACGGATGTTTCTCAAATATGGCTAAGGTTAAGCAAGAATGATCATAAAGACTCGATCCATCTTTGATAGTGAAGTCTCAGTATTAGAAGACTTTGGTAAGATAGATACGAGTTCATCCTTAAGGGCAGACATTCGTCCACCATAAGAAGATATATCCATACCGAGCTGTTTCAAATTAGCAATGGAGAATATTACTTGATATAAAGGCAACAGATATATTAATTGTACAATTTCTTCACCTAATCCTAGAGAGTATAATAAGTTTTATAGGCCCCAATATTATATAGAGTATTGGTATCAATAGATTGCCGAAGAATATTATATAGTAAAGCATCAGTTTTTCGCCACTAAGGATGTTGATCTTCAGGGATACTTGTGTTCGCAGTAGTAAGATGATCCTCACAACCATTACCAATGACCATAGGTCCCGAAGAATGCCCATGATTGTGTTTTGCTTCCTGGTTTATCGAGGCATCATAGGAGTTCGGATACAAAGGGTAAAATTACGACTTACAGGCTGAGACATTTTCTCGGCCATAGAGATGTCTTGTTGGCCGTAGAGATGAGAGGAAATCGGTAGGTCGAAGCAACGGAATCGTGCTTTTATAGAAGAAACAAACAACTCCAGATGGTGAGAGGGACTTCAGTGGTGTCAGACTGTGATGAAAAATAAAAAAGAATCTGAAAGTATATGCCAATGGAGAGAAAATGGACAAAGAGGGTGTGATGCTGCAGCCGGATTAGAAACCAGAATAGGCTTGTAGACGGGCTGATGTGCACTGGGGTGAAGTCCGAATGACGAGGCTTCACGTGAGGATGTAATGGTGGCGCTGAGGCCTCTGGTGGAGGAATTCCGGTCAGCCGGATATTTTTTCCATCGACGAGAGGTCGCAAAGTCCGCGGATCCGTGAGGTATCCATCCGCCGAAAGGCGGGTTGGCCTAACCGCTTCAGGGCAATTTTTCCATGACCATGCCGCCCACGATGGTCATGGGCTCCTGTTGAGGCTCAGATTTAATCTGCACACGACTGAGTGAGGCATTTAAACACAGGATGAGTTGGTGTGAATTAACCACTCATAAACTCCAACCCTAATATTCCAAACTCTTCTATGGCTCCTCGATAATTACAGCATATAAAAGAATTTCTGTGATTCTCACACTTATTGAGAAACATACATATTTATACTTCAATATGAATAAAAAGGAAATAAAGAGTCCAATTATGAGAATAAAAGAAAAGGAAAAGAATCCTGGGCAGATTAGGAGACTTAAATCTTTTAATATGATTCAAACTTTACTTCACCTAATAATGCCTGTATCAAAATGACAATATCGGGGCAGAAAATGAAGCTCACCTATCACATTTATTTTATTTGAGTAAAAAGCAGAGCACTAAGAAAGACACACCAAAAAGGCATATAAAAAAAGGACGTAAGAGAGCACCTCAAAAAGAAAGGGGGAACAACAAAAAAAACAGCACTCCCTTGAACAAAGCTCAACCAATCAAAAGAATCAACAATGGAAGAGTTGGACCGCTAAAATATCACATTAGTTGGTTGAAAGATATCTTTGGTAGATACTTCCTCATTTTCATTTTTATTAATTTCTTTCTTTCTTATCTGTGAATAGTTTAAAGTCATCAGCATTTTGTTAGAAGTTACAAAAGTGAAAAAAAAAAAAGCAGAAACAAAGAAAGAATTAAAAGGACAGTTATGCAAAGCAAAATAGATTGATGGGATGGATACGACCTACATCTTGTGTTTGGATATACTAGACTAAGTGGAAGTTGGAGCATCATAAACACAAATAATGCACTTCTAGACTTCAAAAGAGAGGCAAAATAAAAATAAATTGGCAATTTGCCCCGTTAGGCAAACTTTACATTTCAATACTGACTATTTCAAACAGTCACTAGTGACTTTATGACTTTATATATATATATCAACTTTACATTTCAATACTGACACTATTTAAATATATATATATATATGTATGTATACTTGAACCTGAAACCTCTCATAAACCATCCCTATCCATTTACCACTTGATCCAGCCTTCAAGGGCAAACATAAATAAACATAATAAAGGGTTCCTGATTAACAAAAAGAAAAAAAAAACAAAAAACAAAAAGGAAGATATAGGGGCAGTAAAAAGAATAAACAAGAAACTAAGGCAATATGTTTAATCACATCAATAAAAGTAAAGTAGGAAAATATACCAATGGATGATGCCTGATAAGTAAACTTTCCATGAACTTGTCAGAAGAGCAGCCTCCATGAGGAGGTAATTTATCCTTAAGTGAATTTCCAACTGGACCAGTAATATTTTCATTGGTTGTATGCTCTTCCTCTTTGCTCTTCTCAGGTAAAATATCGGGGTTGTCATCATCACCAAAATCAAAGAGATGTAACATCTCCTCTTTTGAGATAGTCCTATGTACTTGTTGTCTATCGACCACCCTGGCAGCAAGACCTTCCTTCGTCACCTGTTCAACCAATTTTCTTGTTAAATAGCATTCACATAGTTCCATGAATTTGTTCAAGAGTATGTGCAACCAAAATCAAAGAGATGTAACTTCTCCTCTTTGGAGATTTGTCAAGTAATTTGTTCCTCCCAATACCTTAAACGTAATTTTCTTCCATAGTTCCATGAGCCATCAATCGGTAAGCGAACACTGGCTTAGTTTGGCCGTACCTACAAAATAAAAAGAAATAATAACAATGAGGTAAAGAAAAAAGTGCATATCAAGATCATGAAAAGAACACCCTTGGAACAAAGGAAGTGGGCTTCAGTTAGCACAACATCTTGAGGTAAAGAACAGACCTCCAAGCTCGATATATAGCCTGAAGATCATATGTTGGATTCCATGATCCATCAACAATGAATCAAACACAGTTAGCAACATGAAGGTGTTCCCAGATCAGCTAGGGTTGATATCAAGTACATTTCACCCTTTTATTTAATGGATCATTAAATCTCTCTCTACTAGCTTTTGCCTTTCAGAGCCTGCAGTTCTTCCATCAACCTGTTCATTAGATCAAAACAGAAAATTAAACCTTTGAAAAATTTATCATGGAATTCACTTGGCTGAAAAACTCTCACTCCAACAAGACCACAAGCGGAGCATTCTAAGTTCAAAAAAAAAATGCTCACTAGTGGTATCCAACTATATGAAAAAAAAAGGAAAGAAAGAAAAAATCACAAATCGAAGGAGAGGATGGTCAAAGAAGCTCCTGAGAACCAAATAATAAACCCCACTTGACTGTCAAAGGGATTAAGGCAAAAGACAAACAACACCGTTGCACAGACTGACTTTTCTTTTAATTTACTTTTATTTTCTTTTTCTTTTTATGTTAACTAGTTTCAAACTGAATGGAAGTTATGATATTAAGAATAGAGCAAGCAAGAACGACTGAAATCTCAGAAAACCCATAAAGTATGCATGAGCTGTGAAAAAAATGAAAAGAGCTTAAAAATTAAAGCCGCTTTTTAACGAATTTAACCACCTAACCAGATTGCCAAACTTTTATTATTGCAGTTTATCCATAGGTAACAAGACAACCATATTACTGTAAAACATCACGTTTGCCATAAAAACTTCATTTGCACCCCTAAAAAGGCTATTCCTCAAAATTCTTCCTTGTAGCTAAGTCACTTCATGCTTTGGGCTTGCATATAACTAATAACGGTGGATTTAGCTGGAGGAATTCTTTCGAGCTCAAATCACTCTGTAACAATTAGGTTTCCTTTTCATCCTGAGTCTTAACTAACTAAATCCTTTCTGTAATTACTCAATCCTAGAAGCCACTTTGTTGGAGTCTACAAAACGAGAAGAAAGTAAGTGAGACTATGAAGCACCACAAATACAAGGGTTTGTCTTTAACAAAGGACAAGGTTATCTGAACTTCTGATCATAAAACACTATTATAAGATAGTGCAAAACTTCAAAGAAACCAAACAAAATTCGAACCATGAAATTTAAGCCCCCTCCTCACTCATATTTATTAACTGAACTTTCTATACAGGAACATATTAAGAGAGATGGCATCAATTAACACCTATCGGTAAAATGTAGATATTTGTTGAAGCTTCATATGATATTAGGAAATTAATTAACACATTAACATATAGGTTATGGCGGATTTAGGAAACTTAATATGTAGATTGTAGCAGTTAGGAAATATAGACTATCCACTCTGTATATATACACATGTTAATTCAATGCAAAAATACACAAGGAATTCTTTTCATAATTCTCTGGTTGTCTTCTACATGATATTGAGCCTAGGGTTTTGACTTGAGACTTTTTGGAGGAAATTTCGACAATCTAGGGCTGTCGGAGGGGTGACTTTTGAAACACCCACCTAGAGGGAGTGTGGAGTTTCATAGCCGTAGGAGGTTTGCCGACCGTCGGCGACAGAGCTGTTTGCAAAATCCGGTGTGGGTTCCGCCGCAGTTTCTTGGGTTCCACACGCCGCACATGTGGGACGTGGGGGCAACTGTTCCGACCGAGCTCCTCCTCCAAGGTTGTCGGGTCGCGACGGGGCCTGCAGATACACTTGGTTTCCTGTTTGGTTCACGGATCACGTAGTTTTAGTGCTTTTAGTGTCAAACTGACCCCCTTTTAAGGGTTTAGCGATTTTCCAAAATCTGAGTTCTGGGAGTGCTTTTTGCTCTTGATCTTCTTTCTGAGGTATCATAATGAGTGATTCAGAGGAGAAGAAACCGACCTGGCTTCGAAGTGGTCAGATGATGTCCCAATCCTGAAAAACAGCGGCGGTCGCAACTATTTGGAATGGAGCAAACAATTTGAATATACGTCAGGAGCGTACGTATGGGCGGTCACCTTACTAAGGATCTGCCAACCGATGATTTGAAAGAGCAATGGATGGAGGAGGATGCTCGTTGTTCATCCAAATCTGTAATTCTATCGACAACAAGGTACTGGACCTCGTTAATCACTATGAATTTGTTAAAGAGCTAATGGATTATTTGGAGTTTGTGTTTTCTGGAAAGGGGAATGTTTCTCATATATTTGATGTGTGTAAAACATTCTATCAATCAGAGAAACAGGATCAGTCACTCACATAATTTTTTATGGCCTTCAAAAAGATACATGAAGAGCTTAATATGCTTATGCCCTTTAGTCCCGGATGTCAAAAGTTGACAAAGTCAGAAACGGATGGCGGTTAACCGGATTTCTTACCGCTCTTCATACAGTATGATTCGGCTAAGGCTGAATTTTGTCAGTCTGAATATCATCTCTCCCGGAGACCCAACTTTAGCGATTCTTCCACCCGCGAGGTATCATCCTCTTCTTCACCTACCCTTGTATCTACCCAGACAAGCAGTGCTCTTATTAGACAGACCATTAGTCGAGGCAGCGAATAGAAGCAGTGGTCGGTGACAACACTAGAGAACTGGTTGCAGGTGTTATTTGTTATTACTGCGTAAGCACGGCCATGTGATATCGATTGTAAGAAACGATAAGTCGAGTGAAATTTCGGTCTAACCGTATAGCTTCTACTCTTTAAGGCATCCGTCGGTCGGTTTAGTTCTCGACCCGCAGTGGCGGGGTTAGGTGTATCGGGGCCATTGAGATCTCCGTCTACTCGGTCTTTGCTATTCTTGAGTCAGGTAACTTGAATAAATGCCTTGTATCTTCTTCATCT
Source organism: Tetrastigma voinierianum (assembly GCA_016808115.1). Taxonomy (NCBI): domain Eukaryota; kingdom Viridiplantae; phylum Streptophyta; class Magnoliopsida; order Vitales; family Vitaceae; genus Tetrastigma; species Tetrastigma voinierianum. The sequence continues at coordinate 304,522 of JAEQBH010004640.1, forward strand.
TCCGTATGGGTCATTGACTCCGAAGCCACGGATCACATGACATGTAACTCTAGTCTTTTCTCTCTACCTTTCGATCCTGACCTTATCTTCATATCTCCCAGCGGATGGTCCACATTCATGTGTTCTTTAATTAGAACATAGTGTGCCCACTTCATCTATTCCTTTGACTCATTCTTGAGTTTGCAAATTTCTCTTTTAATTTGATGCATTGCTTAAGTTAACTTAGGCACTTAAATGTGCTCTCATTCTTTCTCGATTTTTGTCTCTTTCCCGGGATCTTATAATGAGTAAGATTATTGGTAGGCGTGAGTGGGGTTTATACATTCCTTGATCCTCTGGGTCCAAGACTATTGCTTGTTCTGGAGTCACTACACCATTTGAGACACATTGCTTTCGTTGGTCATCTTCATTGCCATTATTAAAGACATTGTGTCCTCGAGTTTTGAGTTTGCTATCCTTAGATTGTAGTGCATGAATTTACCAAAAAACATCCTTCACTTAGTTATAGTCATAAATTCGATAAAGCAGTGATCTTTCCGTTGAGTTAATTAGGTAAGATGTGTGGGGATCATATGGGTTATTAATCTGACAGGGTTTTCGATCTTTGTCACTTTTGTTGATGATTATTCACGAACCACTTAGTTATATTTACTGAAAAACCGCTCTGAGTTGTTTTCTCATTTCCATGCCTTTTGTGCTGAGATTCATATTCAATTTCATGTTTATGTTCAAAATCTGAGAAGTGATAATGCAAAAGAATATGTTTCGGAACAATTTCAGTCCTTCATGCTTCAACATGGCATCCTTCATCAGACTTCTTGTGTTGACACTCCTACTCATAATGGACTTGCTGAGAGAAAGAATAGACACCTCCTTGAAACTACCAAAGCTCCATTATTTCAGATGCATGTGCCCAAGCATTTTTGGTACGATCTTAGTTTCGACTTGTTTTGGTCTTAGGATGCGCCCATTGATCTTGGTGGGACACAGGTATCCACATCCATTTCCCAAATATACCTCATTCCTATTGAGCCTAGGATATTTGGATGTACTGTTTTTGTTAGGCGTTCGTCCTCGGAATATCTAAACTTGACCATAAATCTTTAAAAATGTATCTTTCTTGGTTATTCTCGGGTTGGAGAGGGTATCGGTCTGTTATTGCTTACTAGTCTTCGTAGGTACTTGGTTTTACGTGGATGTCAAGTTTTTGAGAATGTCCCTTTATCTTCACCCCAGGCCCACAGTCGAGGGAGGCCCAGATGACTGCTAGTGTACACTATTGCCTCCCTTGTGGCCCCTCCTGATTTCTGCTCGATAAAGCCCTCTATTCTTGCTCGATGAACTCTATCCTTTCAGTGCACACTTGGCGCGAGAACCCACCCGATCTACAATTACATCCCGCATTTGCCCCGACATCGGATCCAGTTCACGATGATAATCTCACTCTTCTTCTTACGTAAAGGTAGACATCAATATGTTCATCAATTTCCCTCATTTTACTTTTATAACTTAGGTTGTCTTCTCGTTCTTTTCTTATTGCTTCTTTGGACTCTATTTAGATTGCTAATCACCAAGGGAAGCCTTGTCTCACTAGTTGGCATGAATCTTTGTATGATGGGAGATGGATGCTCTAAATGGGAATAGTACTTGGAACTTGGTACATTCTCTTGGGAAAGAAAATTAAATTGGATGTCATTTGGAGTGCTGCGGTCGAGATTAGTCAGGTCAGTTCGGTTCTGATTGAAAGCACGACTTATTAGTAGAAAGTGCAGCTCGAACCTATGGTGTGGACTATTTCCCCTGTTGCTAAGATTACATATGTTTGGTTTTTTATTTCCTTGGCTGCCACTCATAATTGGGATCTTCATCAGCTTGATATTAAGAACGCCTTTCTTCATGGTGATCTTCAGGATGAGGTATATATGGAGTAGCCTCCCAGGGTTTGTTCTTTCGGGGAGATTGGGAAGGTTTGTCGCACTGAGAATTAAGTTATATGGCTTGAAGCGAGTCCACGTGCTTGGTTCGATAAATTGACCAAGCGGTTGAAAATTTGGCTTGCGAAGTAAATCGACCATTCTATCACTTCTCACAGGCTGGTTCGGTGTCATTTGTTAATTGGTGTATGTGGATGATATTGTTATCGGCTGGAGTGACTCTGAGGATCTCATCCTTAAGTCCTTTCTTCACGGCCGGTTTCATACGAAAGGACCTAGGATGCTTAGATGTTATTGGGTGTTGAAGTTATGCGGAGTAAGCGTGGAATATAACTATCTCAGAAGGAAATATGTGTTGATTTATTATACGAGGGGCGAAGGTGGGAACAAATGCATGTAGTTCCCACATGGCTCGGGCGTACACCTTCTTAAAGAGGATTTGGGTTGTTTGGGGATCACAAGAGATATAGAGGTAGTGGGAAGGTGGCCCACCTTCTGATGGCTAGTCTTGATATTCTTCCAGTGGTGTTGTAAGTCGATACATGTCTTCCCATTGTTGACTTGATTAGACGTAGTGAGATATTACATGTTCTTGAAGGAGGTACCGGACGGGTGATACATATAATCATGGAGCACAAATAGGGTTGAATGCTTCCTAGATCTTGATTGGGTAGAGATTAAAGGAAGATGGAGATCCACGTCCCGGTTATTGTGTTTTGTTGGTGGAAATCTAGTCATGGAAAGTAAGAAAGCGAGGGGTTGTTTAAGTTGGTCGAAGTCAGAATATGAAGCGATAAGCGCGATCTGTGTGAAATCATGTATGGCAGTAACTGCGTGGAAGTCGGCGTCGGCTATGGTCAAATAGCTTTGGTGTAATAAGCAGAGCTAGCATATAATGCCTCGAATCACGTGATGGCCAGACGAACTAAGCATATTGAGATTATTTGCCGCCGTTCATGAGAAAATCTATTCGATTTAATTTATACGGGATATGTGAAGACGGGATAACGGTTGGGTGATATTTTCCTGAGGCTGGTAGGGCCCAGGGTTAGCTATTTATGAGTTGGGCGTAGTTAGCATCCCATCTCGACTTGAGGGGGAAGTGTTAACATATAGAGTTGTAACTAGTTAGGAAACTTAACATATAGAGTTATGTAGTTTGAATCCTAACATGTAGAGTTGTAACAGATTAGGAAATATAGACTATCCCTCCTGTATATATACACATGTTAATTCAATGAAAAAATATACAAGGAATTCTTTCCTCCAATTCTCTCTTGGTTGTCTTCTACATAACCATTTGATGAGCATCCACTATTATTAATGGAAATTAGCATTTTTCTTATCGAGAACAAAAACGTAAATTAGAAGCGGCTTCAGAAAATATTTCTTTAGTAAAAGTGGAGATGAGAACATTGGGATGAATGAGAAGAGGAAAATAGGATAAATAACATCAAAGAATTATTCCTTTAGAAAAATCATAGGGTGAAAGCAGTATCTAATCCCCGAACTCTTTGGAGGTAGCCTTGACTAGAAATCTAGAAACGAGATTTCTATATATAAACTTCGAGTGTTAACCTTGATCAATTTACAAAAAGTCTTGTTCATCTATATAAAGAATGATTGTCCTCGAGAAGAACATATATGCCTACGAGGGGAAAAGTTTTAATTCGAAATTGACCTTATTGGCTCTAGAAGATCTTAACACGATTCATCTACCATTATAATCACAGCGAGTTTTCTATATTCTGAAACATATACCTTACATTTAAGTGCTAACGTCGTTACATTTCCATTTTGTATAGTTGCTGCTTGTTGAGATAAAATGAATTCTGTATTCTCATTAATTTACACAGGAAGAAAAATACATACATATACTCTAGTGTTAGGGCAAAGAGAAAACAAAGTTATTGTTGGGTTATCCCACATCGGTTGTGGAAGGGGTTGGTGATGAGTTTATAAGTGTGAGAAAAGCATAAATACAAATGAAATTTAGGCTTTTAGGATTGAGAGAGCGAGATCGCTGCCAGTGACTATCAGGCCCGAGGTTAACAACAAGTCTCGGCCCACATCGGGAGGCTTGGGTTGTCCTCCTCCCCGACCCAGTGATGTGTGCGGGGAAGATTGTTAGGTTATCCCACATCGGTTGTGGAAGGGGTTGGTGGAAATGAGTTTATAAGTGTGAGAATATAAATCTCTTGAAGTAGGCTTTTGGGATTGAAGGCAAGAATCACGCTCTAACGGGAGACTAAAGAGAGAAGGAAAAGAATCCCTAAATGGATTAGGGAGACTAATCCTAACACTCACTCAATTTAGGCGTATAGATTAAAGCACCGACTTGTCACATATATCTGCTTTTGTCTGGGGCTCACAAGAGATTTAGTGAGTGCCTTGAGGGTATGCGACTAATTTCTCAGATGTAATATAACGACTGATCCACAACGAAAATGGAGAAAATATTGAACCTTTGGTAGCCATAGAAACGAAAAAGTAAGAGATCCACTGACTAAGGGTCTGAATGATGAAACAATTTAGAGAGTAAAACAACTCCCGAAATCCTATAGATGTCATTGGGTGTCGAAAAAATCAAGAAAACCAAGAAAAGTAAAGCTATCGGACACAAAACATAGGAAAAAGTACAGATGTAGGTGTTGGATCAGAAAACCAGGGATATAGGCTAGTAGATTGACGATAGGTGACTCAGGTGGTGAAGTCCGGCGACGGAGAAGGCATCGCGCGCGGCTGATGACGTGCGATGGGCACGTGGCGTGGAGCGCGTGAGGAACTTGATGCCGGAGATTTTTGCACCGGCGGGGAGCTTAGCCTCTGATGATCCTGGTGGAGTGTCCAAGTGCTGGAGTAAGGGTTGTCGGAAAATCTTGCCGAAAATTTTTAAATGTGGGTTGTTAGACGGTAGCCTGGCTCTCGAGAGGCTGCGACGGCGTAAATATGACTAGAATGAGGCCTGTCGTTGGATGGGTCGTGGAATTGACCACCCACGATGAAAGCCTAACCACTAATATTCTGAGCTCTTACATGATAATACCATGTTGAGAGAGGTTACGTATTCTCATTAATTTACAAAGGAGGAAAAAAAAAATATATATATATATATATATACTCTAGTGTTTGTTAGGGCAAAAAGAAATATATATATATATATACTCTAGTGTTTGTTAGGGCAAAAAGAAAACAAAGTTAGAGTTTAACTACTGAGGCTAAAGAGAGAAGGAAAGAATCCTAAAATGGATTAGGAGACTAATCTACACTACTGATTTTCTTGGTTAGTTTTCCCGACTTTTGAGTTTCAGATTTGACCGTAGATGGGAGTGTGTGTATAGCAAATAGCCCAAATAAAGGAAAAGGGGAAAAAGGAAAAGAAAAAAACATGATAAAGCTCATCAGCATATTGCTTAGGAGATGAAATCACATCTATATTAAGGTTCCCAGATCAATTTCATCTTTTATGGTTTTGCCTTTTCTCCCGGCCACTATCATGCATGAAGTGCCTAGTGCTTGAGGAACATAAGCAGAAAGAGAGAGAGAGAGATTGTCTAAAAGCATAAGTTTCTCTGTAGGTGATAGGATTTCAAAATCTCCAATGAGTTATTTTCATTACCATAAAGACACCATTTGAATCTTATCATGTATCAATATAAAAGCCATGAGGTTGGAACAACTAAATAATAAGACACAGTTAATATCTTTTTTTTGGATGGACAAGGGTTTCATTTAGTGAGTCAAATTATTAAAAAGCAGCTGGATCATATGAGCAAACCCACATCAAATAAAATCCTTGCACAGGGTAGAATTATGAGCATGGTAATGAATAGAATGAGATTGGATAACAAGTTTTCATCAAATCAGGATCAGCCTAACTAGAACAAACATGATCCCTTGGACAATTGGTAATGATCTTATAAGACCAACCAAACGTCATGAAGTTTCATGGAATCGCAAATTTTTAATCCCTTAGTGAAGCAGCTAACCTCAAAAGGAAAGAAAATGGAAACGGAAAAACAAATAAGGCAAGAAAAAAGATGATAAAAAGTCCCTTGTTTCCCTATATATATGGGCAATCATATTCAAAACTGGCATGCAATATCTATAATTTTCTATTTTAAGAAGTCATATATACTTACCTATACAGTCTTTTCCTTGCTTCCAACTTGTTCCTTCTTCCCATGCGAAATAATTTTGAAAGATAAAATTCTATCAGATCTAGTGTTGATAGTACTCCTGACTAAAACCAGAGCCTTATCACACATCAGCACACATGGTCTAGGATATCAAGTATGGCAAAACCATTTTGCCACTGTAATCAACCTCTTTATAATTATTTTCAAGAAGATGTTCACAACTGGACAAGGATAAATAATAAGAGTTAAACTTAGGCAAAAACAAGAAAAACTACATATAAATAAATAAACTAATCACACTTGAGTTATCTGTTTACAGATTTCTGCATCTATATGGATGAAGAATGTATATTTTTAACAATGACAGAAGGCACCCAACAAGTGTACATCACTCACAGCTAATAATGTCAAATGAAGTTCAAATAAGACAAATTGGAATAATAAAGATAAAATCCCAATATATAGAATGGAAACTAAACAGAAAATTTTGCTCAAACCTTCTGAAAAAGTCCACCATCTACTTTTCCTTGTTGAAGCTCATTCTTGTTCCTCACCTTCTCTGTTAAGAGCAAGAAAACTTAACAATTACCCAACTGCATCATTAGAACAATCTAACACTTCAACACACACACACACACACACACACAGAGGTCGCACATTAATACCAATTTCAGCATCAATATTATCCAGGGGAAAACAACAATTAGAAAGTGAGAAGGGGGGAAAAGGCACATAGGAGAACTTAAATTTAGAATTCATCTTTGTTAAGGATAGTTTCCTAATCCATTTAGGAAGTTTTTCCTTCTTTTCTTTTCTCTTTAGTTTTTGTAGAATCTAACTGTTTCCTTCATTTTCTCTAACATGTATAAATATGTATGTTCCCCACTTTTTATTAATGAAGTAAGGCTTGTTTTCTCTTCACAATCTTCAGGTAAAGATACCTCCTGTATCCACACCATAGCTAATATACAATGCTTTCAATTTCCTTTTTCCCCATCTTGATAAAAGAAGGGTATATATCTTATTATGCCTCTACAGCGTTAGCGTTCATGCTTTGTTTCGACATGCCGCATGTTGTAAATATCACTATTACATGATGCAGTCACATATTTCTCCTCCCTTTATGATGTGATACAACATGTGAAGCAAGTTAGAAGTTCCTGAGCGCCTAGCATGTGTTTATGAATTTCCCTAAACTGAAACATGGATTGATAGGAGCAAATCCATGTATAAACTCAATTCATAAAGCAGTTTTGGCAAAATGAATCTTATAAAGGCCATTTTAGAATACACAGATACGCATACACTAATCTCAGAAAAACACTATTTTGGAGAAAAATATTACCTCCAAGAACCATATTGTAATCTATATTATCATCACTAGAGCTGTCATCTGCAAGAAAATTCTCAACACTATCTTCACGTCTTGCATAGTATTTATCTTCTGTTGTCAATTGCAAGATCCCAGGATGGTTCCATATCTAAAAGAGACAAGTCATATGTTTTATTAAAATAATAAATGCATCAAAATAAGTAAAAGGAATTGTGTAACCAAATAAATTCCTAGGATATAAAACAATTAGCAGATGCTTCAAAGATGGATTTTAACTGGCATAATGTCGGTCGAATTAGGAGCCAAGACAGATATCCCTACGGGGTCTTTATCAGGCAAGAAATAATTGGTCGAGTTATAAGTTTGTATTGTATTGTATCGTGTATTTTTGAAAAGTAAGACCTCATAAAATTATCATTAAAATATCCGCCAAATTGGTGAATCAAAGGATTACAAGGGACAAGAACACCAAATCTGGGCCCAAAAAAACAGAACAGCCCAATACTAAAACTGACACAAGCCCAGCATAAAGCAGCAAAAACTAACCACTTTAGATCCCAGCAAAAGCTTAAGAGCCCCCAGAGCAATAAGTGAAAAAAAAAAAAAAACCAACAGCAACAACACCACCAAAAAGGCTAAACGAGCACAACCAGCCCCAAAATACAAACATTACATAAACATATGCAGAATACAAGCACAAAGATGCATTAGAGATGTTATGAAAGAATAAAACATATAAACATATGTAGAAACAACATAACATCAAATAATGTGCCAATTTAAAATGTCCAACTTAATGAGAACTCCCTTTTCTGCTCTTCCTTTCCAAAGCCATTGAGATTTTGATTGTGCTCATAGATATCTCAACAAAATACAAAGGCATTTCTATTACATTTGTTTAATCTTTTACTCAGTTTCATTCCTTGGCAAACACAAAATAAGAATTTTTTTAAAACAATATTATGAAAAAAAATTTATGTAATTAGAGACTACACAATTAAATATCTAAGTAAAAGGCAATATGCTTTAAAAAATGTGATTGATACCAAATTATAAAATTCATAGGTAAATAGAAAAAAGATAGCAAAATAATTCTAAAAGAGGTTCACAAAAGGTAATTAGGACAAATTTCACTATTATCACTAAGGTTTGAAATAAATACATTCAGTCACCATTGGTTTCATTTTCATCAGTAAGCACCCTATTGATTTATTCTGTTCATAAAATTCATCTTTTAACAGAACTTTTCAATAATTTTAGATAAGTGTGTTTAATAGAAATGGAAGAAAGAAATTAGTAAGGAGTGATAACCAATGAAATTCGAATCTAACAGTAGCTAGATTTAGAAAAATTTGCACCAAGCCACCTCATGGATGTGGTTGTTAAACATCAGTGTATAAATATGTGATTTGTCACATATAATAGGGGGAGTGTTAAGGATTAGTTTCCTAATCCATTTAGGAATATTTTCCCTCTTTTCTTTTCTCTTTAGTCTCCTAATTAGACTTTAACTTTGTTTCCTTTATTTGCTCTAACACTTGTGTATGAATATGTATGTCCCCTCTCTTTGTTAATTAATGAAAATCAGAAAATTATTTTTCTCTTCACATGAGTCAAATTAACCTAATTTGCCATAACAGCACTTGAGAGTCAATAAAAAACAAAAATAGATGGTGAGCAAAGTAAAATGTGTCATGGTTCCCATCAAGGTAGAATAGTATTAAATATATTTGAGAAGTTTGAAAGTATCTGCCATGACTGATATAGACTAATTGTAAATAATGTATTTAGATTTCAAGTGTATAGTACACTTTTATTTACCAGCATAAATATACTGAAAAGAAATCCGAGTTGAAGTGAAGGCGCTTTCTTTCTTGTTCTCACTGGAACAAACCCTTTTCTCAATTTCTTTTCAGCATTACCAAGTAATTATTAAAGATATCTACATTTATTGGCTAGCTATGGCCGTCATGTTGTTCAAAGCAGTATTGAATTTACTTCTCCACCATATTTTCTAAGCCTCAACAGTACTCCAAATGAGTCATTATAAATTTCTACATTTTACCACTGATTCCCACTTTTAAAAACTTTTGTCAATCTCAGCATTAACATAAATATTTGCATTAGTCCACAGTTTGTAAATTTTCAAATTGTGTGTCATTAGTATGTGTTATGTGCTATTACAAAGCCAACACTGTGTTATTATAGTGAAATATTGTCATTGATTTTCCAACTAAAGATGATGAGAATTGATAGGTAAGTGACAAAAGAGGAGAAAAGGCAAGCTGTTCCAGAACTCACTTCCTAATTGCTGAATGCTGCTCCTCAAAATAAGTACCTTTTTGAAATATCTTTTCAGTTCAATCATAAAGAATAACTACAATGTCAATGGAATTTATGACATATTCATAATTTTCTAGGGTTACGAATAGTTTGCAACCTATCATAAGGATTGCTTTGGTAGTTATTGGTAATTGACTGGTAGTTTATGGTAATTTCCTAATTTTGTGGTAGTTTCCTATTTTCATGGAAGGTTTTCCCAGATTTTTCTCCTTGCTAGCGGACTAGAAATACCAGCCACATATTAAATAGGATCTGATTGTAATTGAGAAGATGAATGAGAATTCAGTAGTTTATTCCATAGTTAACATACAATACTTTAATATAAAATATAAGGTATAACATATAATAGTTGTGTATGTGTCTGTCTTTATGTGCAGGAATGTACAATATCAGTCCTGAGACGGTAAACATACTAACTATGCATACCTGAGCTAGATACAATGCCCAGCAAAAAGCATCTCTTCCTTATCTTGTCAGTAGAAACCTTGTCACTTGTGAAGCCATGAACATCAAGAGATCTTTGTATAATTTCGGTGTAGGAGGAAAGCTGTACTAAAAACAGTTTTAGGGGGCAAGTCATTCTTGACCACACTCATGTCCATTCTTTGGACAAACCCTTTTAGTTGTTCATAGAGAATATGAGACCTCTGATTCATTATTTTCACATCATCTGATGTGGAGTTCATATATTTGTCCATTCTCTATGGGGTTTTGGAACCTGCACCAAAGGAAAGCATGATCAAGAGACGTGGAAATAAAATAATATCTGATTGCAGGCCACAATAATCTCATTGAAGAAGTTATACGATTTAAAGTGTGGCTACTTCAAGAAATCCTTCTCTTACAAAATCAACCATCTGTTCCACATAAATTGACAAAAGACATTACAAACATTGAAGAAAAAAAATAAAATGATTTGCCAAGAGATATAGCTATCCATGCAAACTTGTTCTATACAAACTTACACAATAATATTCCAGCAGTTGTTTTGAAGGAGTGATCAGTCAGTGCAATCGCCTCTGGCACTTCACTTGTTCAAGGCTTGGGTTGTATCAGCTTTGGTGTTCTTGATCATGTGGGCCTCATCACAGACCAGTATACTCGGGTCCATCCTGACAGTGGGAATATAAATTTTGCCCAATCCGTCATCAGTAAAAATAGAGCCCAGGAGACAAGATGTTCTCAGAATGATGATAAATCTACATACTACCTGAATACTGGAGGAAAATAGAGGAGAAAGTGAAAGAAAATTATGAATTCACAAAGTGTACATTTAGTGGGAAACTCATTGCAATTCTTATTAACCAATTGTATTGGGCTCAATCCTTCAGGACACATTTTTCCATCATGTGTCTCTCATGCCAAAAAAGTTTAAATAGCCTGATAACTGATGAAGGTAGGAGTTTTAACATAACTTTGCAGGAGCTTGTTGGGAATTGCTTAACCTTAAAACAAAAAACATCAAATCCTTTAGGAGTAGCAGCGGGTTAATGGCACCTCTGTTCTAGCATGTTTTTCACTAATTGATCATATCCCTTCTTGGAAAGGACTCCAAAAGATCTCTGTATAGTGTAAGGTTTTTACCAATAAAAGTGAGTTATATTTTGCTTGGAAGACCTTTGCTTTTCATAGACAGGTTCCACTTATGATGGCTGAAAATATTTCTGCTGTATTGACTCTGTCGATGAAAAGTTTGGCCAATTAAGAAGTGAAAGGAAACTTTAATTACTTTGAAAAGCACTAAGGTTTGAGAAATACAGGATTCTAAAGAGAAAGATAAAGAATGTTCAACAGAAATACGCAATAGCATTGATGATTTTTCTTTTTGACTTGTAAAATTATCATGAACTCAGCTAAAACAAAACATACTGCTGGAACTCAATGGTTGATCTCAAAAATCAACCACTGATCTCAGGGTTGATCCAATGAAAATTATGTACTGATTGCATCCTTGATTCAAAGGTTAATTAGCTATCTTTAACTAGTTTAAGACCATGTTTAGGAATTTTTTTAAATAGTCAGCTTTGTAATAAGGCTAGCAGATATCTACTGTACACCATGTGATTTAGGAAGTTAATTTTCTCATATTTCTTTGTCTAAGTATGTATATTCTACTGTGAATAATGTAACAATTTCAAATCGATTTAACCAAGCCTTGAGTATTAGAGCCTTCATTTAACCTTCTTAACCTTCATTTTATTTTTTTTTGGCGAAAACAACAGAGTAGCATTAATAAAAATAAAAATAAAGTACATTACAAAGGAAGGACGAGATTTCCTTCCAAAAAATATACAACCTAAACCTTGAGTTTAAAACCCCAACCAACAAGAAGTATTCCCAAGACCCATTCTACCCCTATTTGGGTGGATTAAACATATACAGCCTTCATTGTTGTAACTAGTTCAGTCTTTTGTTGGCCCTTTTATTCTCCCTACACCATACACAAAAACCTTGTTCTTAGACACAAGTAAAAGCCTTCCCATCTCATCAACTCTTAGGCTTACTAATCTCTTCTCTTAAAACCTTACTCCTAGCATAACCTTTCTAATTCTGAGATAGAAGAACTAGAAAGATTCATGTCCTCTCTCACTTGTTAGCATTTAACTTTATTTATTCCAGATGTGAGAACTTCCTCTTTATCTTCTTCAGGTTCATTTATAGTTAAGTCTTTCTTTGCAGTCTTGTTCCATAATTCAGATTCAATTCCTTTTTTCCATACTAATTTTGTTTGAAAATTTCAAATCCCTTCTAATGTCAAGTCCTTTGCTTGGTTAGTGGCACACAAGAAGAAGCATTAAGTTGTGCATGGAGCATGGACAATCAAAAGATCACCTCCCCTTATGATGGGGCTGTGGCACAAATTATTTACAATGACGAATATAAATTAGGTTCCACCAAGGAGCATTTCTTACAGTATAACCTTTACATAGAAGTCTAAAGAAAGGCCTAGTATTATGGAAAACTGTTGTATTTCTTTTAATTTGAGTTGTTTTTGGCAGTAAAGAAATGATAGGATTTTCAATAACAAGACAGAATTTCAAGGTTCTTTGTGTTCCTCAGTGTGGTTCAACTCAATTGGTAACCAATGTGTAGTTCCAAGGGTTTGGGTTAGTAAGGAGAGGTTGCTCGCAATCACCTTATGGTTTTTTTGTATTTGGAATTCCTTATGTTTAGCTTTTATTTGTGGGAGGAAACTCCTAATTCAATATAGATCATTGTTGTTTCTCAACAACAACAACAAAAAACCCACAAAATAAATAAATAAATCACCTGCAAAGCACAGCAAATTTCTCTAGCCATATGGCGATCTTTCACATGCTTTCCAAGGGATAAGTTTCTGAATGCGGTATAGCCAATTAAAAAAACACCACCCTTAGTTCTCCACTTTGCAAGCAATTCTGCTCTTCTCTCCCTAGCAAAAAGGAAAATGCCAGCAGCCCCATTATGTACAAGAGTTGTTAAGCAGAAAAGTGTAGAATGGAGTAAATAAATAAACAGTGAAAAAGAAACCGCCAAAAGAAAAAAAGGGTGAATATCAGGAGAAATATCGAGATGAAGAATAATCGATCTGCTTAAATGCTAGACTGTTGACAACAATAATGAACACACTGCTACACTGTTTCCATGATATGGAACATTCTGCAAACCAAGCTTGTAATATATCCTTCAAAAGAGTAGGAAAAGTAAAGACAACTAGAATTGAAACTTGTGAAAGGATAGAAAGAAAATAATGCTTTTCTTATTGATTGGATGTGTTAGAAACTGATACATGCCTATGTGTATATACACAGGAGAGTATGAAGTAGCAAGAAAGAATAACAGGAAAAGAAAGAAAACTGTACAAGGAAAAAAATACAAACATGGAAGGGACTATGAGAGGAAGGTCCATTGGACATTCATTCTACATTATTAACACTCCCCCTTAAGTTAGAGCATATAGGTCATATGCACCAAGCTTGTTATAAAGATGTACTCCTTATTTGGCTGCCTGAGTGAGGTGGAGGTACTCCTTTCTTTCGTTGGGCATAGAATAACTCCATGAGGTGTGGATGAGCTCCCTTTGGCAGCCCTTAGACAACAACAAAAGAGAGTGCAACTGGTTTTCCAGATGATCGAAAAATGTTTCAAATCAGGGCTGGAGACAAAGACTGATGACACACCTATCTACAATGTTCCAAAAAACTAGGAATAGAGATGTCTGGAATAAAAACACTCCCAAAGGCATGTCGGGACTGGAACAGCGGGTTGACCGGAAGCGTTGAAAAAACCTAGGAAAGCTGCAGTTGAACACAAAAAAGGGGCAAAATGGTGATCTTCCGGCGACGATGGGGCATAGCAAGGATCAAGGGAGACTCATCGGCGTGTGTGAGGCAATGTCCGCGCCGATGACAACCATGGTTTCAAGATTGGAGGGAAAAATGGCGCGTGGAGGCTCATGACTGGCTGTTTTTGGCGAGATTGCCACTGATGGGTAGATCAGCCTCCAACGCCTCGAGTGGTGTAGTCGTCGGCCAGAAACAATGTTGCTGGCCAGAAACAGTGTCTCCGGAAAAGTACCCCAGTGGTGAGATGGTCTAACGGCGGTAGCGGGTTTCGAAGCGTCCCTTGATAAAGGTGGAGCGGCTGGAATGAGACACGGCCACTAGATGGGTTGCTAAGGTGAAAACACTGAAAAACCTAACTAGGCTCTTCCATTGCTCTTCTACCATGTGAGAAGAGATAGAGAGAAAAGGTTCTACTTTTCTTATTGAATGAATAAATGTGATACATATATTTGTATGAAGGAGACAATAAAAACAATATAAAATACAAAAGGGAAGAGAATAAAATACAAGAAAGGAAAAAGTCAAGGGAAGGAAGAATCCACACGATATTCTATGAAATATCTACATAATATGCTATGATACTCAACATTCACCATCACCTAGAAGGAAATTTCATTTCCTGTGAGTGTAGTTAGTCAATTCCACCAGTTACCATGTGATAGTCACTGGGATGTTGTGATTCATATTGTGTTACGTTAAAGGAACACCAAGCCAAAGGGTGTTATACGAGCACATAGGTCATACCCAGATTGTTGGATATTTTGATGCAAACCGAGCAAGCTCACCTATAGACGGGCAGCTTCACATATCTTGAGTTGTGTGTATTTATTAGAGGCAACCTAATATTCTAGAAGAGTAAGAAACAAGATGTAGTAGCTAAATCTAGTGTTGAAGCTGAGTACCAAGCAATGACATTGGCAACATGTGAACTCATATAGCTAAAACATCTTCTTCAGGAGGTAAGATTTGGGGAGGATGAACAAATGAAGCTCATTTGTGATAATCAAGCAGCCCTACACATTGCACCCAACCCAAGCTTCCATGAGAGGACCAAACATATTGAAGTGGATTGTCACTTCATCAAAGAGAAGATTGTATCAGGATGCATGACTACTAGTTTAGTCAACTCGAATGACCAACTACCATACATTTTCACCAAGTCTCTCAGAGGTCATAGGATTAAGTATATGTGTATGAGCAGTGCATGCAGGCTTATATCTTCCCTTATTGAGGAGTGTTGTGTATCATAGTATGATACGTGGATATTACATGGGAATATCATATGGATTATTCCTTCCTTAGTCTTTTCCTTTCTTGTATTTTATTCTTTTCCTTTTTTTAGTTTATCTGTTTCCTTTTTATCGTCTTCCTTCATGTATAAATATGTAGGACATGTAACATATTTTATTCATTCAATAAGAGAAGTAGAAGCTTTTCTTTCACACTTTTAATTGCTCAATGGTTCATCTATCCTTTCTATTATGTACTTCTCTGATTGAGAAACATAAAGCTCCCTTTAAACAACTTAATCGGAGGTCAACAGCTATTAAGGTTTTTTTTATTATAATTTACATATCACTAGAATGATCTCCAATGAATATCCACATAACCACAATGGGTGTGATTCTTGGAGGGCTAGAAGCATTTCCTAAAATTTGGAGGCAGTTTCCTAAGAAAAATTGGTTACTTGGAGAAGTTCTGAAATCATTTTGAAAAATTAAGAAATAACTTGAAGTCACTTTGGGAATAACACTCACTAAGCACTTCTTCCAAGAACCATCTTTTCTTTACTCCCACATCCGTAACCAAAAACACTTTTAAAACATTTTGTTGGTAATTATCTAATTTCTAACTGATTCTCCATAAAAGCATTTTTAAAAGAAGTGCAATTAACAGAAGAGTGCTTTTAAAAAAAATCAATGCAAAATGAGATATGAATAACTGTACTATCAAGCAAGAGAAACCAGCCCATAATTGCAACAGGACACTTATAGGCAAAAATTTACTTTGTCCCTTTTTTCCTCTTCTTGGGACCCAAACATGGAATCCCCCACATCCCTTCGCCAACCCCTTGTCAGTTATTGGACCATAATTTTGTACTGATAATGAAGGAATGAAATCATAGCCTCTTATAAAAGTTCACAATAATACAATCTCATCAATGTAAACATCTATGGGCATCTTCAGACAAATATATACGAGGTATAGAACAAGCACAACATATTATCCATTATATATAAGTAGAAATCAGTATATAAGTATATTAAAATCTTTATTGTGATGACCAAAACATGCTTAATTAACCTTGAAACATCTTCCAACATGAAGACACGAGAGCGGCTTGAATTCTGGTCTCCATTTGCTGGAACTCCTGTAAGCCAATTGTGCAGCACATTTACAGGTGTAACAATAAGTGCAGTTCTAAATCCCAAGTCCACACTTCTCATTGCAGTATATAAGAAAGATATCACCTGCATACAGAATTTGAAAATTCAGGCAAGCTCCACCCATCAACCAACAAAAAAACAGCATTATCAAGCTTGATCCATACTATGTTCAAAGGTATTTAGTAATTTTCTAGTTCTTTAAGGTTCTTTAAATCACAATTAGTTAATAGTTGATATTAAAAATTTTCTTTGAATTGGTAAGTTTAGAATTCTCTTTAAAAGAAGTTTCCAAACTGCATATCTCTAAAATTAATCTCTTTTCAAGAACTTCTATTTGTGTTTGATATCTAGGAATTCTTTTCTTGTCCAGAAACTCTTATTACAATGAGTTTCACATGAGAAAAATTTCTGATTTTAAGTTGAAGCTTCTATTATACTATACAAGGTCCTAACAAATTAGCATGTTAGATTTATATTTTTGTAGTTTTTAGCTGTTTTTTCTAAATCCTAAGAATAAAAATAATTGATATAAAATAGGACTAATGATTGATGAAATAATAATAATCTCTCTAGCAGTTTTCAACAATGATTCCATTTTGTTATCCTTCTTGGCAAGACTAGAAGTAAGTTTCTAATACCAAAAACATTGTCATGTAACACACTTCATGTTATTTCACATGATTTAATTGTTTTTAAAAAGAGAATATAGATCCTAATTAGCTACCATACAGGTTAGACTTCCTTTTTCATGGTTTTATTTGATTCACAGGTTTTCGTAAAGCCACATAACTATGGCTAATTGATGTAAAACAACATTAACGAAAGATGACAAATAATATTAAGTCCCTTTGAATTACTTCCAATTTTTAATGGTAGCTGGAAAGAGTCCATAGGACTCTCTTCTAGGTGAAACTCCTACAAGGCCATAGAAGACTCCTATTTCTAGGTTTCTTCTCTACCTACCTTTTCATATCCTTTTTTTCCATATTGCTGTAATTTTATTTTTGTTCTCCTCCCTAAATATCAAACATTGAAGCTCTAACTCACCTATTTGATTACGAAGAACAGTTTAGGATTGTCCTACATCACATGAGATGAGTTATTTCTTAGTGTAATCAGAGATAATTGAAGGAAAAACTATATCTTTCATTGACCATGTGAAGAAATATAAGAAAATGATGCTTTTCTTATTGATTGCATAAGTGAATTGAACATTCTGAGACCCACCCTACTTATATACATTAGGAAGCGTAAAAGGAAATAAATCAAGTCTGAGGAAGAAAAATATTATGCAGGAAAGAGAGGAATGTCGAGAGGATATTCCCAGGCATCACCATGATTTGACACTCCATAATTTGGAGCGTATAGGCTATATCTTGTGAGCTTTATTACAAATAAATTGAATCCTTGAACATAGAGAAGCTTAGTGAAAATATGCGCGGTTGGTTCTGAGTTGAACAAACTCACAATGATCATGTCTGACGTCTTATATCGAGATGAAGTGACGAGTCCACTTGATATGTTTGGTACATCTCATGAAGGCCAAGTTTAGACAATATGTAGAAATTTGCTTGGTTATCACACAAGCGTCATTGTCCATCCTCCCGATCTCGGCTCCTAAAGAAGGAATTTGTTTAAAAATGATTTAAGTTCGCGAGTTCTTCAAGTCGCTAGCTCGAAAATCGGCCGACTAACCCCGGGCACAACCACCAAATAGATTCTTACTCTTCCGGGGATACTAAGTTGCCTCGTAAGTACACAATATCTGAGTAGGCGTGCGATCGCGAGCAAGCTGCCTAGTGCACGTATCCTGACCTTGACAATGGGTGTGACCTCTGTTTTCATATAACACGGCGTTATTGCTTGATACAAGAAGGATGAAATCACAGCGTAAGTGACTATCACATGGTGACTAGGGAGGCCGACTAACTACTCACAGGAAAGGAAATGTCCGATCGAGTGTTGGTGAGGTAGTTTAGTCTCCCCACTAGTCGTCGATATCTCCCTGGATCTCGTAGAAGCTTGACATTCGGATCCATAAGGGTGTCTTCAGGTTTACATTCTAGCATACCAG
The DNA here is from genome assembly GCA_016808115.1 of Tetrastigma voinierianum. NCBI lineage: Eukaryota > Viridiplantae > Streptophyta > Magnoliopsida > Vitales > Vitaceae > Tetrastigma > Tetrastigma voinierianum. The sequence goes on from JAEQBH010004640.1 coordinate 323,057, forward strand.
TTTCCTCTAATATATCCAAGACATACTTCCTTTGAGACATAACCACACTGGATTTAGACTGAGCTATTTCAATCCCTAGAAAGTATTTGGGTTACAGTCTTTTATGCGAAAATGGTGAAGAGGTGTTAAAGTTTACGAACACCATCACGATCAGCACTTTGTTATAACATTGTCATTGATTGATGATAGAAAATGAGTGGTCGATGTACTCAGAGTCATACCGAACTCCACTGTACCCACAGGGAACTAAAGCGGTCAAACCGGGCTCGAGGGTTGCTTTAGGCCGTATAAGAAACGGCCGTAACTGCATCTGGAAAGCGGGCTTCCACGCGGCAGCGAATCTAGCGGTTGCTCCATATCATCACCTCTGGCAAGGTTGCCGCTGGAGAAATGCATTATGTCTCCCAAATGATCTGAGGCGAGCTCATAACAACCATAGATAAGAAGATGAGCGGAAATCGTCTTGTCAGCCAAAGAAAAAAGTGTCATAGTGTCGGGCCAAATACTTGAGTATACCCCTTGGCAACCAAAGAGCTTTAAGTGATCATCTATCGGACAGTCTTAATAGTATAAACCAGACCAACGGGGACTTGTGCGGGTGAGGACTGGTCCCATGTGCTAGTCAAAATCTGAAGTGTGTTCTTTAACCGTTATTTCTGATGATTAAGAGAGGAAACCATGTCGTTGATATGGAAGAGAAAGCGAGAAAACGAGGTGGAAATAAAAACATAATATGGTAAGGATAAGCGATGATAAGGAAAGTATAAACGGGATGAGGATTACGGGAAGACGATACCCTTTGATGGAGATGGGGATTAGCGGGGTGTGGCAGGTAAGGCGTCAGTGGAGGGCTGTAAGCCAGGAGATGAGTCATGGGGAGTCGATGTTGGTACGCGGACGGCGGTATAAACTTGCAATGGTCGAGGTGGAAATGGCTGGGGTTCGGAGGATAAGGTTGGAAGGGGAAGAGTGGTAGAGATAAGACAGCCTTTGGAAGGCGGTGAGGGAAGAAGATAGAAGAGTGTTCGAAAAAGGTGACATCAGCGGAAACAGAGTATCGATGTGTATTGGGAGAGTAGAAGGCGGGAATAGCCAAAGAAGAATGCATTCATGTTGTGTGAGTTTATCTTGACGGGAGTGAGTAAATTAGACAAAACAAGTGGCCAGAAGACACGGGGGATAAAAAGTTTGATTAAGGAAAGAAAGAGAGATGAGGACTGATCCATCGATCCTGGCATGGTGATCAATGTGGGCGGTTGGGCGCATAAAACATTGAGGGTGTATGGTGGAGAGAAGAGTGCGAGTTGTTTCAACTAAGTATGAGTCTTGTGCTGTCTGTTCATTGGGGAGTGTAAGAAAGCCTGAAGAGTGATAGAAGAATCCGCTGGAAGGATAAAGAAGAGTGAAGGTATTCCCGGGGCATTATCAACTGGCGTGAATGCGAATAGAAGTATTAAATTGATTGCCGAATTTCAACAAAGAATTTTGAAACCGCTTGAAAATACTTTCGATTCGACTCTTCATTAAAAATAGCCAAATACAGCCGGAAGAAATCATTAATAAATGTAGCAAAAATACTAGAAACCTAAAGTAAGATTCGGGACGGACCCGAACATCGGTGTGAGCGACAAAAAGAACTTATTAGGGACCTCTCAGAGAAAGCAAACAGTGTGTTTGACACGACTCATAATGAAGATAAGCGTAGGCTTTAAATCTTGCGGCTTAATCATTGAATAGTAGAATGACATTAATTTAGAAAGAGGTTCATCAGTTGAAATGCGGCTTTGTGGAAAGATGGGGCGAAGCGAGATGCGTAAAGCGGACCCGTCTCATGCGATGCGTACAAAATGCCGGTCGCAGGTGATAGAAGAAAGTGAAAAGGTAATCGAACAATTAAGATCATGGATTAATTTCTTGATAGAGATAAAGTCAAAGCTGATCAGATTACAAGGCGAAGTAAAGATTATGGGGAGAATCAAATGGACAGTTCCATGCAGCCATCGTTTTGATCCATTAGCGTAGTAGTGAAGTGAAGTGATGGTAAGGGAGAAGAGTCATAATACTGATGAGATGATCATATTACCTGCGGAATCGAATCATAGACCAGAGGTGTGCGAAGATAAGCGAGGTATTCTAGATGTCTGGCTGGCGGAAATATTAAAGGCAAATTTGTGGCATGGTGATGAAAACGCCTCTGTTCCTGGCGTAAAGTCATCTGGGTGACGAGTGATCCGGTGCTGGTTCGAAGAAGCCGGGCTACATGAAGTAGGTGCAAGCCAGACGACCATGTAGCGATAACACTTGTCACCGAATGCGGCGCTGATGCTGGTGGTGATGAAGTTCGCGGCCTCGCGCAGGTAGCCACCACGAGCTGCAAAGATTCGTGAGGTGGTTCGACGGCGCCCGACGTCATTGGAAACCTCGATCGAGGCGGGATCGCGATGAGATGATGCGATGCCGACAATATCCGTCAAAAGCCGGATAGTGATCGTGGGACGAGTCGTATCAAAACTCTGCGCCGAGTTAATGAATCGGTCAAGACGTGACAGGTGTGTCCGAGTGGATCTAACGGATGTATCCTCATTACATATTGTTGCATTAACTGTGTGTGAAAATAAGATTAAATGTTAAAGAAGCGACAACAATGTAAAAATCATCTAATTTTTTAATGTAGAATCCCATTAATTTTAGAATAAAAGGTATTTAAAAGAAAAATAAGTGACAAGACATGCTTCTTTGTAAATATATCTACAAACAGGGACCCACAGCTGAAGTGGTTGCACAGCGAACTTTAGATTGTGCTAAGGAAGTGGTTCATACCTTGAGCCTGGGTGTGCTCAGAAGTAGTTACACCTAGTCAATAGCGTGCTTTAAGAGAGGATTGATTTCTTAGTCTGGCAAAGATCAAGGAGATAGATTTGTACTCATGTTTGGCAAGTTTGTGCAAATCAGTGTGGCAAATCATTCTATGATCATGTTAATCAGTCAGCCACTTCAAAGGCATCTCCGCCAGTCGACGTGAGCACAAATCATCTAACTTAACAGAACCGACTAAGTGGACCTTCATCTTCACCTATAGCTACTGTATGGTTGATTCTCTAGCTACTTTCTTATCTATATTCAATCCTCTATCTTGCATTGCTGACTCTAGAGCACTCTCTGACATAACCTTCAGTGATCTACTTTTTCTCTCCTTAGTCTAGGTCATCCGTCTCTTATGATTGTTGTAAAACTCAAGCCTTGGGTGAAGTGTTTCATGTGTTTGTCCTTTTCATCAGTTTCATATTCATGAAAGTTTCAGATTAACCTCTTAGCTTCCAGTCCACCTACAAAAAATTCAACTCCTCACTTCCATTCTCTCAAAACAAATATCAATGAGAGTGCTAGTAGAGACTTATATAACGTTTCTAAATCTTCTTTTAAGTGCTCATTCAGCCATTACACATGGACATGTTTGATAAGCCCCTTCCCTTTTTATTCTGTAAGAAATTTTCATGAAGGCAAAAATGGGATGATTAAGAGAAACAAACACAATACGGTCCAATACCTGAAAAAGAGTTTACCAAGCCCCATGGTGTGATAAGAATGCAACCTACAGAGCTCTATATCTCCAGACTTCCACTTTTCTAATGGACTGGATAATATTTTCCCACATAAATCGGATTCCGGTGACCTGCAGGAAATGAACAAGATAAGAATTCATTAAAACCAAAATGCCAAACAAACAAACAAGATAAAACAAAACAACAATATACTAACACCTTCTATTCACTAACTGGGAGCCTTCAAACAAGTACTTCGAAACAATGTTTCACAGGAGCCTTCAAACAAGTACTTTAAAAGAAACAGTATTTTACAAGACATAAGACCTTGGCTAATAAATATAAAAAGGCTAACTTTTATTTAATCAGAAACAAGATTTTTTTTGACAGATCAGAAGCAAAAAAAAAAAAAAAATTAATATTGTAAAAAGAATCACAAGATGAACAAGAAATCCTTCCCACAAATACACAAAGCTGGTCTAAATTATTCAAAACCTTTGCTATACAAGAAGATCTGTACAAAAAGAAAGATCACAGAAAAAAGTTGTACTAGAGGAACCTCTCCTGAAAGGACCACTAGGCTCCTCTCAATGACCCTAAGTGTACATACACAAAACTATTAATACTAATAATAATATTCAAAGATTTGTCTTTAAAGTTCATGTCATCTGAGATTAATGAAGTAAAGAAACAACGTAAAATCCCATGAGAAATAAACCATCCTCATTATCACTAAATCTAACATCAATACCATCAAATCAATGTTTTGAAAACCTAATCTTCCAAAGTGATGTCTTGTATGTAGTGGAGTTCCCAACACACATGCATGTAGGAGAAGGTGTTAAGGTGTGATATTCATAATCGATCAAATCCTGACTTGTTTTGGGAGACCAGTGTTCCATGGTATCAAGACTTGGTTTGGCAAAGTCTTTTAGTTTGAATAACCTCTATGCCAATTTGTTCCCCATTTCATTTATTTGAAAGAAAGTCTTTGAAGGGACTCTATTTGATTTATTTGACTCTCACGTCCTGAATGTGTTTACAGTATGAGAAAGTGTGCATAATTACCATGTCAAGCTGATCAACAAGCTTGAGCTTTAAGGAGAGTTTGTCATTTAACACATCTAATAGAAAATAAATAATTTAAATGAGAAAACAACATCCCACAACAAGAAAATTTGACAAACCAAGATTATTCATTTCAATTTCTAATTTTCTGTGCAGAATATCAAACCAGGAGACATAAAAAAGCCCCAAAAAAAGGCTCTGTTTTATACAGTCATGTTCATTTCTTGTACTCATAATCTTATGTCCAGCAGTTCAAATCCATGACAGACACAATTGGCTGCATGGCATCTCATTGTGGCTCCTCATGCATCAATGATAATACACTCTGTAAATTCTGTGCCAATCAATAGAAGTTGTTTATCAGGCAAGAAAAAAACCTTCAGCCTCAATTTTCTACCAGGAAAGGAAAGGAACCATGCTGGAGATATGAAAAAGTGTACGGAAATAAAGATGAAAATGAAAAGAGAGAGAGAAGAAAGTAAAAGGGGAGAGGATTTAAAGTATAAATAAAATAATTAAGCAAAGTCATTTTTTAAGAATTCCTAAATAGGAAACACAAAGAAGACCTTTGAAATTTGGAGGCATGATTCAAAGGGACACGTTAATTGAACCCACATTATAAAAGCAATCTAGCTAAATAGCAGGATCAAGGAAAAATGGAAATGGTTCAGTATAGGAGGAAACCTAGTGAGGCTCAATTTGTAGAGATGCTTGAAGGAATCCTCACAGCTTCTTCACCTTTTCCCTCACATTACATTCCTATATAACTGTCTAAAGCATCACCTGAACTAACCTCTTCTCGGATAGAGTACCATTACGACATGTGATGTCATTCATCTTGGATTTGGAAGAGAACTGCACTTGTAGAGATTTGAGACGTTCTTGCCGTTCCTAGAAAAAAAGGAAACAATGCCAACACAGCACATAAAAACGAGTTTGAACTGAACAATTTAACAACCAAAGTTACCTTTTCGATAGCAATTTTTCTTTTGGTCTCTTCCCCTAACTCAGCATCATCGAGAATCCTCCGAATTTTCTTTTTTCTTCTTCGTTTAGAGCTGATACAGAAAAGGAGTAACAAAATAATTATATTTTAGGACAGAATCCTGCTATGATTTTTTTTTATCAATAAAAAGCAATATATTGATAAAAAAAGAACCAAGAGGTTCCAAGATGTACACTGGGAGTATACAAGAGGGAACCAAATGGGAACAAAAAACAGCAGAACAATCTGCTGCAAAAAGCCTTCAAACCCAACCAAATAACCAACAAACTCATCTACAACACAACCAAGTCAAAAAATCCAAAAAAGAGTTCGTGTTATCCACACTATACAAATTTGCCCAAGACCAAAAATTGCTCAAGAAAGTAGCTTTTATCCTTTGAGCTAAGGTAACACCATTCTCAAACGCTGCCATATTTCTTTCCCGCCATGACGTCCAAAATAAGCAAAGGGGGGCTCCCAACCAAATTTTTTTTCATTTTTTCCCCATTGTTGCTCCTTGCCATGATAGCAGAGTGTGAAGGACCGATCTCGAAAAAACCCAACTTGTTCCAACAATCGACAAAAAGAGATCCCAAAGCATCATGGCTTTCTTGCAATGAACTAACAAATGTTCTATTGTCTCTTTGTTATCCTCACAAAGATAACATCTGTTAGCAGGAGCTCTTCCCCAACGTTTAAGCTGATCCAAAGTGAGCACTTTACCACAAGTGGCTTCCTAGGTGAAAAAAACCCATTTGGGCAAAACAGTTGGATTCCAAATAGAGCGAAAAGGGAACGTTATATCAAGCAACTGATCTATAACCTTGTACATAAACTTCACGGAAGAAGCCTTAAACCACTAGAACCCTTCAACGAGGGCTTATCATCGACAGAGGGGGTTGATTGCTGCACTTTGTGGAGGCATAAAGAATTCTTTCCATCTCCTCCAACTCTCAATCATTAAGAGACCTCAGAAAAATTGGAAGCTACCTCCCACCCTCCCTGTTGTCATCCCACACATCCGCAACCATGGCATCTTTATGCTCAACCATATTATATAGTGAGAGAAATGGAAGCTGCGCCTCATCTCCACACCACCGTCCTTGGCCTACCCTCTGCGATCTGAATGCTGCACATTTTGATGAAGAGAGATTGTTTATAATTTCTTTCCATAACCCACCACCAAAACACATGATGTCTCGGAGTGCCAACCCCTAGTCCCCTCTCCAAATTTACTATAGATAACCTTTCTCCAAAGGGAGTTTCTCTCATTTGCAAACCGCCAACACCACTTACTAAGTAGAGCCTTGTTCGATTTGGAGAAACTTCTTAGCCCAAGACCCCCTTTCTTCTTCTCTGTGCACACTGTGGACCATCTAACAAGATGAGGCTTTTCAGAACATCCTCTGAAACTCTCTTTGGATCTCTCGGATTGCTTAAGCCGAATTTGGCATGCAGAAAAGAGATAAAAATAAATGGGAAGACTAGATAACGTGTTGCGAGTAAGCGTTAGCCTTCCCCCCTTAGATATGTATTGTCTTTTCCAAGAAGCCAACCTCTTCCGGAATCTTTCTTTCACAACGTCCCAGATCCCAACTGCTTTGTGAGGAGCCGCAAGAGGGAGACCTGAATACAAAGTAGGGATGGATTGGTCTCTGCACCCGAGCTCTCTGGCTAACTCTTCCCGCAAACATTACTTGACAATTGGAATGATCACTCAGATAAGAGTGAATTCGGTCTGACATGGCCTCAAACCACATCAAGGACCAACTCAAGAATTTCATCTGGTCAATGTTGGCTTCGCAAAATAAGAGAGTGTCATCAACATAGAAAATATGAGAAATGATCAACTCCTCACCACCCCTATCTAAGATCTTCTGACGAAGAAAATTTCCACTTTCCACGACGCGTTTTAGCATACTACTACTCAGTGCTTCCCATGCAATCACGAAAGATAAGGAGGGGATCGCCTTGTCGCCAAACCCCTCGAGCTCCCGAAAGGAAACCGTTGAGCCATTAAATAGGACCCGAGGGGCGCGTAGAAACACCACTTAATCCAACTCTTGCCCATCTTCTACCAAAACCCATCCTTTCCATAACTTGGTAGACAAACTCCCATCTAATGTGATTGTAGGCTTTTTCAATATCCAATTTACAAATCAAGCCACTCTCTTTTCTTCTCAGCATCGAGTCCACGGCCTCATTGGCAATCATAACGGCATCTAGAATTTGACTTCCTCTTCCTGAGGGCTGTTTGAGATGGGGCGATCTTTAGTATCCCTCTTTGATACGCTAGCTAACACTTTTATTATTGGAGATCTTGCTAAAGACTTCCCACTAAGCTAATGGGCCTTAAGTCCTTGAGGTCCTCTACATTCATTTTTTTGGGGATTAGGACTAGAAAGGTAGCATTCAGACTTTTGACGAATCTGCTCTACTCGTGAAACTCCTTAAAAAAACCCAACACCTCTTCCTTCACAAAGTCCCAGCTAAAAGACCAAAAAGCCAAGGGGAAACCATTTGGCCGGGGCTATCCCGTTCAACCCTTGAATAGTTGCTGATTTCCTCTTATGTGAATCCTTGCTTCAAAACTGGCAGCTCTCTATCAATCTCACTAAAATTTAAACCAACAAGTGGAGGGCTCCAGCCTCTCACGGCAAAAAGGAGGTTCTGAAAAGCTTCAATCAATCCTTCCTTGATCTCGGCCTCTTTCTCTAGTCTTCTGTCATTGATACTGATATTAAGCAAAAAAATTCTCCTTCTATGAGAGTTAGTCATCCTATGGAAAAAACCCGCATTTTTGTCTCCTCTTTCTACCAAAGTTCTTTGGATTTTTGTCTCTAAGATATCTTCTCCATAACCGCCTAATTCTTAAACTCTTCTTTGGCCCTAGTTCTTTCCTCAACCTCCTCAAGAGCCAACTCCCTCTCCTTTTCAAGATTATCCCAGAACGAAACCCTGATTAAGGCCTCCTTCTTCTTGATCTTGACTCTATCGTACACCTCTTTATTCCAAACCTTTAAAATACCTTTCAAATCCTTTAGCTTAGCAGACAAGATAAAGCTATAAGTACCATGAAACTTCAAGTTTTTCCACCGCCCTCTTAGAAGCTTTTTGAACCCCTCCGCAACTGGCCACATGAGTTGACGAAGGAAAGGGGCATGACCTAACCCCCTCACTAACTAACAAAATGGGAGAGTGATCGGCGGACTAGGAGAATCCTGCAGGTGCATTCACGGGTGGCTTTCCCAATCATGATTCTCAAGAATCTATTCAAACGAGACATTGTCCTTCCATCCCGACACCCCCCACCTTCTCTAAGTAAAAGGATCCGAGCGGCATTCTCAAGCCTAGATCATTTCAAAATCTGCGAGAAAGTCTCACGACGGAGGCCACCCTCTGAGTCTCGTTGGGAGAAAGTCTCGTGAAGTCTCCTCCCGAGCACGGACCTCCCACAGGCCCCTAATTGCTCCCATTCGCTTTCAATATTCCTTAAACTCCTCCCACTGGACCATATGACCCAGAGAAAACCCACTGAAAGCCTTCCTCCAGCATTCTAAACAGGCACGAAATAGAGTAAAGACAGATCTCTGACTCAACCAACTCTATCCTTCTCCTATCCCGGAAAGATACACAGCGGTTCCCTCTATGTTAATACGACCAAGGAACCTTCCACTTCAATATGCAGACCGGAGAAGCGATGTTCATCTCCTGGATCTTAGTTCCTTGCAAGCAAACTAGATCCACCCTTTGAGCCCTAATAAAATTCCTGATGACCTTTCTTTTTTCAGGTTCATTCACCCCTCTAATATTCCCGAAATAATTTTTTTATCTTCATTTAACTGTGAAAAGATTTTTTATCCATGCCTCCTCCAAACCATTTTATCTTCCTATTATAATTGATGGAGCATTCTAAGTTCCTTAATTACCACTTAGCATTTTGAATCTTGTCATATTCCCCTTTCCTTTCTGTTGTTGTGTTGCACAATTTCACATGAGGTCCGATATCTCATTCTCGAAGCCCACTATTGGAAATCCCGAAACTCATTGAATTTTAACAGAGCAACTATCTTCTGACTTTCATATTAGAATCTTACGAAATCAAGGAACATCCACTCCTCACCTTTCGATGATGTATCACCCCAGGATCCCTCTTTAGCCGCTAAAACAACAGTTCCGACCACTCACTAACACGAGCTCCATTCCCTCACTACCATCGACGCCACCACCCTTAGTGGCTCCATATTCCCCACTTCGGACCCAAGAACCGCCCCACACACAGAGGCACAAGAAGTCCCCATAAATAAAGGGTGGGCGAAAACAAAGGAGAGTGATCGGAAGAGTTGTCATCATACTGTCGACATCTAACAAATGGGAAAATTCTCCAGAAACTCAGGGATATGCGTCTTGCTGCGCTTTTCCTCCCGGAACTATCCCGTCTCAGGCAGAGATTTTCAAATCCTAATTGGATAGATCCTTTGTCTCTAAAGGAGAAGGCTCTTCTCAGCTTCTTGTCGGGCCCATGGAGGACTTTTAACTTTGAGTGCTTGGCACAACTAATGGGCAGCATTTAATTTGAGGCGACACAAACCAAATTGGGGACACAGGCTTAGAGCCCCGGCTCATTCTTGCGAACCTTGTATTTGATAGCCTAGATGGTGTTATAATGTCTCAGAATTCTATTAAGTAATAATTCCTTTTGTAAATATTGTTTTATAGGATAGTCGTATTTGTTATGTGGGTTTCATATAGAATAAGGAAAACTTTTAGAATTATCCCTGTAAATATTCTGGGTCATGAGAGGAAAAAGTTATGAGAGAGATTTGGTGTGTGTAGAGATGTAAGGGTTTGAGAAATTGGGAGTTTTATGAGGTATTTTCTCAGTATTGTGGGCATCCTAGGGTTTTTTATTTTGTGATTTTTCCTAACCATCGCAATACTTTGATACTCCAATCTTGTTCTCCGTGTTTTCAAGAATAGTGAAAATATTCTCTCTCATCCATGGATGTAAGCATAATTAGCCAAACCACGTTAAAACCTCTCGTGCATTTGAATTATGATTTCTTTATCTTTGTATTCTTGAATTCATACTATTGTTCATCAAAGTTGTAGCAGTTATAACAAACAGCTGGTCCTTGTAATAGAAAGACCAGCAAGGACCGAAAATTATACCACTTTGGGGCTAGGCACTTAAACCGCTTGCGAACCCGCAGAGACAAATTTTCCACTTTGCATACGAGATCGAAGTGGAGCGTCCTTTCTACGCGATGGAGACCCCGGTTGTCCCTTGATAACCTCGAGCAATTTTGCTCCGTAAAGACACCAACTCTCTCCTTTTCGCGCGTGCATCCCCATCTTTGTCTTCCCTCATCACTTCTACATTTTTAGACTATCGCGGCGCCCCGAGCCTAAACATGTTTGAACCTCCCACTCAAGTTGAATCACCTTTGTAGGATCCTACGGACACCTCGGCTGACTGCGATAGGGTTTACGTCGGCTAACCGGTTCTAGCCCATCGATCGAGAGGAAAGAATGTCATGCCTTCGTCTATTGCAAAATCCTCCCATGGCTATCACCCGATCCTTTTTAGAATGGAGGCTCCTGATCTGCGGCGACCCAGAACATACGACCCACGCATCCTCATTGTATCTATTTGTTCTCTGACCTTCTCTTGTCTTGAGTTTTAAGGAAAATGGAGAGGCTGACTAACCTCATTCAGTCTTGAGAATTCTTTGCTTCTTTTGATCTTCCGAACTCAGAGCCATATCCCTCTTCCCATTTCCACCACGGTACAATCTTCCTTTCGCCTTCCGCAGGCCATGCCCTTCTCTTTAGGGACTGCCTTCGACGGGGCGTGCCTCCTCCCACACCGACCCACCAAGCAACATGTTAGTTGCTTTACCCTCTCCGCTATCTCCTCTTCCCCCACTCTAACCCTAACAACTTCGTCGAAATTTCTGACCTTTGATCCCACTACAGCTTCCAAGAAGGATTTTGACTCTAAGGACTCCTTCCTCTTCTTCGGGATCGACGGTACTTTTTCCACTGTTTCTTTTCCCCAAACCTTCCTTAGGGATCACTCCAAGCATACGAAGTTTCTCAGTCAACAAATTCCAACCCCTCTGCAAACCTTTTCCTTCTAGAAAATATAAGCAAAACCATTTCGATCCTTTATCTCTAACAAAACATTGAATAAAGGTACTCGCACTATTTGAACAGCGCTAAAGCTTGTATCGTCTGCCTTCCTCCTCCCATTTCACAAACTATGCCTGATTATGAGGAACCTTGTCACAAACCTCTACGCCTAGAAGCAGATGCTAAAGACTTAGATCTCCGAACTTGATCCACGACATGATGCCCTTGCATCTCTCCCATATACAACCCCTCAGCTTCTTACCCTTTTCATCAATCACAATCTCAAACAATTTGGCCTCGATGGCAAACCAGGTTTTCCCCCCCTCATAGAGAGAGAAACTACGTCTTTGCGCAAAACCCTATTTTTGATTTACAGTTTTGACTATACCCCTGCAATGATTTGTTTAAACAACTTTAAAATTACTAGTTCAAATGTGGAATTTGTCATGAAAACCCCGAGAATATTAACCCAAAAGCTCTTGATCAATCTCCTAAGAGGTTCGCACAAGGAGGTGTAATGATGCCTAGTCATGGCAAGTCTAAACATCAAGAGGGGCTTGCACTTTCATTTCATAAGCTATTACATTAATTTAAGTAAAAGTTGGTTAAATGAAACTCCTTAGTACAAAAGGAAACGTAGAACTTTTAAAACTCATGAAAACCGTATTAATACGACCATGAATCGCAAACCAAACCAAAAGCAAAAAACAGAAACCACAAAACATCTGTCCCAACAGTTGTTGAGAATCATAAATATTCTTAACCAGGATATTCTCTGGTTTTATCTCCTTCTTTCTTATACATTATTTTCCCTTCCTTTTCGTATTTTATTTGTTTCCTTTTTGCTCCATTAACGTATATATATAGGTGTCTACACATCACTGTCATATCTTCGGCTCCTTTGCATTCGATAAAGAAAAGTATTCTTTTCTTCTCTCATTCCACATGGTATCAAAGTCATGGTTGGTTTTGGAGTGAGCCTTCTTTTCCGGAAGTCATCTTCTCGGAAGTCGGACATTCTTGACGAGACCTTCCTCGTCAGGACCTTTGCTCACTTGAATCTTCTTGATGAACCTTCTTCGACAAACCTTCTCCAGATGGACACTCTCTGACAGGCCCTTCTCGGAAATAAGCTACAAAACGGATCTTCTTGATGGCCACTTCTCCAGCGGATCTTCCTCCTTTGGATCTTCTCTGTCAAACTTTCTCCGTAGGGCTTCTCCAATGAGCCTTTTCCCTTCGAATCTTCTCCGGCATGCCTTCTCCATTGGATCTTTTTCGTTGGACCTTCTCCGTCGGATCTTCTCAGTGGAGCCTACATCTCGGATCTTAAGTGAACCTTCTCTGTCGGATCTTCTTCATCAGACCTTCTCTGTCGAACCTTCTTCGTCGGACCCTCTCCAACACACCCTCTCTAACGGACTCTCTTTGGCAGACCCTCTCAAGCGGACCTTCTCCGATTAAGTACATATGAAACAAGCTTGGTACATATGACCTATATGCTTTAGCTTGAGGGGGAATGTTGAGAATCATAGGATATTCTTAGGATATTCTCTGGTTTATCTCCTTCCTTTCTTGTATATTATTTTCCTTCCTTTTTGTATTTTATTTTGTTTCATTTTTGTTCCATTCTTTTGTATATATATATAGGTGTCTCTATACTATGAAATACTCACTCACTCATTCAATAAAGAAAAGTATTCTTTTCTTTTCTCATTTAAATAGTGAAACCTTGTATTAATTCAACTATGAAATATCACAAAATTAAAACAGAAAAAGAGAAAAGAAAAAAAAAAAGCAACTACAGTCACAAGATTAAATAGGACTTTTGAGGTTTGATACAGAAAAAAAAAATCTAAAAGATACAAGCAATGGAAATCATAATGCTAAACCATTATGAAATACATTAAAAAACCCAGTATCAATTAATAAGTTATCCTAATACCTGATTGCAACATTGATATCTTCATCTGAATTATCTGAATCACTGTCAGAGCTAGAAACTGTCAGACTACTAGATCCAATAGCTTTTTCTAACTCCAAAGTCAACTGTTGCACAAGATTTGGAGAGCAGCAACAACATTGCCAGCCAGATTCTTTGACGTAAATAAACGATAACCATGCGATATGTTCCTCTTTATACACCTAGTAGAATAGTGTTTTACATGACTTACAACCTGCAGAGTCATTGCTCCGTCCACACCATCCACAATAACACTCGGAACAATCCAGAGGATCCTGTCACAGCAAATTATCTCACTGAAAGATTAGGTTATAATTACCACAGAACATTTGCCATACAATCCAATTCAAATAGAAACCTGATTAATTGAACAATCAAGTAGCAATTATAACTAATAATAATGGTAGTACTGCACAAGATATGCTAGTTGCAGTGCCTAGAGAAAAAGAATGTGAAAGATAAAACTATGAAAAGGGAAATGAACAGAAAAAGAACAAAAACTTATTTCGGTTTTAAGTTCCAAAAAAATGGCTGGAGTTTCCAGAAATGAAACAAGTTCAAAGAAAGGTAGCCAGCTTGGATGTAGTTTCCACAGAAACTAGTAGATCGTTCTTGAAACTTTTACCTCAGAACTAGAAAGAGTTTGCATTGTGGGTAAAGGAAGGGACTTGCGATGAAACTTTGGTGAGACCCATTTAAAAAGGGGAAGGGCTAGGAACTAGATTCTTGGATCAAAAATTTATTAATACGTAAAGATATTCTGATTGCCAATCTATTAGAAGTCCTAGGTGGGCAAACGAGACAGATAATAGCTTGGCATAGCAACCTCCTCATTGAAGGCCTTGTTCAGGATTTCCTGCCCCAAGCAACAGTTTTTTTCCCCTTTTTGGGGAGGAAGTATGCCAGATTTTTGGTTGACTTAGGGAGAACGTCGAGTACTAAACAACCATTTCGTTGCATTAAATTAGTAAGAACAAACAAGGATAAGAAACCTTATAACAAGTACAAATGGTAATGTACTATTGTTGGGTGTTTCATAGTTTTAAAAGCTCGAGGCAAAACCACTCCCTAGTTAGAGCCTCACATTTCAAGATATACGCCTTAATGAAAAGGCGCACCTTGTAGACTTTAATTTCCTTTCATACACTTTTATTCTTCAAATGTCTATTAAAATTTGTATAATTTCATTACTTTTTTTATTGCAAAATTTCTTTTAAATGTTAGCAATCTTGAAATTTTTTATTAATTCAATTAGATTTTGAATTTATAGAATCAATGTGCATCCAAGGTCCATTTCACTTCATTCAAACGTGCGCCTTGCGCTTAAGTTGAAGTAGACTTTTGCACTTGGGTGCGCCTTATGCCTTTTGAAGCTATAGGGTGCTCACTAGATTTCAAGCATGATTAATCCTTTTTTTTACTCCTTTTTATCAGTTTGATTTTGTCATTTTCACGATAAAAAAAAAAAATTTTGCTCATTTCCTGTCAAGAAGTGTTATAGATAGTGGAACCAAAAGATACAAACATATACAAGCTTATCTGCACCTAACACTTTGCAAGTCCATGTAACAGAGACAGTGATAAATCTAAAAGCTTAAAGTATTATTAAGTAATCCATGCTTCATCAAATACCATTCTAGCATCACATTAAAATCATTTAATCAAACATATTTCATAATGTGCTTATCAAACTGCAAATTGTTGAAAGCTACACATGTTCAAAGCCCAGTCCATACCTTAACACGCATCTTTCTCTCAATTTTGAACATTTGCAATCTCGCAGATGATTACTTTGAGAAGGATGACAGTGCACTTCAATAGCCACTTTATTACAAGCAGTGCAGTGAAAATTTCCATAGAGATTCTTTGAACGAAGAGAACCAGCACCAACAAAGTCACCTTCATTTTCTTGCGAAACAGACTGATTCTCTATCTTAGTTACGTTGCTAGCAAGAGAATCAGATACATTGCCCACCTCATGAGTTTCATCATCACTATCTATGATAACGGATTCGAGATCCTCTTATTATCAACATCTAGTTCCCCTATTGTCATGTAGGCAGCTTGAATCCTTTGCTTGTAGTTGAATCAGGCCAAACACAATCCAGAAAAGCACCGATAATTTGCCATTGTTCATATGCCTTTCTTTGTCAAGAGTGTGTCAGACATTTCAATACTTTCTGGTACCTCGGTTTTTAAGATTTGACATGCACCATCATCATTATTATTATGCATACCTTCCACATTTCCACAAGTTTTCTCTCTTGAAACAGCCTGAGTGTAGTCATTCAAAAGCATAGAATTGTCTAGGATGTTTTCTGTCAACCGATCTTCTTTCTGAATGGTTTCCTGATACAGTAACAGTAAAAACAAAGCAAGCCAAAAATGAGAGACAGGTCTACTTTTACCAAGTTGCACAACACCTCTATACTGAAATGACAGGTTTTGAAATGAGACTCTGTTAAATGACCAACTCTCCTAAAAGCTCAAGCTTGTAGGATTTGGGTTTAATATGAATATCATGCTTCAACACCCTCCCTCACGTGCATACGGCCCCCATACCCCGTGCACGTATTCGAAGTGAAGTCCATTATGGACTTTTCAAATAAACATGAGGATTAAATTTGCGAGAGGGTTCGAGGCCGGGGGCGCCTGTGGCAAGGCTACGATGCAGTGTTAAATGTAGAGGCTACTGCAAAGCTCAAGGCATGATTTGGGTTTAATATGAATATCATGCTTCAACAGACTCCTACGAAAACCTCTTTTTGATGCTCACATCAATTATTAAGTATAATTAAACATATATAAAGTGAAGTAACTCAATCTGTTTATTATGCCTTCCCTCTTATACAAATGAAGCAGTTCTAGAATACAATATTGCTAATGCAACACAATGGTAAGAAAGGAAAGTTTGCATTCATATGGGGTCCTTTTTTGCTCTTATTTCAATTTCATTGCATTTAACAATTTTAGGAATTACGGTCCCGAGGGCTGGATCTAATGGTAAAGCATTGGCTGTGGTGAGGGAGATGAGGGAGGAAGAAGAAACATCAAAGTTATATACATGAAAATTAAAAAAAAAAAGAATAAAGTAAATAATTTTAAACATTATGATTGTTTGCCATCCAGCTGAGCAGTCATTTGCATATGGTCCAGTCTCTTAATAGGCGTAGTTAAAATCTCTTAAATAAGCAACTGCAGTAAGTAAGATCTGGAAAGTAAAGCACATCATCAAGGGGGAAAATGGGTTTACACGGATTTCCTCTTCTAAACGGTTGACTACTAATGCAAAACCCTTGCTAGAAAGGCCTTCAGAGTCCATAAATATAGAAACTTGACTTATTAATCATTTTTTTTAGCATTGAAGCCATTATTGCTAAGATTCTCTTTAAGAACAGTATTTCCATAACTCAGGTTTCAATCCAAAACCAGTTATTGCCTTTTAATTTTTAAGGTACAAATTCCTTCGTCCATAATTTTAAAGCTCCTGCTTCCTCTAAGTTTTGAACTAAATTCCCAAAAAGGAATATTAGTAACCGTCCAGATATTCTAGCAACCTATTTTACAAAAAATTTCAAAAGTTCCAGGAATCTATTCAGAAATTCTAGCTTTTCAGCCTTTATTATTTCACTTCCTGAAATGTTGCCTGCTGTAGAAACCTGAGAGACCAAGCAAGAGCTGAGCTCTCTCTACCTCCAGCTTTGCAGCATGTCACTCTTTCTCCTTGTACCCCACACGAGATGTTGAGCATTGCAATTTGTTAACATATAGAGTTGTAAATAGTTAGGAAACTTAACATATAGAGTTGTACATAGTTAGGAAACTTAACATGTAGAGTTGTAACAGATTAGGAAATATAGACTACCCCTCCTGTATATATATATATGTTAATTCAATGAAAAAAAACACAAGGAATTCTTTCCTCCAATTCTCTCTTGGTTGTTTCAACATGGTGTGAGCTTCGGGTTGGTTTGAGAATTTTGGAGGAAATTTAGGCATACAGAAATTTGTCGGAGGGGTGACTTGCAAACACCCACCTAGAGGGAGCGTGGAATCTCCTGCTTGACATGGAAGGTTCGCCGGCCGCCGACGAGCCAGGCTACAAAATCCGGTGGCCGGATTCCGATCGCGTGAGCTTCAGCGTTGCGGCTGTCTGGCTGGGGTTCCCGCCTTGGCCCGGTGTGGGCGCATGGATCTTTGTTCGACATCGGGCTCCTCCTCGAGGTCGTCGCGTCGCCCGATAGGGCCTGCAATGCCTTGGTTTCCCTGTTTGGTTTCACGGATCGTGGTTTCAGTGGCTTTTGGTGTCAATGACCCTTTTCTAGGGTTTCTCCTAGATTTTTCCAAAATCTGAGTTCTGAAAGTGCTCTTTGCTCTTGATCTTCTTCCTGAGGTATCATAATGAGTGATTCGAGGAGGAGAAAGAAGCAGGCACGGCTTCGAAGTGGTCTGATGATGTCGAAATCCGCGGAAGACAAACCTTCCCCGAATTGGTATCGAGCAAAACAATTGAATATACGTAAAGGAGGATACGTATGGCAGTCACCTCACTAGGATCCATGACCGATGATTCG
Organism: Tetrastigma voinierianum; assembly: GCA_016808115.1. Taxonomy (NCBI): domain Eukaryota; kingdom Viridiplantae; phylum Streptophyta; class Magnoliopsida; order Vitales; family Vitaceae; genus Tetrastigma; species Tetrastigma voinierianum. The sequence goes on from JAEQBH010004640.1 coordinate 341,324, forward strand.
AAGAAGCGATGGATGGAGGAAGATGCTGTCACATTCGTCAAAATCAAGCCAATTCTATTGGCGACTGACAAGATCCACGCTGGGCCTCGTTAATCAATGTGAATTTGTTAAAGAGCTAATGGATTATTTGGAGTTTGTGTTTTCTGGAAAGTGGAATGTTTCTCGGATATTTGATGTGTGGCATTCTATCGATGGGAAAGCTTGAGATCGAGTCACTCACGAGAATTTTATGGCCTACAAAAGATACGCGAAGGCTTAATATGCCGCTGCCCTTTGAATCCCGGTTGTCAAGTTGACAAAGTCAACGAGCAGATCGCCGGGTTATAGGATTCTTACCATCTTCATGCAGGTATGATTCGGCTAAGGCCAGTTTTGTCGGTCGGAGGAGATATCATCTCTCAGGAAGACCTTTAAGCGGGAACCTAGCCGCACCGAGGTATCATCCTCTTCTTCACTACCCTTGTATGCGCGAACCAGTAGTGCTCTTATTAGGCAGACAATTGAGTCGAGAGAAATGACGAAATAGAAACAATGGTCGAGAACAGCTAGAGGGCACAGTTGGAGGTGTTGTTTGTTAATGCTATATAGCGCAGCCCATGTGATGCAGCGATTGTAGAAACAAGCATGTCGAGAAATCGAAATTCAATCTCTTCGTATAGCCTGCTCTTGAGGCGTCAGATCGATCAGTTCGGAGTTCTCGGCCCTTGAATTAAGCCAGGGTTCCGATTGTATCGGGGCTCATTGGGAGGATCTCATCTACCAGGTGTATTATTCTTTAGTCGGTAACAGAATAATGCCTTGTATCTTCTTCATCTTCGAATGGGTCATTGACTCTAGATACGAGATCGCGTAGCCAGTAACTCTAGTCTTTCTACCACCTTCGGTCACAATCTTCACCTTCCCTTTGTCAGCTCACGGCGGATGGGATCACATTCATGTGTTCTTGGAGTGCAGCCCAGTGTGCCCGCTCCATCTATTCCTTTGACATCAGTCTTGAGTTTTGCAAATTTCTCTTTTAATTTGATGTCACGGTAGCAAGTTAACTCGGCGCGCCCAGAGTTATATCTCTATTCTTTTCGATTTTTGTCTCTTTTCGGATCTTATGTGGCAGTTATTGGTAGAGGCGAGTAGATGCAGGGGTTTATACACATCCTTGATCTACGGTCCGAGACACATTGGCACGTGCGGGTGTTTTAGCGTTTTGAACCGCGTTGTCGGTTGGGTCATCTTTATTTTGCCATTATTAAGAAATTGTGTCCTCGATTTTTGAGTTTGCTATCCTTAGATTGTGAGTGCGTCCGATTTAACGTCGCCGCCTTAGTTATAGTCTGATGGGTTAAGCGAGCTAGTGCTCCTTTTGAGTTAAGTCCATTCGAATGTGTGGGGTCGATGCCGGTTCATCCCCAATCGGGTTTGATACTTTGTCACTTTTTGTTGATGATTATTCACGAACCACTTGGTTATATTTAATGAAAAACCGCTCTGAGTTGTTTTCTCATTTTTCGTGCGTTTGTCTTTGAGATTCATACCGGTATATATTTATGTTCAAAATCGAGAAGTGATAATGCAAAAGAATATGTTTGAGAACAATTTCGATCCTTCATGCTTCAACATGGCATCGCCCGTGACTTCTTGTGTTGGCGCTCCACCTTCGAGAATGGCGAGTTCTTTGAGAGAAAGAATAAACACCTCCTTGAAGCTAGGAGGCTCTGTGCTCGGATGCATGTGCCCCGAGCATTTCTAGGGCGTCACCGGTTTACCGAACATTTTTATTAGCGGATACTTCATCGGTCTTGAATTGGGACACAGCATCACATCCTTTTACTAATAAGCGCCACATTCCGCAATGAGCCTCGAGATATTTGGATATGCGCATTTTGTTAGAGATGTTAGGTCTCGGTATCTAAACTGACCATAAATCTTTAAAATGTATATTTCTTGGTTATTCCCGGGTTCAGAAGGGGTATTGGTGTTACTGCCCTAGTCTTCGTAGGTACTTGGTTTCTGTAAATGTAAAGTTTTTTTATAATGTCCCTTTCTCTTCACCCCATTTGTAGTCAGGGAGGCGGATGACTGCTAGTGTATCTTGTGCCCTCCTGGCCTCACATTCTGCTCAGTCTGACCCCTCCCCCATTCTGCTCTCTCGTAAAGCCTCATCCTTTCCAGTGCACGCGGCGCCAAAACCCGCCCGTCTACGGTCACTCCATATTTGCCGACATCGGATCGGGTTCACGACAGTGATTTCCCTTTATTGCTCTTCGTAAGGTAGGCGTCGATACATTCATCGATTTCCTCATTTACTATAACGATTGTCTTCTCGGTCTTTGTTCTTTTATTGCGCTTCTTTGGAGCTACATTTAGTTTACTGTAACTTTTCGGGAAGCGCATGTGCCGGTTGGCGTAGTGCATGATAGAGGAGATGGATGCTCACGAATGGGAATGGTATTTGGAACTTGAGTACACTTACCTCTTTTGGAAAGAGAAGCCATTGGATGTCGTTGGGTCTTTGCGGTGAAGTTAATCGAGATAGTTCGGTTAATAGATTGAAAGCACGAGCACATTGAAAAGTGCAGCTCGGACACATGGTGTGGACTGTTATGATACATTTTAAGTTCTTCAGATGGCGATACATTCGGCTTTTTATTTCCTTACTACACTCATAATTGGGATCTTCATCGGCTTGATATTAAGACGCCTTTCTTCATGATCTTCGAAGGAGGTATATGGAGGCTGGCCTCCGGGGTTTGTTGCTCGAGGGAGATTGGGAAGGTTTGCGCGCTTCGGAGTCGTTATATGGCTTGAAGCGAGTCCCGGAGTGCTTGGTTCGATAAATTCAATGGCAGTTGAAAGGTAGCTTGAAGAGTAAATCGACCATTCGTCTTCTATGGAACTCCCGTTCGGTATCTAACATTTGGTGGTGTATGTGGATGATATTGTTATGTTTGGGAGTGGCTACAGGAATCATCATAAGTCCTTTCTTCACGGCCGAGTTTCATCTGAGGACCTAGGGATGCTTAGATATTCTTGGTTTGTTGAAGTTATGCGAATTAAGCGTGAATCTTGCTTATCTACAGGAAATATGTGCTTGATTTATTGTCTGGCCCCGGAAAATTGGGAGGAGATGAAAGCCATGTAGTTCCCTGGCTCGGGCGTACACCTTCTAAAGAGCGAGTTGTTTGAGGATCTTGAGAGATATAGAAGGCTAGTTGAGGCGACTACTTAGCCACAGTAACTCGTCACGATGTGCACACTCGGTCGGTGTTGGCAGATCAATACATGTCTTCAAATGTTGACAATTCTGTTTTAGCAAACATCTTCTATATTACGAAAGGAGCTTGGGCGACATTGTATATAGTAATCAGCGACCTGATAGGGTTGAATCTTTGAATCTGATTGGCTGAGTCGGAATGGAATCCGCATCTGGATTTTCGTTTTGTTGGTGGAAATCTAGTCTCATGGAGAGTAAGCAAGGGTTGTTTCAGTTAGTGCGAGTTAGATAAACGATAGCGCGTCGTATGTGAAATCGTATGGCTTCATCAACTCTTGATGGAAGTGAAGCGTCCCGTGAACTTTGGTGTATTCTTGGTGCTATATTTAATCTTTGAATCACGTATTACATGAGCGAACTAAGCGTGTGAGATTAGCTAGCAAACTTAGTTCGTGAGGAAAATCTGGCTTCGGTTTTGGAATTCTACCGGATATGTGAAGACGGAGAACGGTTGGGTGATATTTTCTAAAAAGTTAAGTGGGGACCGGGTTAGCTATTTATGTAACAAGTTGGGCATGATTGACATCTATGCTCCAACTTGAGGGAGAGTGTTAACATATAGAGTTGTAAATAGTTAGGAAACTTAACATATAGAGTTGTACATAGTTAGGAAACTTAACATTTAGGGGTTATATGATTAAGGAAGCTATAGACTACCCTCACACCATATATATATGTGAATTATTGAAAAAAACACAAGAATTTCTTTCCTCGATTCTCTCTTGGATTATTTCAACACAATTGCATGGCCTTTTCTCTACGAATAATTCTTCATGCTTTAATGCATTCACTTTGCATCTTGCTGTGTGCCTGGCAACAAAATCATTGGATCATTTAAAAGAAGATACTTCCCGAGAATGATTAATAGAAGGTTGATACCAGCAACTTTGATTCAACTCAAATAGACCTTGGCTTTTAAAACAACATTAAGCTGCATTCTATGTATGAGTAGGAAGGGGTGTAAGTAGGAAGTCGATAAATCATATTTTCCTCTTTTTTCCTTTTACATTTACCAGATCGCATGGGGTTGGTCTAAGGAATACAGATATGTTAGGTCAACCTATTCTAAAGCTTCTGAAGCGGGTTGGCTTTGCTTCAGAAAAGACACTAGTTATTTACAGAAGATTTGAAGAGACGGTATTTGATGTTTGGCAGAAGAATGAGATCTCAGGATTTTGAATGACTATCAATAAGGAGTTCAGTGAAACTCAGTCAGCATTCAAACATTTTATTCTTTTTCTTTCTTTTATAGCAAGAAGCATATATCATACCCTATGTAAAGCATCATATAGCTTTGAGATTGCGCTTTGGTGTGACTATTTTGGCCCATGGCCAAATAACATATATACCAGATTGCCCTCTTATGATGGCTTTAGTTCTCCTAAATGACCCACCAAATGGCCCTATTTTCCACAGCCAACCCTCACCCCAGCCACCACCTAGTACGAGTGATAGGTTCTAAAAATTTCCCCAACCAAATTAAGCAGAAATTAAAGTTCAATTTTGATGATGATGGATGAATAGAAGAGAGGCATTCATATTGCAAAATTCATCAACTGTACAGACTTGGGAGCAGAAATAGAGGCTGCTCCACCCTCCCATCAGTCACCGCCCAGTCCAGAATTGCCCCCTCACACACCCCACCCCTCCAACAACAGCCCCCAAAAAGTTAGAAGCAGGCCAGTCCGAGTCCGTCTGGAAGGCTTTTCATTTTAGGCCTTTTGTGCTGAGAATTCAAACTACATTCCATGTATTTGTTCAAACATTGAGATTATTCAAGGCCAAGGGTATTTAATAAAACCTTTTCAATCCCTTCATGCTGACAACATGGGATTACTCATCGAATACTCGTGTGTTAATCCTTCAGAATCAGGTAGCTGAGAAAGAATAGGCATCTTCTTGAGACTGTCTAGGCCCTTTTGTTCTAGATGAATGTCCCTAAAAATTTTTGGGCCAATGCAATCTTCACAACTTGTTTTTTGATTAATAGGATACCCTTGTTCTTTATTGGGCTACTCCTTACCACCAATTGTTTCCAAATAATTCGTTGTTCCCTATTGATCCCAAGGTATTTGGATGTTGCGTGTTTTGTTGAATCATTGTCACTCCGAGTCTCTAAACGATCAGAAGTCAACAAAGTGTATCTTTGTGGGGTACATTCTCGTGTTCAAAAACGGTATGGGTGTTACGTTACTTTGTGTCTACTAAGGTTACATTCTTTGAGGCTTCTGCTCGTTTTCACTTTTCTTCTATTGTTCCTAGTTAGGGGAAGTTGAAGTGATTTATTAGTGTACACTATTGCCTCACCGTCACGCAACTGACTCTGATCTGTTAAACCCCTCTCATTACTCAAGTATATTCTCGATGCCAGAACCCTCTAGTCTCTAGTCTAACGTCAGCTGCTTCGTCATCAGATCCAGTCAAAAATGATGATCTTTCAATTGCTCTCCATAAAGGTAAACATCAATGTGCTCACCAAATCTCTTTGTTTGTTTCCTATAACCATTTGTTGTCTTCCTCTTGTTCTTTTATTGAATCTCTTGATTCTATCTCTCTTCTTCTTTCTTTATCTTGTGAGGCTTTATCTCACTGGTGGCGTAGTCTTTATGGTGGATGAAATGCGAGGCTTTGAATAACAATGGTAAATGGACTTGATGCCTTTACCTAATGGAAAGAGGTCATTAGTTTGTCATTGGGTGTTTGCGATAAAGTTTGGGCACATTGGGTGCATTTGCTGGAATGAAGGTTCGTCTTGTTGCTAAGAACTGTGCTCGGACTTATGGTGTTGATTGATACATTTTTCCTCACGCTGGCTAGATAGCGCTTTGTTTGTGCATTTATTTCTCTGCTTTGCTTCTTATGATTGGGGCTTTGCATCAGCCGATCTAAAAATGTCTTTCTACATGAGATCTTGAAGAAGTTTACATATAGCAACCTCAGGGTTTGTTGTTGCTCGGGAGGAAATAGGAAGGTGTGTCGTCTTGATCTCTGTATGGTTGAAACAAAAAGTCCGTGCTTGGTTTGTGAGTCGATCGAGGAGAGATTGAGACATTTGGCATCTTGAGAAGAGTAAGTCGACCACTCTATCTTACTCGCGTCCAGTTCGGTATTATTCTCTGATACTTTGTATGTGGATGATATAAGTCGTCGGCAGAAGTGACTCCCAAAGTTATATTATACTCTTAAATCGCTCTTGATCAGTTTCACCTGAAAAGATTTAGGAATGTTAAAGTATTTCTTCGACGTTGAAGTCATGAGAAATAGCGGGAATTTGTTATCTCAGCGATATGTGCTCAATTTGTTTTGAAAGCAGGAAATTAGTGTCAAGCCGTGTGGTACTTCTACTTGACTCCTAAAGTCTGGTCATTGGGGAAAGAGACCTGTTGAAGATTGTGAGATATATAGAATCTTGCAGTTTGGGAAATTGAATTATCTTCTGATGTACCATGCGGATATTGCTTATTCAATAAGTATTTTGAGAGTGAGAATATGCAAATCTCCACAGTCCCGAGTCATTGGGTAGCTACGGAGACATGTCGATGCTACTTAAAAAGCCCACAGGCGTGGAATATTGTATAAGAAGCATGGGCATACCAGAATTTAGAGCTTTTCAAACTCAAACTAGGCAGAATCTAAGGAATAAAGGAGATCCACCTCAAGATATTGTGTCTTTTTTGGAAGAAATCTTATCTCATGGAAAAGTAAGGAAATGAGAGTGTTGTCTCTTGAGTCTAATGAGTCGCGGTGTTCAGTATCGAGCCATAACACAATCATATGCGAGATCATGTAAGATCGTCAGTTGATGATGGAAGTGGGCATCGGGGCTTCAATGCCAACAAAGCTTTGGTGTGATACCAAGCTGCCATGCATATAGCTTCTAACCTAGTATTTCATAAACGGACCAAACACATTGAGAATGATTGTCATTTTGTCCATGAGAAGATCCAACTGGGGTTGATCTCTACAGGATACGAAAAGACTAGAGAATAGTTAGGAGATATTTTCACAAAACCTTTGAGTGAGGATCAAGTTAGTTATCTTTGTAACAAGTTAAGCATGATCAACATCTATGCTCCAACTTGAGAGGGAGTGTTATAGTATTGTAGAATTAGAAACTAGTTGGAAAAAGGAAACTTGCATTTAGTCTTAGAGTTGGGGCTTACATGTATTTCCTATTTGGTTCGGGATTGTCTTGTATATAAATAGGTGGTTTGTAATCAATGAAAGATCAGTTTTTTCTTCAATTATCTTTGATTACAATTGTCTATGTGGATGACATGTAAAAGATTTAGGCTAGCTAAGGCACTTTCTTGGAATGGAAGTGGCGAGATGAAAAAACGGCATCATAGTTTTGTAATGGAAGTATATTATAGATTTCTTGAGAAAACTGAAAGAGTGGTTGCAAACCTTCAAACACCTCGATGGAAATTAATGCAAATCTTGGAGAAGTTAAAGACGAGATTCTAGTAAATACAAGTAGGTACCAAAGACTGGTTGGAAGATCGATTTACTTGTTACATAAACATCATAATAATGCTTTTTCTGAGAGCATGGTGAGTCAATTTATGCACTCCCGATACGAAGAAATCTTGAACTCATGCATCAAATTCTTCGGTATTTAAAAGGCACACTTGGAAAGGACTTATGAGAAAATGAGAGATTGAGGTGCATATGGATTTACCAGATTTGGCGGGATTCAACTATAGATAGAAGGTCGACTTGTACGAAAAGCAGAAGCTAGAAGTAGTGCTAAAGGCTAAATTCAGATTAATAGCTCGAGGAGCATGTAGGAGTTCTTTGGCTAAAGAGGGTCCTAGAGAAGGCTTAAAATTTGGTAAAGTTTTTCCTATATGAAATTAACATTACGATAATAAGGCAGCAATCAGCATTGCTCATAATCTAGTTCTACAAGACAAGACAAAACATGTTCAGATTGATAGACGCTTTACAAAGGAGACACTTGAAGAGGGAATAATTTGCACTTCGTTTATACCAACCACGTAGCAAGTAGGAAGTGTTTGGTAAAGCTTGAAGAGAACCATTTGACTTCATATCAACCAAGTTGGGCATAGTAGATATATTTGCATCGGCTTGAGGGAGTCAATAACAGGAAAGTGCAGGATTTGATCATTCTGAATCCCCGAATAAATTAAGAAAATCAATTCCAAGGATTAAATGCAAGAATTAGTAAATTCCTGATTGTATGAGATTCTAGGGTTAGCCTTTCCTATCTTTTCCTATTTAAGTTGTATGCACAATATTTTACTTTTTATCTCCCTCTATATTTCGCCACAGAAATTAACAGTTTTTAATGAAGCAGTGGACTTTAGTATTGTGTTAAAAATTTTCTAAATTTAATTTATACCAATATAGTTGTTTGGTAATAATGATTGGATCTAGGTTGTGGCTTGAGTAGCATGTGTATTACTTGGGTAGAACTCACCCTTAAAAGCTAGTTGTCAAGGAGAGGGAGCCCAAGTGGTTGTAACAGTGGTATCAAAGCGGTTCGTTCCTTGGGAATGGCCCTCGTCCCGAAATTGTGTGAGGGCTACTACCCATGGGGTCCGCGAAGTCACCAACCGCCGTGGACGTCGGTTCTAAAAGAATGGTGGATTGTTATGACCCGTTCTAAGCTTATAAACTTCACTTAGGTAGGGTCCTGCCAAGGTAGTTGACGAAGTGGCGAAGTGGTTATGAGCAGCGGCAGTAACAGCGATGGGACTCATAATGGGTCATAACAATCCATCCCTCTTTCGACGTCCATGGCGACTGGTGACTTTGCGGACCCCATAGGTAGCAGTCCTCCCACAACTATGTGGTGACTTAGCGAACCTCACGAAACAACCTCCCACACAGTGCGGGACGGTGCGGTCGAAGAATGAGCGACTCTAATACCTTGTTGACGGGCAGGTACATCGCTACGTCATAAAGCTGGTTGTCCAGGGAGGGCCCAAATGGTTATAAACTCCTAGGCGAGCCAGTAACTTACGATGTGTGACTGTAATGGGTCATAACATAACATTATGAAAAATATTTTACCCAGCAATATCCCTTGGCGACAAAGTGCGGCCTAGTATTCTTAGGCCATCATATCTACACTAAACACATGTAAACTTCATTAAGATATATTTTGAATTCTGCCCCATTCCATGAGTTTTATTCCTTTCACTCTTATAAATAAAAAAAATAGATAGATATGAAGTATTGCTGAGGTCACAGCAGTTTCATATCGAGACGATGGAATAAATCAAAAAGACAGAAAATGAACACTTTGTTTGCTTCCTCTTTCTATATCTCCTCGTTCAAATGAGTTGACTTCCTATCTATATTTGCATCATCTTCCTCTTTGACACAGTAAAAAATATATTATAAATATGGTGAAGAAAAAAGAGCAGGCAAGCTTTACCAAAATTTTAGCACTTATTATGGATGAGCTAATTGAGCGCAAAGCCTCACAAAAAAATTAAAGAGGGTATATAGCAAACAAGCCTGTGAGCAACTCACTATCTTGCCACCTCTCCCTTTGTCCTCTATAAAAGATAATTGTCTCCATTTTCAACACAAATAAATAATTAGAACAAGAGTCCTCTTCTCTCGTCAGTTGAAGCATGTCATTACTTCTTCCTCCTATCATTTGTCACCCTATGAAAATATGTGGACTAGTTAGCTCCATAATAATAGTTATTTGGCATGGCGTATTTGAGGAGCCATACTTTCTTAGGCAGCCCAGGGTGCGAGAAAATTGTAAGTTGACTTTTCAAGTGGGACTTTCGTCATATGTCAAATATATTTTATGATGGTTGTTTCTTATTTTTACATGACTTTCTCACAATTTATTGGCTATTTAGTTGAGCTTTTTAGCTGTTCTCCTCTCTTCCATAGGGATTTTCTGGAAGTTAGGAGGGTTAAGACTTCTTTTTCGAGTTGAAGCTTAAGGGCGAAATGGGTAATCTGGTAATATCTCTTATTAAGGAAGCATTACTAAAGATTGGGGTGGGGGTGGGGGTGGTTGTTAAAAAGCGCGATATTAATAATGCAGCCTAAATCCTACCAGCTTGACCTTTTAAGAGTTGATCAGACTAACAAGGTATCAGAAAGCTTGAGTCGGTAGGAAGATTTGGAGTTCGCGACCTCTCTCTGTAATTTATTCCCCATTTATTGATTTGAAAGTCCGTGAAGGACTTTGTTTGGTTTGTTTGACTCTTCAAGTGCGGATATGAAGCGCATGTGAGGAGAAAGTGTTAAAAGGCATGATATTCGTATTAAGCACAAATCTCTGGCTGAGGCTTTTAGGAGAGTTGGTCATTTAACAATGATCAATTAACTCTCCCATAAACCTATCAAAATATACTATCGGCAAGAGTTTAAACTCACAATCTTTATGAGATCCTTTTATTGATGTGAAATGCTTCATATGCTACCATAGGTAAGTCGAACAAAAAGCGAGTTGTTTGAAAACTCACTTTTTCAAAGAGCAAACATAATTCAAGCTATTAGGATACAAAAGCCAAAAGTCTTCTCCCCCAAATGCGAGAGAATTGACTAACAAAAAATCAACTCCATTTACCATCTATTCACATGGCTTCTGATAAATTCCTATGAAAGAGAGAAGGAAGGAATCCACAGATCTACTTGGATTGTGGCTAGTAGTCATAAATCACAGGCAATCTTCTCTCAGCGAATGAAATGACGATCCACTTCAATATATTTGGCCTCTCGCGAAGAATGGGTTGGAAGCAATGTAGAGCGGCTTGGTTATCACACCTGGCGTCATTTGGCCATCCTTCCCCAAATCTTAGCTCCCGAAGAAGGCATTTGAGCCATATACAAGTTGCCAGAGTCATGGCTCGATACTTAAGCGACCACAGCTTCTGCACCTCCACATTTCTTGCTTTTCCGGGATATTGGTGCCTCCAATAAATGCAGTATCTGCGGAAGTGATCTGTCGAGCGAGGCTTGCCTAATGCACATCCATGATATCCAACAATTTGGAGATTGTGACCTCTTATTTTCATATAACACCTTGGCACAGTGTTTCTTTTGATGCGGAGAATATGGATCACGAAACATCCCCAATGGCTATCACATGGTGTTGTAGGAACTGGCTAACTTCTATTTCGCGGGGAAAAGAAATGCAGTCGAGTGATGGTGGTGGTTTAAGTCTACCACTGTCGTCGATATCTCCTGGATCGTAGAAGCTCCTACTGTCAATCTGAACGGCATTCGAATCAATAGGAATGTCACAGGTTTACAATCAGCATGCAGTTTCCTCCAGTATACCAAAGACATACTTCCTCCCGAGACATGACCACATCGAGTCAAACGAGTTATCTCAATCCATATAAATACTTGAGTTTTAAATTATTTTTAATACGAAGATAATTTGAAGATATCTTTGTTCAGTTACAGAATATATCACTGATCATGTATTTATAATATCAATCATAATATGTGGATAAATACCATATGAATATGTTTCAGTCATCTAAAACTCTTCTTTTCCTGAGCTAAGCGGCAGAATAAATGGAGAATTTGCTTTGTTATATAAGGAACAACGTAGCCTGCATACTAAGCTAGACTCCCCCTGAACAACAAATCCAGGTGGTTGCTCCATATATACCTCAACGAGGAGTGTGGTAAGAGAAAACATTCTTGATGTCAATTGATACAAGGGTCGAAGCTCATAGCGTATAGATAAGAAAAGACGAGACGGAAGCCATCTTGTGACGGGAGAGAAAGTGTCATAGTAGTGAGACCCGTATATTTGGTATGCCCCTTAGCAGCTGAGAAGCGGAGCCTTAAGGCGATCCACCAGGCCATGGGACCAATCTTGTAGTATAAGCCGCGACAGCGGGAGACTTGTCAGCGGTGGGGACTAGGTCTCATAATGTAATAGAATGCAAGCGACCATTTCTTCAATCATTTACTTTGTTTCCAACTCGGAGAGTGAAGGCCTCATGGGCCAGAGTGTGAGAGATAGAAACATAAAGACAAGGTGGAAATAAAGCGGGAAATATGATGAAGATAAAGATGATAAGATAGAGGAAGCATAAATAGAGGATGAGATTACGAGAGGAGCAGTACCTTTCGAATGGAGATGGGAGGATCGGTGGGAGGCGCGGAGAGATCGGCGACGTGGAGGAGAGTGCCATAGGAGATGAGTCATCGGAGACACGGTGTCGTACTCGGCGGCAGTATAAGACTTGTAATATACGAGGTGGAGTAGCTAGGGACTCGGATGATAAGACCAGAATGGGAAAGATGAGAGGTAGAGACCTCGGGTGGAAGGCGATACGGGGTAGAAAAAGAAGAATGTTCAAAAATGTGACATCAATAACGAAGTATCTATGTGTATCGGGAGAATAGCAACGGTACCCGCGTTGAAGGCGAAGGGAGACAAAACAGGGGTTGATTAGGAAAGAGAAGAGAATGAGGAACTTGATCACCCAGGACAGAAGAGGGCATGCGATTGATCAAATAGCAGACGGTTAAGATAGCGTCCCCCCAAAAACGTTGAGGAACTGTATGGTGGAGGAGAAGAGTGCGAGCTGTCTCAACTAAGTGACGATTTTGCGCTCGGCCGCATTTGTTGTGGAGTGTAAGCCTGAAGGCGATAAAGAATCAGTAAGGAGGATAAATAGTCGGAAAATGGGCGAAAGGCGTTCGAGGCATTATCAGCTGCGTGGGATGCGAATAGAAGTATGGAAATTGATTACAGATCGTGAGAATTTTTTGGAACACAAAATAACGAGATAATGAAGTCACGAAAGGAAAAATCATCGATAAATGTGGCAAAATACGAAAACCTAAAGTAGGCGTTGATATTTGAGACGGACTCGAACATCGGTGTGGACCCATTTCGAAGGAGACTTGGTCAGAGACTCCCCAAGTGCTTAGGGACGAAGCGAATATGTTTACGTGACCACATTCGCTCTACAGTGAGATAAGTTAGAAGCGAGACCATCTTAGAGACTTGGAAAAGTTCGGTTGTAGAGATCGATAGACCCGAAGAGTCGTGAAGTGCGAGCCGATTGGAAAGATGGGATCGGCCCGGGATGATAAGGACTTGAGACTCATGTCTATCGCGATCGTCACCATAAATGCTTCCGGTTACCGCGAAGGTGACGAAGGAGTAAGAAAAGGCAATTGAACAATTAAGATCATGTATTAATTTGCTGACAGATATAATATTAAATGAAGAATCGAGAACATAGAGAACAAAAGTAAGAGGTAAAGATGGGAGGGGACATGCGGACCCGATGCCTTTAACCCGTGATTTGAGTCTGATAGCGAAGTAATCATAGGTAAGAGATTAGAAGTGATATTAAAGGGAAGAGAAAGATCTTATTACCAGAGACAAAATGATCGGATGCACGAATCGAGAATCAATGGGCCAAAGAAGGTGTACAAGATAAATGGCATTCTGTCCCCAAGCAGCCAAAAAGCAATGGAGGCAGTTGGTGACATGAGTAAGGCGAAGAAACTCCTCATATTCACCAGGCGTAAGAGTCACTCCCTGAGATGGAGATGGAGGCTGGTCCTCAGTTGGTGGGTCAGAAGACTGGGCGACATAAGCAATGCGAGGCGGACGACCATGTAACTGATAACATCTATCTCGAATGTGACGGTCATTGTGCGATGAGTCTGATGGGGTCGTTGGAATACGCACCGGTAGCCGCAGATCTCCGAGGAATCACCGCGAGGATGAGATGGGCGAAGCATTACGAAGTCACCATTGGAAACCTCGGAGAATTCGAGCCAGAATCGCAATGGATGAATGATGCAATAACCGAGAAAAAATGACATCAAAGGTGGGGATAGTAGAACCAGTGAGGATCTGTTCCCGAATGTTGTCAAACTTTGTGCCAAGTTTAATAAGAGTAAGGATCATAAAGATTTGATCCATGTTTGACAAGTAGGTCTCGGCATCAGTGACCTTGGCGAGGCAGGATAAAGAGCTCGTTGTCGAAATGCGAGCATTCGCCCTAGCGAAGGAAGATAATTCCATACCAGGCTGCTCCATACTATCAATTGCGGAAGGAGACCTGACACGTGGGCGTTGAACATCATTGGTATATAAACTCTTAGCTTGGGTCCAAAGGGTGGCAATTCGATAGTCCCCGTTGCCAAGTGTTTTAGGCTTTCGATGAATTCTTCGGAGGAAATATTACGAGTAAAGCATCATGTTTATGCGGCGTTTATGCGCATCGATACTAGACTCGTAGAGTCGGTCTTGACACCATTTCCGATTACACCGTAATGCGAAATTAGCGAGACTAATAGTTATCACTTCCCTTGAGTCGATTGGCCGGTTATCATGGAGTTCGGCGAAAGCGAAGAAAAAGCTCAAAGCTTTTTCGGTAGTAAGGAAAAAATCAATAAAATCAGCGAAAAACAAGAATACCCTGGTGTTGAAGGTGAAGCACGGAAGATGTTGGGCTTTCTAGGAAAGGCGAGACAAATCGAACATTCGGAAAACAAGCGCGGAGAAGAAGCGGGCCATCACGAAGTTGGAGTCGGATGGAAGATATAGGGAGCTCTGAGCTGCGTCGGTGAGCAAGGTTGGTGGATTAAGTCCGTCGGAGGAATTGACCCGAAGTGCTCTCCGCACGCTCCACCCGCAGCGCCCGGCACGTGAGGCGATCGTCGGAGGGAAGACACGGCGTGGCGACCACGTGGCATTCCGGTCGCCGAAGTTCTTGCCTCCACGTGGCTGTCGACGAGTCGAACGGTGGTGATATCTCGCCGGCTAGGGTTGTCGTCAGAGAAGTCACTAGAAAAGTACACCAACGGTGATGAGGTTTGACGGCGTGGAGAAGTCGGAAAGAGATCGATGGTGGAGTGGATTGTGTGGTGAAAACCTGACAAACCTAACTCATGACCTTCCATGAAAGCTTTGATACCATGTGAAGAGAGAGAAGGGAAGGAATCTTTTCTTTCTTATTGAATGAATAAAATATAGCATAGGTCTACCTATTTATATAGGAGTTAGAAATATTTATATAGGTTAGGAAGACATGAAAAGGAAAAATAAATACAAGTACAAATAAAAGGAAAATAATGTACAAGAAAGGTAGGGAATAAATCAGAGGATATTCTAAGAATATCCTATGATTCTCAACAATTCCATATAATTATACAACTCCAAGAGCCTCACAAGTTGATAGCAATGCCATTCCCTCCTTCTAGTTGCCCCTAAACTATGTACAGGGCTCTTATCACACACATCCAGATTCTCCTTGCATAGGAACTTTTTTTTTACCTCAATCATGAATATTCCAACTTATCATCTTCATGAAAACCAGGCTACCCCCAGACAGTCTAAGAATTATTGTGGTTTACGTTGACATTAATACTACTTTTTATTTTCCAGAACATAAAACAAAATTATTGAAAAGGATACCTATAGAGAATTATCTAAAGTACTATAAGAAAGGTAATGATAAATACAACTGCGATTGACAAACCTTTTAAATTTTTCTTCTGTTCTTCAGAAAGATCGGCAGCTCTTTCGTAGCTATGGCATCTGCAACAAATGGATCACTTGGTGCCATCAATATCATCGATCTCCTCCCACCTGACCACAAATTACAATTCAAAAGCTTATCCAGAGAAAAATATGAGAAACAAACACCAATTTTGATTTTATAAAATATGTCATATATTTTTTATTGGTAAAACAAAACAGAATATAATAAAATAAAAAAAAGGTACAACCAACGGCTACCAGGAAGGTATACTAGGAGTATAATCAGAAAGGAGCCCGCAAAAAACAACAAAACAAAACAAAACCAATCAAAGAACCACCCACCAGCCCCCAAAAAAAATCATCTACAACTCAGCCAAGACAAAAAAATTCAATAAAGAATTGCTCCAATCAACCCTGTACACAGTGGACCTATAAATTACTAACAAAGGTAGTCTTCATCCTATGATGACATTGGACCAACACTGTACGCACTGCACACATGAGGACAGATTAAAAGGTCATTTAAACATTTAGAAAGATCTGATTAAGAGAAAACTAAAAGCACAGAGATAAAATCCATGAAAACGTGAAAGGAAATGTCTAAGCGAATTCAGCTGAGGAAAAATTTCCATCTCAGCTGTCATGTAAATTTCTTTCATATTTTTCAACAAGTTATTCTTCATTTTCAGCTGTCCTGACCATCCTATGCCATCATCCACTTGCCTCTTAAAGGTTTTTACAACCACCTGACCCCGTTCCCTATTTTGGAAACCATAGCATATCCTCTTAGGAACAGGTAACATCAAACCAAACCAATGCCCTTACAAGGAGGCATAAAGACATCCACAAGAAAAAATATGTCCTAGGATAGACATTTTGGAATCTAAATGGTAGTGCAACAACCAGTTTCTTTAGCTAAGTCCAACAGAATGCTTCTAGAAATAATCAACAAACATGCCCCGACAGTAAAACAAAAACTTGAATTTAATCTTTGTTTTAGTACTAGGCCTGACTAAGTTTAAGAAAGAGCATCCAGATACATCTTGAAACAAAATGAACCAAAGTACTAACTCAAAATGTAAATTAAATTGGATCTTTCCATATTGATCAACTTTTATAGGAGGGAGACACTGGCATAGTAGCTGTGAAAACAAAATGAACTCAAACATGTTTGCTACCTCATCAACTCCAGGAAATTTGATCCCCATCACTGCTGCTTGCTGTGGAGTACTGGCCAAGTATACAGAAGCCCAGTGCTAAACCAAATAAAGAGTATTATTCCCGGATGCATGATCAAACATTTGTTGAAAGAGCACCAATCCACCTCCTAGTTCTCCGTTGACCTCTCTGTTCCCACTCACACACTGCAAGCTTTTTGCCAGATATCCACTGGCACCCTCCTCCAATAGTTTACCATGTCGTCTATTCAACATAGATACAAGTATGAAGTCAACATAAACCTATAAGGATTCTTAATGCAGGAGAGGGAGGAGGAGAAGTCAAAAAATAAAAATAAAAAACATACCTTCGCACCGGCCAGTGGATTTGGAGATCCTTTTCAGCTTCTATGACTGATTCAGTAATATCACTAGTCACCTGAGATCCTATCCAATGTACCCTTCTTTTCCAAGCTTCAGTGCTACAACCGTTAGGAGCCTGACTTTCAATGCACTTATAGAGAGACTTGGCGCTCAATACCAGCTTATCGAGTTGCTCCTGTCAGTGGAAACATGTAAATAGTAAGCAGCAGAAGCAAATGACATAAGCTCCTATACTAGTTCCGGGGAACCATCAGAATGGCAACTACTATTAAAAGATAAATCAACTAGCCAAACAGCATTAAGACTCATATGTGCAATATCATGGTATCTATCACATACAATAGTGATATTACACTTAATGCAGTTACAAAAACCAATTTTAATTATTTAAGCCAAAAATAACCAAAAACAAGAGTATATATCAGAAAACATAATTATTTCAGTCCAGCATCATGTCACAGTTCAATTTATTGGCTTGAAAATACTAACCAATCAGTGTACTGACATGGAGACCAAATTAACAAATTGATGAACCATACCTCTTCTAGAAATTTTTACAGTATTTACCACACCACCTTATTTTTTGAGATCATGCTGCTTTTTTCACATGGATATGGTGTATCAAAAGGTTCAACTCAGTCGCCCAAAAAAAGAATTACTGAACCATGTACCAGTCCCTTGCAAAGGTTACTTCAAGGTTGGAGGTTAAAACAGGAGTTTGGTATCACAGACCCAGTGGAGACATTTGCATCCCAACGTTGGCTTAACACCAAGAGGAAACAACATCAAAAGGCTTACATTTAGTTAACTATTTATAGCAAGGAGCAAGAGAGAATAACAATTTTAGAGCAACAAATGATAGCTAAAATCTGACAATCCAACATCAACCACTGAGTTGAAAGATAGTAAAAACAACCCCAAGGCCCCAACTACAAATGTTCAATTCATCTAAATCAAATAGTATAGATAGTCCTTGTTAAGGATTAGTTTTTGTTAAATTAGTTTCCTAATCCATTTAGGAATCTTTTCCTTCTTTCCTTTTCTCTTTAGTCTCCTAATTGGGCTAACTTTGTTCCTTTGTTCTTTACAGCAGCAGAGTATAAATATGTATGTTCCCTCACTTTGTTAATTAATGAAAATCAAGAGTAATTTTTCTCTTCACACTTTTAAGATGGACCTTCTTGGCTTTCGGCGAGACTTATCCGGTCACATCAACTCAGTATGCCGCTTGGTCGCACCAGCTCGTCGTGTCTCTTTCCAACAGGCCCTCTTTTGATCTCAGCAACTCGTCGTGTAGTAAATTCCGGCGACACATCTAGTGGCCGGGTCTCACTTCGGTCACATCAACTCGCCGTGTAGTCAATTCCGAGGACCCATCTATTGACTGTGTCTCACTCTAGTCACATCAACTCGTCGTGTAATCAATTCCAATGACACATCTTATAGTCGTGTCTCACTCCGATCACATCAACTCGCCGTGTAATCAATTCTGACGACTTTTCCAACGACCCCAGATCTACCCATCAGATTAAGTACATGTCTAACAAGCTTGGTCCATTAGGATTAAGTATATGTAAGCTCATTTGTTTCATCATGATCGGCTTTAGGGAAGTGTTAAGGATTAATTTACATTGAGATTAGTTTCCTAATCCATTTAGGATTTTTTCCTTCTTTCCTTTTGTCTTTAGTCTCCTAATTAGACTCTAACTTTGTTTCCTTTATAAATATGTATGTTTCCTCACTTTGTTAATTAATGAAAATCAAAGAGTTATTTTTCTCTTCACACTTATCAATAAAAACAACTAATCAAGTTGAATTACATTAATGGGAATGCCCTTGAAAGTTGGGGAGCAAGGCGCCCAAAAGAAGGCAAGGAAATGAATAAAATCCCAAAAAGCCTCCAGTCAGATCCTTGAAAATTCTAGCATTTTTTCCACGTCATAGAACCGTCATCAAAGCTAAGCAAGCATTTTGCCATAAAACCAATCCTCTTTAGGGCTTCAAACCCTTATGCCTCCCGGTGATCACATCACACAACCAAATAATATGTGCCACAACTCCAAAGTCAAAGGGAAATGCAAAAAGTGATGATCATTGGTATTTACCTTCTTATATGCGACTAACCAAGCAATAGACATAACCTTAAGAAGGACTTATGCTTTTCAAACAAAAATTAGTGGGGAAGAAAGGGGCTTAGCCTAGATGATTAAACAAGCAACAAAGAAAGTCTTGATACTCATCACAGAAATAAGGACGAAACTCTCACATCGAGTGAAAGCAGAGATAAGTGATGAAAGAGAGCATAGTCTTTCTAAATCATCCATCCCATCATCCAGAAGAGGCAAACTTAAAATTCCGAAAAGGATAAAGAGAGCCAAAATAAATGATACATAGAAAGCTTTTACTATGAAATTCTAAAATGAACAGGCATTGGGACGGGTTTATCTCCCCACAATCAGATTCTCATCCCATCTCCCATCATAAACCGAGTGTGTTTAGTAAACTCTTAATAGACCTATGTGAAGGCCTTCCATGGGCAACAATGCGACCACCTAACTATAGTGTTGGCATCCTACCTATTGGCATGTGTCCCATAAAAGCTTAAGATAACCTAATGCCACAAAGAAAAACTTTCCCTAGGAAACCTCTATGGCCATATCCCTAAGAGAGCATGATTCATTAGAGAAACCTTAACAAATCCCAAACCCCCTTCAACCTTAAAGTAGGTGTGATGAGTGGATGTGGAAGAGGTGGGAAGTGTAGTAGAATTTTCGGGGCTCCTTTTATCATCGTCTATTGCTGGAAGTTTCTCCATTCTTTTCATCCATTACATCATGATATTCTAGAATTTCTCTTGGTTCTCTTGAAGCATTGCATAGTGTTTTACCTAGGTCTGGTGTAGGGCATCATGTTGAATGGTGAGATTACGAATTTGGTCATCCTGTGCATCCAAACGGGTCTAAATCCTGGAAATACCCATATTCATGTGGTCTTTCCCATGGTTGTGAGCAACAATGACAAATCGGACCAGTGATAAGCTTGACAGTCTTAAATCACGATTTCAAGAATGGGTGTTGTAAATAAATCGATAAACAACGCAAGCGTATTCACAATTTGTAGAACACTAGTTAAAAATAGCAATCACCAGCCTAACAAGGAAAAACCTCCTGATATAAAAGATAAAGCATCAATCTATTCGTTTGACAAGATATTACCATTCTGTTCTGTTTCTTACTGTTTCTTGGCCCCTTTTTGTCCCCACCAAAGGACTTGCTTCCATATCCAGCTGACATCCCTGCTTTTCTCTCACATGTTTCTTTGTCCCCACCAAAGTTGACCGTCTGACTAAATCCTATACTAATCTTCTGAAAGCTCTGTCTAAATGTAATTGGAGATGAATGAGAGAAAATTTCATATATATCAAGTGATCACAGAGATTACATATTTATATCTAGTATCCTAATTCTAATAGGAAAGAGTACTTAATACTCTAATAGGAAAGAGTATAAAGTTTCCTAACTAGTTGCTTTTTATTAGTAAAGAGTTTCCTAACGAGTTCTAACTCTACCACTAACCATATACATTACTAACACCATCAATTCGTTTTTTTGTTCAGGATATTGTTCTAAGTTTTCATTTTGACTTTGCATTTGGCCTTCACCTAATAATCATAATCCCCTGAAGGAAGGTGATAGAAACACAAACTTTTTCCATAGAATGGAAAACTTGCATAGAAGAAGAAATACAATATCTAGATGAGAATTAATGGAGAATTTATCACTGGGGAGAAAGAGCTGAGACTAAGAATAGCGAAGGCTTTTGAATCTATGCTTGCAGACTCTGGTGATTGGAGGGCAAACCTAATAGGGTTGCACTTTTCAAGGCTTAGTGCTTTGGAAGCTGAGCAATTCACAGAGGCAGAGTGTTCAACGCTCTGAATGATTTGAATGGAGACAAAGCCCCAAGTCTAGATGGGTACACGGTGGCCTTTTGGAAATCTAACTGGGGTACAGTTAAGGAGGATGTTTTGAAACTGTTCAAGGATTTTTTTGAGACAGGGAAGTTTGTGTGTAGTTTAAATACTACTTTATCGTCCTGGTGCCAAAAAAATGTGGGGTAGAGGATCTAAAGGATTTTAGACCTATTAGTCTGGTGAATAGCCTGTATAAGTTAATTTCAAAAGTTTTATGCTTAGACTAAAAGGTGATGAGTTACAATTGATAAAGCTCAAAACGCCTTTGTGGAGGGGAGGCAAATTCTCTACACTTCTTTAATAGCTAATGAGATCATAGATTCTATGGTAAAGGAGAAGGAAACAAGCATCCTTTATAAGCTAGATATCAAAAAAGCTTATGATCAAATCAGTTGGAATTTCCTCTTCACGATGCTTTAACAAATGGGTTTTGGCATAAAGTGGATTTCTTGGATAGGTATTGTATTACCTCATCCTTCTCTGAGTCTAGTAAATGAAGGTAGCCCCTATTGGTTTCTTTACTTAGTTCTGAGGGGCTAAAACAGAGAGGACACTTATCCCGTATTTGTTTGTCTTCGGTATGGAGGCTTTTTCCATTCTTATTGAGAAAGCCTCTACAAGAAGTTTCCCATCAGGCCATAAGTTTGTGGGAAGAAGTGAGGAAACCTTGCAAATTTCTCATATATTGTTTGCTAATGACACTTTTGTGTTTTACAAAGACTCTGAAGATCAACTATCTTCCCTCTACTAGATTTTGTTTTGGTTCGAAGCTTAGTCTGGGTTGAGAATAAACTTGGAGAAGAGTGTCATTATGCCAATGGGGCCAGTGGAAGGCGTAGACTAGCTAGCCCTTGAGCTTGGTTGCAAAGTAGAGGCGCCGTACAACCTGACCCAGAGTTTACCCTTAGAGTAGGCAAGCCTACATTCGGTGTAGGATGGTGTTGAAGAAGTTCAGCTAGCATGTGGAAAAGCGGCACATTTCAAAGGGGCTCACTCTCATTAGGAGACACATTGTCAAACACCGCTAATTTAATGTCCCTCCTTTGGATGCACTGAGGTGTAGTACTAGAATTGAGAAAATTCAGAGGGATTTCCTTTGGGGGAGCAATGCTTCAGAGAGGAAGATCCATCTAATAAATTGGAAGCAGATCTTCTTAAGCAAAGCAAAGGGAGGTTTAGGCATTAGAAGCCTAGTTCTCATGAACAAGGCTTTGTTATAATAAGAGAACCCATCCAAGTGAATAACCCTAAGCCACTATACTACGGTAGTCTTTACTAAAACCATTCTTTATCGAGCATTGACTATCTATTTTAGAGATTTTTTTTTTTTTTATGGATAAAATAGCATGTATTAATCACAAAAGAAATACGCTAAATTTGCCCAGTACATAGGAGTATACAAAAGGGATCTGACCAGGAAAAGGGCAAGAAAGTCTTGGAAAACCCTGACCAAAATCATCTATACCTATCCATGTTAGAAAATTCAACAAACTCCCGTCTCTGTCCCCACTAAACACATTAGACGAGACGAGTACAAATGAAAGAACCCTTTAATGCGTGCGGAGAAGCACCGTGATCGAGGCCGCTCTATTTCTTTCACGCCACATTGTCAAAGGAGCGCCGAGGCGCCCTCCACACTTTCTTACGCTTCTTTCCCTTTGGTTCCTTGCAGAGCAAGGAGGATGCGCGAAGCTGAGAAAGGAAGACCCACCCGAAACCAGCGATGGCCAATATAAGTTCCCGAGGAGCATTCGGCCGAGGCGATGTATGAAGATGGTTTAAGGTTTCCTCCTCACTCCTCACAAAGGTAGCATCTACATTTTGCTAAGTCTTCCCTCTTGGGTTGATCAATGTCGACCTTACCTTTCCCAAAAGTCTCAGCAAAAAAAACCGTATTTAAAGGGTTGAGGTTCCAAAGCGATAGAAGAAAGAACCTTGACTCGGGCGGTGCGGTTCAATACCTCATACATGCTTCACTTTGAATAAATACAGGAATTACTGTGCAGGGCCATCCTATCTTCCCACTGTTTGAGACCACTCTCGAGGTTGAATCGTATGCGGAAATTCTCACACCTTTGTGCTTCCCACAGTCATTAAAGGCCTACTAAAACAAGGGTCTATCACTTATTCGAGATGTCCCAAACCTCACTAATCAAAGCCTCTTTCCGGACGACCAAGCTAAACAATGTGAGTGCATGTTTGCGAAGCACCTCTCTCCCCACCAAGCATCCTTCCAAAAACTGATTCTGCTACCATCACCAATCACAAATTTGGCATTTTTAAGGACAACCTCCCAGTCTTTCCTGATTTCTTTCCACAAGTATGTCCCAAAACTATTCCTGCTCTCCCCCGAAAACCATCCCTCTTGCATCTCACCAAACTTTCTTCTGATAGTCTCTCTCCACAGAGAATTCCTTTCATTGGCAAACCGTCAATTCCACTTTCCTAACAAGGCTCTATTTAGCTTGTATAATCCTCTAACGCGCATGTCGCCAACCTTTATTTTGTGGAATGTGGCCAAATTCACTAGCAGAGCTTCTTCTCCGAGGTTACCCCACCCCCCGAAAGTCCCATAATTTTTTTCTAGCCTTTTTGCAAACCGGACTCGAGATCCCGGAAAGAGACCTTGAAGTAGATAGGAAGGTTTGACATGGTGCTTCGGATAAGAGTAATTCTTACGCTAGAGATATATTGGCACTTCGAATGGCCCGATCTCTCGCCGACCTTTCTCGTAGGATCCCCAATCACGTGACTTGTGCGGGGGCCCCGGGGAGACCAGTGCGTGGTAGGAAGTGTTAGGTTTACCAGCCATTTGCGCAATCAAAGCCTTAACACTCCTCCACTCATAAGGAAAATCTCGCTTTTGCCCAATTGATTTTTAGCCCCCGAGGGCGCCAATCGTCGGGGGAATGCCAGTATAAGCGATGGTCATGATTATCTTTGCAGAACAGCAAGGTATCATCGACATAGAGCAGGTGTGATAGCTCCAGCTCCTCCTCCTCCCCTCTACCTCCGATCTTACAACCAGACAAGAAGTTCCCTTCCACGGCCTTGTATATCAAACTGCTTAAAATATCCATTCCCAAGACAAAGACATACGGGGATAAGGGGTCCCTGCAGACCTCGTGCTTCGAGGAAAAAGAGGAGAAAGAGAAGAGGAGAAGTCTGTGAGTTAAGATTGAGAATGAAGCAATAGACATGCAAGAAATCAAAACAACCATATTTGTGGCTCCCTTTTCTCCTCGATACCTCGAGCATAAACTCCCGATTTAAATGGTCGTAGACGCACTTCGATGTCGGCTCCTGAACCACCCGCCATCATTCCTTCTCGACATGGAGTCGAAACTGGCCTCGTGTGATGAATAACATCAAATTTGCCTTCATTCATAGCTTGTTGGGGGAGGGAAACCACTTTGTCAGTGCCCTTCTGATCCCCATTAGCGGTACTTTGGCTAGGGTCTTATACAGTCCTCCTAGCAGACTAATAAACCTATAATCTTTGATGTTCTCTTCATTTCCTTTTTTGGGGATCATCACCAAGAAGATAGCATTTAAGCTTCTCACAAACTTCTTCTTCTCAAAGAACTCCTTAAAGAAATCCATCACTTCTACATAACAAACTCCCGATTAAAAGCCAGGAATGCAATATGGAAACCATCTAAGCCCGAGGCCTTCTCACCATTGAGGCTTGAAATGGCTGAAAAGACTTCTTCCTCGAAAGCCTATCTTCGATACGCCGATCTCGGCTCTAAAGCCTCGAAGGGATATTAGGGAAAGCGAGACGCCATCCGACTCGACGGTGACCTTTAAACTTGTCTGATCCCTTCCCGAATGGCATTATCTTACGTAGACGAATACCGGTAATTTTAATTTTGTTTATTGCATTTCTCCTTTCTATGCGAGTTGGCCATTTTGTGGAAGCAGGTGTTTCTACCTCTTAAGCCCATGACTCTCTTGACTTTTACCTCCCGAAACCTCCTGCAACAAGAGACCACCTTTTTGTAATCATCCACAGCTTTAACTCTCTCCTCGTACTCACCAAGAAAGTTCCCTCGCTACTCAGGTTATCTGACAACCCACTACGTGTGGGCCTCGACCTTTTTGTTCCCACATTGCCAAAAACCTCCTTATTGCACACCTTCAGCTTGCCTTTTAGACCCTTTAGCTTTTCAGCCAGGATAAAACTCACAAAACCTTTAAAGTTTAGCCCTTGCCACCACCCTATAAAGAGATCTTTAAAACCCAGTTTGACCACTTGGTTTCAAGCCCAGGAAGGGAGGGGGGGCTGTCTGATACCTCCTCCATCAGAGAATGGGAAGTGGTCCGAGATTGGTCTGGGAGAGTACTGCGGGTCACCTGTTAAAATAACTTTCCCGATCCCGAAACTAGGAACTGTCAATCTAGACATCACCCGACCGATCTTTGCCTCCACTCGAGTAAGGACCTCCTGCGATGTGTCCCTCGCCCCCGATTCGAGTGATGACTTCTCTAAGCGGCGCATAGCCTGGGTAACTCTACCACCCTTATTGCTTTCCTTTAAGGAGATGGTAACATTAAAGTCACCCCAGATACACCAAGGTCACGACCATAAACCTCTCCACCAGGCAGTTCCTCATGGGTTTTCCTTTAAATTGGCGACAGCGGGCATAAACACGATGAAAGATCCATTGAAAATCGTCCTCCACATTTCTGAATAAACAAAAGACAGAGAAGACCTCGCTCACCGTCTCGATGACCTCCAAGACTCTCTTATCCCAAAACAACATAATGCCTCCTGCAGTCCCCGTTGCATCAACTATACTTGGTCCCCAAATCTCCCGGCCCTAGGGATTCGAGGCCATCCTAAGGGTCGACTCTTGGGTGTTTTGTTTCCTACAGACAGGCAAGTCCACCCACATTGATCCACTGATGAAGCTGTTTAATAAGTTTTCTCTTCTACGGATTGTCGCCTCTTGCATTCCGCGTTAAATTTTTAATCTTCATCTAGCTTTAGCCAAAAGGTTCCCCATCTCTGATTACGCCTTTCCCGCTTCTTTGCCACCATAGTTTATCGTGCCTCGACTTCTTGACTCACACATTCCGTTGCGCTTAGACACTGGCATTGTACATTTTTGTATCGCTGATACGGTTGTCAACATACGCATAAGATCAATGTCTGAGGCTCTGCCTGATCGAGAATCCACTTAAATTCGGCCCAGATTTACCAACGCCATCCTCCCGTCTTTCATGCCCTTCCCACTTTGCTAATGGGTCGCTCTTGTCACTACACCCCGAAACCCCTTATCGGTCCTTCTTAGTAGGTTCCCCCTACTGCCGTTCTTAGCCCCCTGATACATGAGCCCACCTCCTCCTCATCTCCCAGGGACATGTAACCCCCGATTCAGAAGAGCCCCTTGAAAAAAGTAGGCCGAGAAACAAAGAGGAAAGAAGAGGTGTGTATAGGTGTTGAAGTCTCAAACACATTTAAAAAATGCGGGTCGACGAATAGCCCTCAGTCTCGAAGTCTTCGAGATTGATTGGGAAGACTCGGTCACAGCTACTCTCCCTTCCTTCTCGATATCGTGAGTCGCTCCTCCCTCAGCCTGGCTATACCTCACAGATCTTAGTGGATTCCTCAAGCCGACCCTTAAGGCCCAGAAGGGGGTTAGTTTGAAACCCTCCCCTCTTTAAAAATTAGCAGACCCTCGTAACATGGGAAATTAGGCTTGGGCTGGATTTGGAACCAAAGCCCTTCTTCCCCTTTGAAAACAGCCTCAAAGTAATAGATCTCCTACGGGCCCGAAGTGGGCTGATTCTCTATTGGCCCATGAGGCCCCAGTCTACCCTTCTACTGACCACCCACCACGACCGAAAATGGGTTTGAGTGGTCGTACCGTGCCTTCTACGACTCTTGGCGCTGCTAACTTAGAAGGCGACGAGGCTAGTGCTGGTGCGAACATTCTCTTGAAACATCACGCCCATGTCTCTAGCGCATATCACGGTCGACCTAAAATCACACTTCCCCACCCCAGGCTCACTCTCTTTGGTAGCGTGCTCCTCCATCATCGTCCCTACAGGATCTGAAGTTTCTCCTTTGCTCAAGGCTCGAAACAACCTTCAGAGAGGGAGAAAACTCCCTTGACTAGAATCCCGATTCCTTGTTCCGCTACCCGTCACCTCCGCGGCTTTCAAGGGTTCGGACTTTGACTTTACAAGAACCCTCGCCAACCTATTTCGACAAGCATTTCGTGTCTTCATCTCTTGCTAAAAAACTACACATACATCTCAGATTTTTCCATAATTCTCGGGCTCCGCGGATGCCTTGGAAGTCCCTACTACTCTCACCCATGCTTTCTCCTCTCGAATTTCCATGGATCACGCAGCCCCGGATCTTTATCACATTTCTTCAGTGAACTAGGTTTGCCCATTATACGTCTTCTAAATACATTAACGAATCCACCTCCTTTTTACTCTCGAGCTCAAAAAAAATAAGGCCCCTTCCATTTTTACCACGGCGAATGGTCGTTGGTGTTCCAGCTGCCGAACTGACCCATGTTCTCACGAGTCGACCATAGGGTTGAGAGAGACCCTTTACCCCACCGAAGCCAGGACATACATCTGGTGGTGACCTTTCCCGAACTTCTTCTTGACCTCGACCTGAGAGACACCTCCTCCCGAGGTATCTTCAGTCTTGAGGATCTGCGGAAAGAGATTTGGGTGTCGTCTTCATAATTTAGGTAGCAACTGTAGAGCGTCTTCCTCGTTTCTCCTCCCTTCGGCGAACACCTCAAGCTTCTCCTCCTTTGAGCTTCTTGGTTGGATCGTACCCACTGGCGGCGCCAATTTTCAGCGGGATCTTCGACCCCTAGCTATGCCTTTTCCTTCGAAGCAATATTATAGCTTTTTCCCCGGATCCCTCACGAACATGAATAAACCTGTTGGTTGAGCTTGTTATGGCATACCTCTCTTGAAGAACCTGACTAATTAATTGGAAATATAACTGGAGCTTCTAACTTATCGATAGACGGGATAAGCTCGCCCCGAATCGATCCGTAGTAACATTTCTTCTCTCCCAGATGCATCCTCTTAAGCCTTTGGACACTTCTACCTCAATATCAAAGAATTTGACTTCGAAGGCAAACCAAGCCTTACCTCCCAGTTGTCGTCCATGCAATGTCATGATTGCGAAATGATATTTTAAATTAGGATTATAAAATTTTAAGTTGACAAAAATATCAAGATCATGAACACAAACTTATTTGTAAATGAAGCAACATGTCTGAAAACGAAAATATTAAATATGCATCGAGAACTACATAATTTACCGGATTGAAGAAGAAACGATTGACGAAGTAGGCACTCTCGGTCTCGAGTTCATCGAACCTGACTTCCCTCTTCCTTGAAATTTGCTATTTCCTCTACTTGTGGCCGTTTCGACTATCGACAAAAATTAGCATCAACGATAGACGACCCGATTGAAATACAAAGATGAGGCGAAGGGCAGAGAAAACCGACATCATTCCCTTGAAGGTTTGGTATGACTCTTCTCTAGCGATCTCGATTTGAAGAAGTGATTCCTCTTGAGATTCTTGGGCCTCTCTGCGGCCTAAAATGAAAATGAGAGAACCCGAAAAGAAATGGCTTGTTCTGAAAAGTTAGAATCTAGCAAAGAAAAATGATACCTTACTCTCTACTTCCAAAAATTCAGCAATTAACTCTTCTATTTCTTCATCGGTCAAAGGGACCTGCACTACCAAAAAAAAAGTGCAAAACAAAATACGAAAAAGCTTCATATGTTTAGCATTGAAGGAAAATTTAAAAGGAAAATGCTGGAAATATGAACAAAAAGGGGTAAGAGGGAAGGGACATGGCTTGCCCTCAAAATCTGAGAAACCATCATCTTGACTTTCCAGTGTCGTTGATTCATTGTTGTGCAAATCATCCAATGAGCGAATCCCGTGAAACAACTCTCAATATCTTCCACTTCCTCATTTTCTTCGTCCATTGCTTTACAAGTTTGTGTTGCTTGAATGGGTAACTAAGCTACAACAATGTCTAAGGAAGCAAAAGAAACCATATCAGTAATAGATACAGAAGCAGTAACCTGCCAAAATTCATTGTTGAGTGATAGATCACACAAAAGGAAAGCAGAAAAACAAGCCTCATCCCATTAAGAAGAAAATCCAAAATACTGGCATTACTATATAATAATAAATTTTAAGAATAACCTTCTCATAGCAGAATAGTTTATAAGTATAAAATACAGTCTTCAATAGCACCATGTCATTACCCTATGCCTAATCATTTTCAACTAAATCATAGGCTACTCATATTGAATAGAAAAAATCTACAAACTAGGTACCTAGTAGTAAGAAGAATAAATGGCCAAATACCCCGAACAAATACTGCAATCATAAGCCAATCAGAGAATCGCGGTGCAACCATAATTTAGAACAGGCATAAAAGAAAGAAACCACAACTGTGCATTGCAGTACAACTTAGTATCCAGTACCTCTCCTGTGCCCATCAGCATGCTACTGTGGTACAACCATCTATTCATATTTTTCCATCTCATCATGAATTAATTGTGTATAATTAAATAAAATGATAAGTTACTTCATTAGAAATAAAATTTCAAAATAAATTTCTCTAACAACAAAATTTTCAATAATATGTTCAAATCCAAATAATTTTCTCATTTTCCTTATGTTTAAGATTTAAGATGACAGACCAATAATGGATAGTTGTACTACATCAGAATGCAGACTGATACTCAGAAAAAAATTATTATTTTGAAGAAACAAAAGAAATACTATTTCACCTTGATTTGGGGGTGGGGAAGGGGGCAGAAGAGCATAATAGAAGGAGGAGGAAACCCTTGGGGAAAAACTACAGCTCAAAGTGGTAAAGGGATGGGATAATTTGTTATGGAGGCTCGAGTTCAAGTCCAAGCGTAGACAAAAAAGGAAAAAGCATTTACCTATCAAAATAATAATAATAATAGAAACGAGAAGAATGCTTATTCACAAAAAATAATCAGATATTTTCATTAAAAACTAAATAAATCTTTAAAAACATACAAAGGAGATAAAAGTTCAAAATCTTCTTCAATAATATTGAAGAAGTTCATTAGGTTATCTAGCAACAACGAGATTACCCCTTTGGAAAAGGATAAAATGATTTGGAAGGGTGATGCTTCAAGTTGCTACACAGTAAAAGCCTATTTTAATCGGTTGGAAGGAGTTCCCCCCTGTTTAGTTCCTATTAAAATGCTATGGAACCCATATGTCCCTTCAAAAGTTGGTTTTTGCAGGAGGCGTGGTGGGGCAAGGTCCCTTAAGAAATCTTCAAAGCCATTTTCCTAGAAATTACGGTTTTCTCAGTAAATCTTCCCGAGCCCCGAGCCCTGACCCCGAGTCCCCACTTGCTCTGTTGATCACATAAAACCTCGACTTAGAAATGATCTCTTTTACCTTCCTGAGCCCAAAAAAAAAATCAAAAAATCCCTTTGCATCTTCTCTATCATGTAGCAGGTGAAGTTGGGATCTTGAATAAGACAGGAAGTAGCAAGAATATGAGGATAATCCTCCTTGATCTTCTTTTCTCATCCGCTACTTCATTTGCTATCCAACCTTGCATCTAGAATTGTCTACCTTGACAAAGGCCCCTTGAGAGCCGAGAGATAGTCTCTAGAGAACTTTTCTAATCTATTCATAAGACCTTAGTTGTTAACTTGTACAAACTTATAAACAAGATCTGAAATTTGAAGTCTTAAGAGTCTGACTCTTCTTAGGCACCAGAGTAATGAAAGTGGCATAGTACTTTGATTTATTATCTAGATTGTCCTTGGAACTCTTAAAAACCTTCATCACATCCTCTTTGATCTTTGACACTCATATGAAGTTCATATTTTAATATGAAAGAAGCACGAGGATATTAGTGAAATTCAAGAGTTATGTTAGTCTTGGAAGTTAAAAATGTTTTTCACAAAACGATACCATATAATATTATGTTATCAATTCAAGCCAACAAATTGTTGGGTGAGCTTCAAGATATAACTACTAAAGACTTACCTTGTAAATTAGCACCCATGAGGAACATGCAACATGACATTGACCTAATTCCAAGGTCTTAACTACTCAATCTCTAATAAAATAGATTGATTTTTAAAGGAAGAGTCAAAACAAATAGGCAAGTAGATGAACTCCTTTATCAGCATAGTCTTAGCCCTTTGTTGTCCCTACTAGAATGGGATAAGTCTAATCCCACATGTGCCGCACAAACGAGGAGGCCTAACATAGGGAGAGTACAGACGTGTTATAGTATTGTAGAATTAGAAACTAATTGGGAAAAGAAGCTTTGCATTCATAGGTTAGGAAACTTCTTATTCTTTCCTATTTGGTTTGGGATTATCTTGTATATAAATAAGTGACTTGTGATCAATGAAAGACACAATTTTTCCTTCAATTAATTCTAATTACATGGTATCAGAGTCAAGGAAGGTTATTTAGAACTTCTGCAGTGTTCTCTTTTACGTCGCCCATACAGTGTCTAAGTCCCTTTCGGCTATCCACCTTCATCACCCAGAAAGCGAAACCTTCCCGCGTAGTCGAACACCTTGTTCTGCGCCAAAAAATTTCCGGCGACCACCTGACTCCATTCGACAACCCCGCAGCAGAGTGCATTGTCCCTGATCTACCCTTAGAAGGAACCTCGGCTCTGGCAAGCTTTGCACGCGCCTCCAAGCGTTGGTTCATTCTAAAGTAATGGCTCCCTGCGTTGGCATGGGGTCACGCCATGACATGATGGGTGGCTTAATTATTAGATTTTTTGACTGTTTGGGGTTAGATGCCTTCTGCTAACAGTTCCCTCCAAGAGGTTATTGTATTATTATATATCAGAGATTGTGAGTGCAAAATAAAATCAGTTTTAGTCATCTCTAATATCAAAAATCATGATCTATATCTGCTTCCTATCACTACACTCATTAGGATTAGGTAAAACCAACATGTTTATTTCCTCTTCTCCATAGATGGTGGCTCAGAACCACAGGCCACATTAATGAGTATTCTAGTTTACTATGATTGGTCTAAACACCTCTACATTCTGCTTGTAGATTAAATTAAACATCTTGTGTGATTAGGACAGTTCATCGACTCGTTTTAATCAATTTGACCTTTGTTTGATTTAACATAATTCTCTTCAATTAAATTATGTGAAGCAAACTCACATTGCTTAAATGAGTATCTCATTCTTTGATCTGTTGTTTTGATTCAAGATCTTTCTTCATGATTATTAATGAGGACATAGTTTAGGAATTCTCTACATCCTTAACAGAGGTCTTAAGAAGTGCATTTGTTTGTTCTGAGTTGCATTCGAACTACATTTAATAGCCTAAGTTATCCCTTCTCTCTCTCTGTTGAAGAAGCTATAACCTCAGATTTTCAGTATCGTCTGATTGAAGCGTAATTCGTGTCGATATGTAAAGCTTCAGTATGTACATTAAGTCTTAAGATATAAGCTTGCTTTCCTTTTGAGTTAATTCATTCTAAATGTTTTGAGATTATGTCAGTTAAGTCTCCCATTTGGATTCACATTATTTAATTCTTTTTTGTTATTAGTTACCGTGTCACTTGGCTTTGTTTAATGAAAAATTAGTTACGAGATTTTTTCTCATTTTAGTGCCTTTATGCTTAATTAAACACGAAATTTATGTCTATATTCAAACATTGAAGTGATAATGTCAAAGGATATTTGTTGGAACTTTTGATCCTTCATGGGATTCTCATGAGCACAGATGTGACATTTGATACCCTCTCATACAATGGAATATGGAAGAAAGAATGACATCTTTATGAGGCTGCGAGCCCTTTCTTTCAAATGATCCTTAAAACATTTGTGGGTGTGCATCTCTTTGACTTGTTTTTTATTAATAAGATGCCTATGAGTTAACAATTGAAATGACTCCTTACCACCAGGTTTTTCCAAATAATTAGTTGTTTTCTGTTGATCCAATTATTTGTTACTGTAATCATTTGTTGTCTTCTTCTTATTCACTTTTATTAATCTGTGATTCCATCTCTCTTCCTAACATTGTCTGAGCTTTACTCTCACACAGTTTGGCGTAGTGCTCGTTGGATGAAATGAAGGCTTTGGTAAACAATGGTACATGGAACAATTGCCTTTACATACGGAAAGAAGGCTATTGGTTGTAGTTTGCGTGGCACAATAGGTTTAATCTACGATGATTGTGCTAGATTGAAGGTATCTTGTTGCTAAAAATTTTATCTTAGACATCAGTTGATTATTACGATACTTTTCACCAACTAAGGCGACATATGTTTGTGTTATTTCTCTTGCTCTTTCATAGTTAAGGACTTATTGAAACGATATCAAAGTCATGTTTCTACATTAGGTCTTGAGAAGAAATTTTGTGGAACAACCTAAGGTTTTGTTGCTGGGGAGAATGAGGAAGGCATATCGATCTTGGAAATCTACGTATGGTTTTAAAACTTAGAATTTGTGCTGAGCTTTGGAAAATTAATCAGGAAGTTGAGGCATTTGGCGTCACGTAAGTAATCGAAGCAACTGTTATTATAAAAATTCAGTTTGACATTAATGCACCGTGGTGTATGTGGATGATATTGTGTCATAAGTGACTCCCAGTATATTATCTATTAAATCCTTTCTTCTAATCAGTTTCACAGTTTAGAATGTTAAAATCATTTCTAACCGATTGTTGTTGAAGTCATGAAATGTGAGAATTTGTAATGAAATATGTGTTTGATTTATTATGAATGAAGGAAATTGGGTGTGTTGTGGCAATACTCCTATAAGCTAATGTGCGGATCTTTAGCAGGAGACATATTCAAAATGCTGAGGAGATATCAGAGAAAATTGGTTTGAGATTTGGATATCATCTTATAGTAATTAAGCCCATATGTTGCTTATTAAATAAGTGTTTTGTTGTAATATGTCATTTCACAATCAGATATTGACGACTATGGGCCTCTCTTATGCTCTTGAAAACCCGTGAATGTGGAATATTGTATAAGAAGCATGAGCATACGAGAATGAGTGCTTTTAGACATGGTCGACATAATCTAAGGAAGGCGAGATCACCTCGAGATGTGTGTATTTTTTGGAGGAAATTTTATCTCATGGAAAAGTAAGAAGCAAAGTGTTGTCTCGCGGTCTAGTGCAAAGTCAGAGTATCGAGCCATGGCACAATTTATATCCAAGATCATGTGGATACGTCAGTTATTGATGGAAGTGGGCATCGAAACTTCAGTACCAACAAAGCTTTGGTGTGATAACAAATTTATCGTACATAGAGCCCCGGCAGTGTTAAATGAGCGGATAAAGCCGTTGAGATGAATTGTCATTTTGTCCGTGAGAAGATCCAATTATGGTTTTCTGAGAATACGTAAAGCGGAGAGCGATTGGGGAGATCTTTAAAACCTTTGAGTGGGGATCGGGTTAGTTATCTTTGTAATTAGTTGGGCATGATCAACATCTATGCTCCAACTTGAGGGGGGGTGTTATAGTATTTTAGAATTAGAAACTAGTTAGGAAAAGGAAACTTGCATTCATGTAGAGTTTGAAACTTCATATTCTTTTACCATTTAGTTTGGGATTATGCTGTATATAAATAAGAGGTTTGCGTCAATGAAGACCATGATTTTTAGCCTAATTTAATTCGATACGGGATGAAAGCCAGTGACAGGGGATTGAGCCCGGGTATTAGAGCGCAGCCTCTAGCACTCTATGTCGGACATGCCACTCCCCTCGGAGGCTCAAGGTCAGAAGACCTGACCAAACATCTTGAATTGAAGGCTCGGTCTTCGTGCGAATATCACAAATTTAGTAAAGACGTGAGCATCGATTAACACATGGACTACCACGAACTCCACTTCCTGAAACCCATTACGCACTCCCTCCTGAGAGCCCCACTACCATGATGGACTAGGAGCCATTGATTGGGCAACACATGGCAAACTCCAATGGTATAAATTGATTCGATTGTAACCATAAAGGATATATGTAATTTTTCTAGCAACTTGAGATAAATACAAATTATTTGGAAATTGTATCATTTCCACCTACCTTGCTAACCCTTATGAAAGATCCTTCTAAGAAAATGTGCATAGATAGTTGTGCACCCACTGCAAATAGGTTTCTCATATCGAGATTAAATGACATGTTAGATTTGATAGCAAAATCTATGTATATATATAGAGAGAGAGAGAGGGAGGAGCTTTGTCCCAAAAATAATCTTTTTCAAAAAAGAAATTTCTAAAAGTTTTAGCATTATTTTGAAACATGAATATCTATGTAGAGAGAGAGCTTTTCCAAAGTAGAAGGTCAAATGGGTTTTTAATAAATAAATTAGAATTTCTACAAATCAACTAGCTCTTCAGGAACTTCCTCTCCTTTTTTCTGTCTGAAAATAACACACTAAGAGAACAGCAACAACAACAACAACAACAATCCCAAACACCATTCTAAAACACACTCCATAAAAAGGAGTAGCAAGCACAGGTTCAATATTAACTTCAC
Source organism: Tetrastigma voinierianum (assembly GCA_016808115.1). Taxonomy (NCBI): domain Eukaryota; kingdom Viridiplantae; phylum Streptophyta; class Magnoliopsida; order Vitales; family Vitaceae; genus Tetrastigma; species Tetrastigma voinierianum. Next base: position 377,113 of record JAEQBH010004640.1, read on the forward strand.
CAGATCCACCAAAGGAAAATCCAGCAAACCAATAACTCATACACCTCAACACTGAAGCTGAAAGCATTTGGGAACAACATACAGAAACAACAACAGTTTACATCTCCAACCGCATAGAATTGGATCGAAATTGAAGAACACAAAGAAGACAACCCTAACATTATAATACAACTAATCAATTTGAGAACTCACCTGACAAAAAAAGAATCCAAGCTAGGGCTCGCAACGACCTTCTTCAAGGAGGGAAATTTTTATTTTTGGATTTTCAGACACAAATAGCGGGTTTTGGGGATATGGAAGGCAAAGAAGAAAATGGGGGAAAAATAGGATCGTTCTCTCTGTAATTTTTTTATTTTAATGGACTTTTCTTGTAATGTTCTGCTCCGGAGGAGTCATTCCTAAGCCTAATATTATTTATAGGTCATATATTACAAATCTAATAAAATATATTT